>JAHIAL010000143.1:0-565422 GCA_021605145.1 Aegilops bicornis | reverse complement strand
TAGAGGAGGGGCTGCCAATTAAGGAAGGAAAAGACCCTCCTTGGGTTGCTTGGCCAAGGAAGGGGGGCACCTCCTATTGGTGGCCCAATACTCTTTCCAATTAATTTTGCCTTTTATAGGCACATTGATATTAAATTAAATATAAAAAAGCCTTCTAACAATTACTAGAGCCTTTATTATTAATTTAACATCACCAAAAATATTTTCCGGGCTTATATATACACTATTGGGAATACCTGACATTGGCCTGGAGCAACTCAAATCCCTTTGGGTGACCCCGAACACTTCGGGTTCCTCTTGAACTACTCCTAACATTAATGAAACTATTTCACAACAAATCCTCGACACTCTCGTCATTCTACTAACACTCAGCAGATCGTGATTACCTGGCTTGTTACCTTGTAGGTTTGGTAAATCATAGACATTAACTTAAACTCCTTCGCTCAACGACCGATAGCGGAAACATGGAGTGTCCATATCGATTCCATGATTACATCGTGATGAATTTTGAGTGGCCTTTTGCTATCATGTGATGCGTCTTTCTTCACGACATAATTTACATGTTCTGAGGTGAGATATATCAAGATCCTCTTGAGTCACACCACATGCCGACTAAACCAGTCTCCTCATTACCGATTTTGTCCTTCTTTCTCAATGACATGTTCCGCATTTCGCGGGCGAGCTCACCCGCGTCTGGCCGTGACGGCGATGGATGTCTGACATACATCTCCGCTTCAGTATTCACTTTTCCCAACGCTATTACTCTTGTTTTGAACTCTAATTCTGATGAATTGAATGAAACTAACCCGGCCGACGCTTGCCAAAGAAACTACCATGATGTTGTTTTTTATGCGTAAATAAAAGTTCTTTAATGGAACAAACTTTTGGACACTTTTTATACAATAAAAGAAGAATACCGGAGCCAAGAACCAATCGGAGGGGGGCCTCGCGTGATATCAACCTGCACTGTGGGTCCCCTCCTAGCGCCTGGTTAGGTGGCCAGTGCCCTCCCCGGGTGGCCCCAACACCCAATTCCCGACGCTTATAAAATCACATTTTTGAGAAAAAGCCAGGTAGAAAGAATTATCGCCACGAGACGGAGCCGCTGCCTGCCTCCTATTCTTCTTCATTAGGGAGGCCAGATCCGAAGTCCGCTAGGCTCGGAGAGGGGGGATCTTCGATCGCCATCATCACCAACCCTTCTTCATCGCCACCCATGATGCTTCCCGACGGTGTTACGGACTAAGGGTACTCATCACATCGTGTCCCGACCGCTTAGATTGGGCCGAGGATCCCATGGCCGTGTACTCATGGGCCAGCCCGACAGCCCCCGCCGCATACAAGGAAAGACTCCACAAGACTTGGCGCCTAAGACAAGGATTCCTCCTAAACCCTAGGGCCTTCGTGTCTTATGGTTTAAACCGAGGCTGCTAGTCAATAGATATCTCATTCACATTACTACAATCTGGTGGTAGATACGTACTCAGATTTCATACGACATATGAAAACAATCAAAAGCAGCATGGAGGGTATTATCTCATCAAGAGAGCCCAGAGCTTAGTAAACCCTCGCGTCTACGCGTTACCATCGCTTCCAAGACACTCTAAATTTTTAGACCCCTACTACTTAGATACGCCGGATATCGAACCAAAATTGGTGCTTTCATTGATAGCCTGTTATTGGGTGATCACCGTCAAGCGGGGCCGTGGGATGATCAGATGATATTTTTTCATTAAAGATTTATTTCGCGGCAAATTATATCTTTTAGCAAAAATGTTGTTGCGTGGTGCTACTTTTGTTTATAGGCAGATTGGGCCGAGAAAATTTCAAGCGGCGGCAGCCCTGTCCGCCACCGGATAGTATGTCCAGTCCAAGAAGCAATCAAGTGTGCAATCAATAGCTTGGAATTAGGCCTTGATCTAGATCAGTACAACGACAAAATTTGCGGTGATTGGACGAGCGGCGTCCCAGCCAAGAGGATGACGCGTAATGGCAGTACTCCACATGGAACTGTACACAAAGTCCAATTTGAATTCAGCCATGCGGCCGATAGTGAGATCCAATTTTTCCTTTTCTTTACTTTCTTTAACTGGAGGCAATCTACGCTTCTGTCTTCTCGTATGCCTTTCATGTACCTTTTCTAGTTCTAGATTGATTTGATCCCTGCGTAGGTACTAAGCACCATATATACTTGCTAACACCTATGTGGGGATGTTATACCTCCTGCACCATATCAATTTGGATCTGGCTTCTGATCGCTGATTACCTCACAAATCCTCATGTGCTACTCTTCCTAATAATTACATACAATGCAAATTATTTGTGCCATCATGTTTTCTGTTGAATTTGTACTGCTGTGTGTATACAGATCACAGCACGGCCTAAGTATCGTTGGCTAAGCCATGCGATACATCGGATCCGGACTCAATCTGGTCCATGCACGATCGTAGTCAAGAGAAAGTCCGAAGTAACGCACCGACCAAAGCTCAGCCTGATGGCAGTACTCTACAGTTTGGCGAACGCTTACTTCGAGGACTCAACGCACCTTGGCGTAATTCAGACTTTGTCACGCCGGACGCCCGGCTTCGACATTGGCTTCGAGGCCAGGCCACATCCCTTTAAAAAATTATTTTGGTATAAATTAATTACGCCGAGGTTTTTTCTATATTTATATTATTATTATTTTGGACTGCACCATTTTACATGTGTAGGTAATCGATTTCGACCAAGTGCCACGCTGTCACTTCGCAAGTCAAGTCGTCAGCCCCAATCGGCATAAATCGGCTCGTGATCACTCTCGCTGGTCGAATTCGCCATACCGATATGTTCGGTCGCCTCGGGATTTCTGCGATCGCTGAGAGAGCTCTACCTCATCAAGTGTCTCTACTACGGGCCATATTTGTTTTATTACTAACTTTGCATAAATTATTAATTATGCAATGATTTTTTTAAAAATATTATTAATACTATTATCTCCGGCTCGCACTATTTTCTGTGCACAGGTAAATGATCCGGGTTGGGCAGCACTGTCACCGGGCGCATCGACGACTACATGTCACCTCGGCTGGACCAACATTAACACTTCATTAACCCACGCCGTGGACTTTGGCCATACCGCCTGCTCCATCACCTCGGCCGGACTGGGGTTACATCGCCACATTGGTCGCGGTTATGTCGCCATTCCGAGTGCCGAACTCCTTGCTCGGACACCTCGGGCTTGGGGGTCAACTCGCCATGCCGAGGATCGTGAACCTTGTCGGATTCGGCTGTCACAGATCAATGGGCTCTTCATCCCGGCCACAAGCCCGACCAAGGCTTCATCAACACCGAGCACATTAACCAGCTAAGTCGCCATGCTCAAAAACTTTCAGTTTTAAATTTTGACTGGTTCGACCAAACATTATACTTTTTGGCAAAAAATTGTTTGTGAAAAATTTCTTGTCAAAATTCCGCTTTGTGACACACAAATTCAAATACCCCGCTTACTTGGGGGCTTCCTTTATGAAGCTTTTCCTCTCGTGCATATGATTATACTTGTATGGCTTCGTTCCTTGTTTGTGTATTAGCGCCATAATATGCAACTTATGCTGGATTCTAAGTATTCCAAGTAAGTCGGGTTGCCTTGCTCCCCGTGTTTACCCCTATGTTCCCAATTGTTCTGCTAGGGAGTAAAGGGAGCACCTTCACATTGTCACGACGGGTCATCCGAGCTCGGACCTCGACCGGTGAATAAAGCTAGCGCTCTTATTGTTTTCAATTATGGTCGGGACACAACGGAATTCATAAATACAAAAAATTCTGTTGCACAAGTCTCAAAGTAACAATGAGCAAACTGTAAAGAAAGGCATCGGTGGGGGTACTATTTTCTTCAAAGATGCTTCTTACACTTCACAAGAATATAGCATAAGTTCCCTCGAGCGCTTTTGTCTCTGTATACAGCCTTATGGCCTCGATTGTTGGTTATCTAAACACCATCGATATTCTTGACAGGTGGAGTACATAACACTTTTCGCCCTCGGATCGAAGAGGGAGAAGCCGACTACCGGGTTAAGACGCATTTAAAGTTCGCCAGTGGAAAATAGATATGATATAAGTAATTTAGTACATGCAATCATTATACATAAAATTTTTCTACCCAAGTCACTTGGGGGCTCTTAAATTTACATGAGGTATTTTATAATCAGTGTTTTCTCCCAGTCATTGCACAGTCTTTTTCTATCACTACCTTTTTCGACGCTGCAGTGTGTGGTCAATAGCTCAAGAGCCCACTTTCTCTCTCAAAGTTGCTAGAGTTTAGTTTGCTAAACCGGCCTAATGAGAAGTACTCGCCTTCGGGATAGGAGGTTCGGGCCGTAGGCTGACCCGCTTGAAGTCTTGGAGATAAGATGTGTCATGTTAAAGCACGCTTAAAAGCATTATTACTTTTTTTCTCTAAGACCAATTGACGACGGCACCTAACACTTGATCTAGTTCGGACGCACCAGTTTTTACTGAAGTTTTGGTTTTCCAAGCCCATATAATTTTTAAACAATTTCTGTGTTTCTAGCATTAGTCTCGCAAGTATTGTTTTTTAATAGCGGACATCTTTAGAGATTCGCAAAAACATTCTCGAATATTGCTATATATGCATCGGTTTCAAATTATGTCTACGGTCGATAGTTGGGTCACGCTCGCTTCCTGTGCTTGCCTCCTACGCTTCGCTTTGTTCGCCAGGTGTGCAAAAGGAGAACTACTCGCGATTAAAGTTTTCCAGCTCGCATGGTTAAGCACCTCGCTGGAGAAAGCCAAAACCGACTATATCACAATAATGTAAACTGGTCAACGTCCGACGACTATGATTAAAATGACGGGCCGCTTCATAACATTGGTCAAGTGTTTACGGGCTTAACCTCGACCGCCAAGACACTCAACCGGGGCTCGTGAGCTAGCTTCCCCGCTTTAAGGCTCCTATGACTAAGTGAAAGTTATAAAGCCTGCGACATCCGATTAAGCCAAGCTTCCGCTTAACACAACCGCCTTCCGCACCGAGACGCCGACTAAGGGTTGTCTTGTTATTATGTAAACACCCCGCGTAGTATCTACAAAGGGTAGAAGCCGACGATGGGCCACTTTTCAAATCGATAAACGGTCGTGAACGGAGTAAAAATAAACATATCATCGGGCATTTCATATACAAGGCCGCCTGTAATCATCGTTATAAAGCCATAAATATGCATCAATTCTGACTTAAGATTTTAGCCAAGCTAAATACCACTCTGTGCTTACTCCCTTACGCTCACGATTATTGTTCGGCTAGGGCGGTAAAGGGAGCAATTCTCCGTGATTGTGCCATTACCGGCTCATCCGAGTTAGTACTCACAATCGGGTGAAGCCGAAAAGTTAGCAATCTTTTAAAGGATCACATCGGGTCGGCAAATGACGGAAGTGAAAATTTTGATCTATTAATACCATAGAGTTCGGGAACTTTCCCCAAACTAAATCCTCAATATTCGCATTGATCGGAGCTGAGGTTTCATGTTTAGCATGACAACTCAAAGAAAGGAACCAATAAGCGGGACTATTTTCTTTGGAAGATGTTTCTCACGTTAAAAAGTAATATAGCATATCTTCGCTGCATTCTTTGTTTATAAAACTGCATGGCCGGGATTGCCTTGTTTGTCGTAAATCTTTGCCCCTGTAAAGGCTTTATAAAGTAGAACAAAACACTCGCCATCGGCCGAGGAGGTGGAAGCCGATGGTCGGTCAACAAAAGTTTTGTACAATGCGAATCCGAGCATTAATGATGTAGAGTACTTGGATACATAGAATCAAAGACATACTTTGTGATTTTACCTGGATATCAATCTCAATTCGCCACCCGGGTGTCTACATTAAGGCTCGGGGCTAATTGGCTTCGCGGGCTTATCATTTAAAAATATTAAAGGCGATCGATCCTCGATCTCGGTGTTGCCACCCAACCAAAGTGTCAGGGGCTACCGTGATTGACAATCCAATGCAGGAAATTTAAAGTGCAATGTAGTTTTTGAGGAGATTATGATCCTCAAGTTGGTCGGCCGCACTCCAACCTCGAAGTCTCGAGGACTTTGCACACCGCCTTTGTGTCCCAAGTATTCTCGCCGAAGCTAGGAGTTGATCCTCGCATCGATTTTGTGAATCAACCCGAGTCTCAGGGGCTAACGGCATCGCCGGTCTTGTGTCAGGTCCTTCAGTGCATCTCGGGTTTTGGACCGACATACACCTTGGAGGGCCATCACTACATATCTCGTCCAATAAGTAAATCAGATCAATCGGAAATAAAATCTGCTAAAACAATCAGCCCAAGCCCGAGGTGGCGCGCCCCATCTTGGAAGTCGTCCGGCATAAAAGCTCGGATGCAAGTGGCTGGCTCTATAGAGGGCAGTATTTCCAGCACTAAGCCCGGGTAACCCCTTCAAACTCCTTCTTCAACTTTTTGAACCAAGCAGAGCTATGACACTGGATACAGTCAGGCGTTGGAGCTTGGACATCGTCCGACGCTTGAGCTTGGATACGTACTCCAACGCTGGAGCTTGGACATAGTCCGGCGCTGGAGCTCGGATGCAGTCCGCATTGAGCTATTGCTGTAATAAGACTCTCCGAATACATTCCTGTGTGGGATTTCTAAGGTTGTCCCAAGCATTGGTGCTCGCACAAGAAAAGATACTCTCAATGCAGTCCGGCGTTGGAGCTCTGACGAAGAGGACACTACCGCCGAACAACTTCAAACCCGAGGTGTGGTACATATAAAATAACAAGGCATTGATAAAGGCCGAAAACTTAAAGGGCTCCTGGATACCCGACGGTAAACTCTTCGGATTCACTCTTTGGCGATCCTCAAGGACCAAGATGGAAAGATTTGTCACCAGTTTTCAAGACCGACCACCAAAGATGAAGAATGTCAGCTCAGAAGAATCGAGGAGCATCCTCGACTTGGAAGACCGGTTCGTGGGCCACTGAATGGTGTCCTCGACTAAGGGGTACTCACTATGTCGCGGGTCCCACCGCTTAGATTGGGCCGAGGACCCCCATGGCCGCAGTACTCATGGGCCAGTTCCGAGAGCCCCTTCCGCATACAAGGAAGACTCCACAAGACTTACGCCTAAGACAAGGACTCTCCTAAACCCTAGGCCTCTCACGCCTTATATAAACTGAGGCCAAAGCTAGTCAATAGATATCTCATTCATTACTACTAACTCGTGGTAGATACGCTGCGACTCAGACTATACCCATATGAAAACAATCAAAAGCAGCATGTAGGGTATTATCTCATCAAGAGAGTCTAAGCCGGGTAAAACCCTGCGTGTCCATGTTACTACCGCCCAAGACGCCTCGGCTTAGGACCCCTACTACGAGATACGCCCGGATATCGAATCGACAATTCTACCAGAGTGAGTAATTCCTTCAGAGGCTCACGGGTCAGTGAGGGAGTTGGATGACATTCATCATGTAATCACGCGGTTTGTTAGGAGTCAGACTTCTAGTATCCACTATGTTCTAAGATTGATGTCGCTATGACTTTGCTATGCTTAATGCTTGTCACTTTGGGCTCGAAAGGATTCATGATTTCAGATCTAAACACTTTAGTTTATCACCATTATCTCTATGTTCTAGGATCTGATCTTGCAAGTTATAGTCACCTATTACGTGGTTATGATCCGTAAACTCCGAAAGTGACAAAGATTCAAGTTACTTTTCTATGACGACCGTAGTTTGAGGGAGCGCTCCATGTATTCACTATGTGCTAATGCGCTTTGTTCCGGCTCCCCTATTAAAAGGAGGCCTTAATATCCTTTAGTTTCTATTATGGACCTCCCCATGGCCACGGAGGGTAGGACAAAAAGATGTCATACAAGTTCTTTCCATAAGCACGTGATAATCATTTTCATCATTTTAATACATGCCTACATTATATTTATGAACCGGAGCTAGTTTTGTATCGCCTCTTAGGTTATGGCTGTTATATGATGAATATCATCCTGTCAATTCACCGCTCCAATGCTTACAAATTTTTCTACATATTGTTCTTAAGCTAAGTTACTACTCTGGTTGCTACCGTTACACTTGTTATAAAAAATCATTGCTATCATCACATTACCCTTTACTACTACCGGCCACCACCGACATCAAAACTATCATATTATCGTATATCGATTATCCTACCGAGATATTTAATCTCCGTGTGTGGTTGAACCGACAACTCAGCCGCTAATACCTACAAATATCCTTTGTCTCCCCTTGTGCGTCAAATCTATAAATTTGGGTCAATACTCTACTCCTTGAAAATTGTCATGCATCCCATATACTTGTGGGTTATCAATGTTGTCACACTGAGAGGTCCCTAAGAATATCTCTCCACTGCCGGAGGAGCAAATTCCACTCGGCTATCTAGTCTCCTTGTCAAACTTCTTCCAATGAAAACTCGTAAGTTGTCGTTATGATCACCTAGTCATGCATGATGTTTGAGCAACCCCCAAAGTTCATCGTGACGGTAAGAAGTGACCACAATACTTCCTACATGGTCTAAGGTTGAACCAAATCATACGCTAACACTTCGTGTTATAGAAGTGGACTTATGATGATATTATCTCAAAGTATAAGGTCAAGCAAGTTTGGGTCGATTCAATATGATTGCTTTTCTAACGCCATACCATCAATGTTGTTTTTGAGATTATTGTTACACTTAACAATATCTCAAGATCCGGAAAATGTGATTGTAAAACAACACTTGAGCCAGTCTTAGGGCCTAGATTAGGAATATTGTTCTTTACCATTTATCATTCCACACGTGCATATGAGTTTTCCAATGAATCTTATTATTCCATGATCATATATAGTAGTTGCAGCATAGAATTTAAACTCTTAATTATGAATATGGAAATACAATAATACAATATTACGCCTCTAGGGCATACTGAAAAACCATTGCACCCTCATGCCGGGCAGCTTCGAAATGGGGCAGCCGGTATTCTTCCCTCTCTTGCCATTGGAGGTAGTAGAGAAGGAGGCCGAAATGAGATTGGACTTAAGCATATCCCTGGAGCACCGGAGCATTGAGAAAGCAAGGAGGCAATGTAAAACAGGAATGGAGATGTGGATGGAATTAATTTACCCCTTCCCTTTTTATAGGTCACAGTGCCAAGGCTGTCTTCGCCACTTCGCAAAGAAAGTCGCCAGCTCCCCGATGCATCGTAGTATATACGATTTGGATTGAGGTGCTCTTTGATGATATCACTAAAATTGGAGCATGATCTCTATTGATACTACATACCAATGAAAACTGCCTTTGGTCCACTATATACATATGTCCAAAGCATTAATTGCTGATACAGATGGATATGTTCGTCGCCAAGGTGTATGCTTTTGGTTCTTTTTTTATAAAAAACTTTTAGGGTTTGACCTGATCAACCCTCCCCCAGCAAGCAATTCATGGCTAAGTTTAAAAGGATACCTTGGCCTTACCAAATTAATAAGGCACGCCAAGAAAGAGTGAGGCCTTGTAAAAAGATATCTCCTCCGCTTGACACATGGACACAACCAGAAGGTTTTAAGACCAAGTACCTCGCCGAAGCGTGAATTCCTCGAACCGGAAGCCGACGTGGAGGATGAAACTCCTAAGCCGGGGCATTCAAACTTATAAAGATTTTCCAAAGAAGATGTACGAGATCCTCGGCTTGAAGACTAGTTCAGGAGCTACTATTGCGTGCGGATTAGGGGTGCTTGCCACGTCAAATGGTTATGGGCCTGGCCGAGGACCCATCGAAGATTGATGAATGGGCCATGTTGGCCCTGGCCCTCCACGTGATCAAGATGAAGATCTCCTAGTGGCTTCACGACACTTCAAGCTATATATATTTAACAATAGCTAAGCTTATCCCTAAATTGTAAGCTTACCATGTAAAACCCTAGGTACCTATTTCCTTGACATTCCCATTTTGCATCATGTTTTCCCTACTATTATTTATTATGTTTTGGGTCATTATTTCACTTTATGCTACAATTCTTATGCATTTTTCTCTTATTTTGCAAGTTTCACATGAAGAGGGAGACGGGACTCTTGAAAAATGTTAAATATGTGTAGAAAAAATGTCAATTATGTATTCCAAAAAAATATTAATCTTGCATTTAATAAATGTTAAATATGTATTAGGGAAATGTATTAGATATATATACGAAAATTGGGGTATATAAAAATAGGTGAAACCAAGAGGAAACAAAATAAATGATGAAAAATGAGAAGAAAAACAAACAAAACCAAAGAGAAACGTAATGGGAGAAAATAAAAGAAAAAGGCAATCAAAACAAGAAAGAAACAAAGAAAAATAAAATAAAAAAAAAAGAGGCGATGGTTCCTATTTCACATCGGAATTTTTTGTCACCGAATAGAGCAAATTTGTAGTGTGAAGTCTGAGAATTGAAGTAAATCATCGACAACCGTGAAATGGGTCGATTGTCGACTTCTTTGTACAAAGCTACATCATGCCGCCAATTTTTGTCGAGCTGCAATTGTTTGTCCCATTTGGGGCAGGTTTGAGTATATGTTTCACACAAACGAAAGCTTCTCACAAATAAGCATGATGGTTTCGGGTAGGGAACGCCTAACTTTGGGGGCTAATGATATCCATTGCCTCTTATTGCTTTCAAAATTTTTCTTGTGTGAACATAGAACAACAGGAGTGTTGTGCTATTTTTTGTGATTTTCCGGGGTTCGTTTGGACATATTTAAGCATTAAGTGAGTTTTCAATGCATTTATGTGCATAATTCAAATTTGAACTACATGTTATGCTCCAAAGGTGCATATAAATCTGGTTGAAAAAACAAATCTTTGTCCTTGGGTGCATGCTTAGGTCCCATGCAAGAAACGGGAATGAATATCAAACACCTCGCCACCGCCACTCGGTCGCAAACATTGAGATACTCGCCTTTAAATTCTAGTAAATCCAAAACTCATGTGAAATCTGGCGAAACTTGGCATGCTATCATGGAGAGGCATCAACATGCTATGGTAAATTTTTTGTCCCATTTGGGGCGTGTTTGGGTATATAAGCCTTCACAAACCGTAGCTTCTCACAACAAGCATGATGGTTTTCAGATAGAACACCAGATTCAAAGTGAGAGCAGGATTTGTGCATCTCTTCAACACAAACGCAAGTTTTTTTTGATGACCCGTGTGAAGCACTTATAAATAATTTGGTATATTTGCATCTCATTCATATTGGGTATATACATTTGTCAAACTAGAAAGATTTCGACATTTGTCGATCTAGTAATTAATCGCCATTTTACAACCTTAAACATCATTGCGATTTGTCAAAATATGAAGCCAAAAAATCACTAGCAATATCTAATTTCTGCAACTAAAATTCAAGAATTAAGCTATAGATGGAGGCTGAGGAGGCTTGTTCCGCTAGAAAATATGAAATGGGCGGGTCAAGTACCTCTTGAGTACGCGCTGGTTTTCCTTGAAGAGGAAAGGGTGATGCAGCTAAGCAGCGAAAGTATTTCCTTATTTTTGAGAACCAAGGTATCAATCCAGAGGGAGACTACACGCAAATCCCCTAGTACCTGCACAAATACTTAAGAACCTTGCAACCAACGCAGAATAAAGGGGTTGTCAATCCTCTCACTACCACTTGCAAAAGTGAGATCCGATAAAGATAATAAAGATAAATATTTTTGGTATTTTTGTTGTCAGATAGATTGGAAAAGTAAAGATTGCAAAATAAAATAGATTGGAAACTTATATGATGTAAAGTAGACCAAAATATAGGTTTCACTAGTGGCTTCTCTCATGATAGCATATATTACGCGGGTGAAAAAAGGTGCTGCCGAGCAATTGATAGAAAGGCGCATAGTTATGAGAATATCTAGGGCGTGATCATGTATATAGGCATCACGTCCGTGTCAAGCAAGGTATCTAAACGCATTCTCGCATCTACTACTATTACTCCAATAATAATATTGACTACTATTATCTAGCATGCATCTAGAGTATTAAGTTCATAAGAACAAGAGTAATGCACTAGGCAAGATGACATGATGTAGAGGGATAAACTCAAGCAATATGATATAAACCCCATCTTTTATCCTCGATGCGCAATAATACAATACATGCCTTTGTCTGCCCCCAATCACATCGGAAAAGGACACCGCAAGATTGAACCCAAAGCTAAGCACTTCTCCCATTGCAAGAAAGATCAATCTAGTAGGCCAAATTCAAACAGATAATTCAAGAGATTTGCAAAGATATCAAATCATGCATATAAGAATTCAGAGAAGAATCAAATATTGTCTTCATAGACAAACTTGATTCATAAACTCCACAATTCATTTGGATCTCGCAAACACACCCTCAAGCAGTAAATTATTATTACATCGAATAGATCTCTCAAGAACATTCTAGGAGAACTTTGTATTGAGATCCAAAAAGAGAGAAGAAGCCATCTAGCTAATAACTATGGACCCAAGGTTCTACAGTGGTAAATTCACTCATCACATCACTCCGGAGAGGCTATGGTGTTGATGTAGAAGCCTCCATGATCGATTCACCACCGGGCGGAGCGCCGAAAAGGGGCCCCAAGATGGGATCTCTCACGGGTATAGAAGGTTGCGCGGTGGAAAAGTGGTTTCGTGGCTCCTCCTGGATGTTTTCGTGGTATAAGAGTATATATAGGCTAAAAGAAGTAGAAGTCGGTGGAGGCTACGAGGGGCCTACTTAGGGTGGGGGGGTGCGCTTACCCCTGGGCGCTGGCCTTCCTCGCTTCAGGTCAAGAGCTTCCTGTTTCCTTTTTGACGCCCATACTCCAAGTCTCCGGATTGCGTTTGTTCCAAAAACGATCCTCTCAAAGGTTTCATTCCGCTTACGGATTCCGCTTTTGGATATTCATTTTCTCAGAAACACACCTAAAGAAATAGGCACACAAAAAACAGCAAGTGGCAATCAGCGCTCTCCCAAGCTAATAGGTTAGTCTGAAAAATAATATAGAAGTGCACATTAAAGCCCATTAAAACATCCAAAAACAGATAATATAATAGCATGGAACAATAAAAATTATAGATACGTTGGAGACGACAAGATCCCCAAGCTTAATTCCCGCTCGTCCTCGAGTAGGTAAATGATAAAAACAGAATTTTTTGATGTGGAATGCTACTCTAACATAATTTTCAATGTAATTTTCTTTTATTGTGGCATGAATGTCTCAGATCCTAAAAGATTCAAGACAAAAGTTTAATATTGACACATAAAAATAATAATACTTCAAGCATACTAACTAAGCAATTAGTGTCTCTCTCTCAAAATAACATGGCCAAAGAAAGTTCATCCCTACAAAATCATATAGTTTGGTTATGCTCCATTTTCGTCACACTAAATGCTCACATCATGCACAACCCCGATGACAAAGCTAAGCAATTGAGCCTTCATACTTTTAGTATTCTCAAACTTTTTTCAACTTTAACGCAATACATGAGCGCGGAGCCATGCGACATAGCACTATGGGTGGAATAGAACATGATAATGGAGGTTGTGTGGAGAAGACAAAAAGGAGAAAGTCTCACATTGACGCCGGCTAATCAACGGCTACATGGAGATGCCCATCAATTGATGTCAATGCAAGTGAGTAGGATTGCCATGCAACGGATGCACTAGAGCTTATAAATATATGAAAGCTCAACAAAAATAAACTAAGTGGATGTGCATCCAACTTGCTTGCTCACGAAGACCTAGGGCATTTGAGGAAGGCTTCCATTGTTGGAATATACAAGCTGTTCTATAATGAAAATTCCCACTAGTATATGGAAAGTGACAAAATAAGAGACTCTCTATCATGAAGATCATGGTGCTACTTTGAAGCTAACAAGTGTGAAAAAAAAAAGGATAGTAACATTGTCCCTTCTCTCTTTTCTCTCATTTTTGGGCCATCTCTTTTTTATTTGGCCATTTTCTTTTTTGCCTTCCTTTTTTATTTGGCCTTCCTTTTTTTATTTGGCCTTTCTCTCTTTTTTTATTTCCTCACATGGGACAATGCTCTAATAATGAGGATCATCACACTTCTATTTATTTACAACTCAATGATTGCAACTCGATACTAGAACAAAATATGACTCTATATGAGTGCTCTCCACAAGGTAATCGGGTCAGATGAGCAATGAATCAAGAGTGACATATGTATGAAAAATTATGCATGTGGTGGCTTTGCCACAAATACGATGTCAACTACATGATCATGCAAAGCAATATGGACAATGATGAAGCATGTCATAATAAATCGAAATGGTGGGAAAGTTGCATGTGGCAATATATCTCTTGGAATGGCTATGGGAAATGCCATAATAGGTAGGTATGGTGGCTGTTTTGAGGAAGATATAAGGAGGTTTATGTGATAGAGCCGTATCATATCACAGGGTTTGATGCACCGGCTAAGTTTGCACCCAACTCCTCAAGGTGAGAAAGGGCAATGCACGAGCAATCAAGAGGCTAAATAAATGATGGAAAGGTGAGAGTGCGATAATCCATGGACTCAACATTAGTCATAAAGAACTCCACATACTTATTGCAAAAATCTACAAGTCATCAAAACCAAAGCACTACTGCGATGCTCCTAGGGGGGATAGGATTGGTAGGAAAAAGACCATCGCCGTCCCCGGACCGCCACTCATAAGGAGGACAATCAAAGAAAAACCTCATATGCTTCAAATTTGTTACACATAACGGTTACCATGCGTGCATGCTACAGGACTTGCAAACTTCAACACAAGTATTTCTCAAATTCAGCAAATTACCTTCAACTAGCACAACTTTAATATTACCATCTTCTATATCTCAAAACAATCATCAAGTATCGTCAAACTTCCTCATAGTATTCAATGCACCTAGTATGAAAGTTTTTATTGATGCCCATCTTGGATGCCTATCAAATTAGGACTAATTTTATAGCCAAATAAAATTACCATGCTGTTCTAAAAGCACTCTCAAAATAATATAAGTGAAGCATGAGAGATCAATAATTTCTATAAAATAAAAACCACCACCGTGGCCTCTAAAAAGATATAAGCGAAGCTACTAGGAGCAAAATTATCTAGCTCAAAAGATATAAGTGAAGCACATATAGTATTCTAATAAATTCCAATTCATGTGTGTCTCTCCAAAAGGTGTGTACAAAGAAAGGCGATGATTGTGTTAAACTAAAAAGCAAAGACTTAAATCATACAAGATGCTCCAAGCAAAACACATATCATGTGGTGAATAAAAAATATAGCTCTCAAGTAAAGTTACCATTTGGAGACGGAGATACCTAAAGAGGGGATGCCTCCGCATCCCCAATCCTGCTTAGGCTTTTGGTCAGTTCTGTCCTTGACTTACCTCTTTGGGGTGCCTTTGGGCATCCCCAAGCTTAGTGCCTCTTGCCACTCCTTATTCCAAAATCCATCAAATATTTACCCAAAAACTTGGAAAAACTTCACAACACAAAACTTCGCCAAATGTAGTAAAATCTCATGAGCCCTCAAGTTAGTGCAAGGTAAGAAAACAAAACCACCACTCTTAAGGTACTGTAATGAACTCATTATTTATTCGTATTGGTGTTAAACCTACTGTATCTCCAACTTCTCTATGGTTCTATACCAATCCGATTACTAGCCATTTTCAGATTCATTAAAATAAGCAAACAACACACGAAAAACAGAATTCTGTCAAAAATGTAATGTATTGCCCGTGAGTAATCAGATCAAACGCAAACTTCAAAGTAATCTCCAAAATATTCTGGAAAAAATAGGAAGACCTAGATAATTTTTTTTATCTACTGCACTGGAATTAGTATTTTATCACGCTTCCTGTGATTTTTTAACAACTGTTTTCGCCAAGCGTAAAAGTTTCCGACTCTTTTTCAACAAGATCAAATAATTATCACCCAAGAAGATCCTATAGGTTTTACTTAGCACAAACACTAATTAAAAAACATAAAACCAAATCTAACCAGAGGCTAGGATGAATTATTTATTACTAAATAGGAACAAAAACAAGGAACAAAATAAAATTGGGTTGCTCTCCCAACAAGCGCTTATCGCTTAACGCCTCTAGCTAGGCATAAAACAAGAATAGATCTAGGTATTGTCATCTTTGGTGCATGCAATTCATAAGTGGCCCTCTCATAATAGATTCATAAGGTAATTTAGTTTTCTTCCCTAGTAAAGTGTTCCATGCCTTCCTTAATGGAAATTGGAAACCTAATATTTCCTTCTTTCATATCAATAATAATTGCACCGATCATTCCAAGGAAAGGTCTACCAAGAATAATAGGACATGTAGGATTGCAATCTATCTCAAGAACAATAAAATCTATGGGCACATAATTCCTATTTGCAACAATAAGAACATCATTAATCCTTCCCATAGGTTTCTTTAATGGTAGGAATCTGCAAGATGCAAATTATGAGAACAATCATCAATTTCACTAAACTTAACACATCACACAAAGTTTTTGGAATTGTGGAAACATCTAGCACCCAAATCACACAAAGCATAGCATTCATGATCTTAATCTTTAATTTTAATAGTAGGCTCCCTCACCATCATAAAGTTTTCTAGGATAGAAACTTCTAATTCAAGTTTTTCTTTATAAGATTGTGCACTTTAAGCATCAACAATGTGTTTAGTAAAAAGCTTTATTTTTGGACTATAAGCATGAGGAGAATTTAACACGGATTACAACAATGGAAATATAATCTATCAAAGAACAATTATCATAAAGAAATTCCTTTGAAATCCAAAATAGTGGGTTCATTGCTATGTAAAGTTTTGACCTCCTTCAATCCCACTTTTATTAATTTTAGCCGCCAAGATCTAAAAAACTTCGATCATTCTTGGACGCCTTCTAACTAAAGTCGACTTCCGCTCAAGTCCCATCTTTATCAAGATCCATATTAGAAAACAAAGATTTAATAGGGACACATCAATCACTTTTTAGATCTTCATCATTATTATCATCTCGATCTTCCGGCTTAGCGCCATCTTATTAACTAAGGTGGCCTCGCTTTATCCTAAATTTGGCCTACTGCAAATTTTCAAGCCGAGAAAATTGAGATTTCAAACCATAAAATTCCTTAGACATATCATATCAAGCTTCCTTTATTCATGTAGTCCATAAACTTTTTTTGTATTCTTTAAGATCGCCTCTCAAGAAATTATTATGCCTCTCGAATTGCAAAGACATAAAAGCTCGGACATTGTTTTTCAATCTTCAACCTTTCTAAGGTGAAGATCAACACTTTTGGTAAAGCCATCAGAGCAAACAACAGTGCACACAAACACCAAGGACACAAGAAGCGTTTAAAAGAGACGAATGTAAAAGAGAGGCGAGGGCCATAGGTGTTGGAAGATTAATATGATGGAAAATAGACCCGGGGCCATAGGTTTCACTTAGTGGCTTCACTGAGAGCATAAGTATGACGGTGGGTGAAGAAATTACTGTTGAGCAAATTGATAGAATTAAGTATAGTTATGGAGAATATCTAGGTATGATCATGTATATAGGCACACGTCCGATACAAGTAAAATTGACCACTCGTGCCTCGCATCTACTACTATTACTCCACACATCGACCGCCAAAGATGCATCTAGAGTATTAAGTTCATGAAGAACAGAGTAACGACAAGAAAGATGACATGATGTAGAGGGATAAACTCATGCAATATGATATAAACCCATCTTTTATCCCCCTCGATGGCAACAATACAATACGTGCCTTGTCGCCCCCATCACATCGAGGTAAAAGGACACCGCAAGATTGAACCCAAAGCTAAGCACTTCTCCCATTGCAAGAAAGATCAACCTAGCAGGCCAAAACTAAACCGATAATTCGAAGAGACTTGCAAAGATATCAAATCATGCATATAAGAATTCAGAGAAGAATCAAATATTGTTCATAGATAAACTTGGATCATAAACCCACAATTCATCGATCTCGCAAACACATCGAAAAAATTATTACACCGAATAGATCTCCAAGAACATCGAGGAGAACCTTGTATTGAGATCCAAAAAGGGAGAAGAAGCTATCTAGCTAATAACTATGGACCCAAAGGTCTGTGGTAAACTACTCACACATCATCGGAGAGGCTACGGTGTTGATGTAGAAGCTCCTCCTGCGCGTGATCACTCCTTCTGGAGCGCCGAAAAGGCCCCAAGATGGGATCTCACGGGTACAGAAGGTTGCGCGGTGGAAAAGTGGTTTCGTGGCTCCCCTGGATGTTTTTTAGGGTATAAGGTATATATAGGAAAAAGAAGTAGGTCGGTGGAGCTACGAGGGGCCCACGAGGGTGGGGGCGCTTACCCCCTCAGCGACTACTAGGAAAAGGCTCTACTAATGGCGCACTGAGCTTTGCTTTACTAATGGCCATGCACTACCTGCGCGCCATTAGTATCACGCCACTCAGGTTCTTTACTTTAAATGGCGCATCACGCCTCGGGTGCGCCATTAGTAGGTCGAGTATTAATGGCGCACTGCAAAGCAAGCAAAGGCGCCATTAGTTTTGCCTACAAGGCGCCATTAGTGTCTCAAGAGACTAATGGCGCACTATATGGTAGCTGTCACCGTTAGTAACAATTTTTAAAATTTTTTTGGTTTTTTTCTTAATCTCAGGTCACTATTTCACATATGAGATATCCACATATACATATACACAACAAGCATCCATATAACAATCATAGCCAACACACAAGTTCCATCATATATACATACATAGCCAACACATAGTTCTATCACATTATTACAAAGTTTCACATTGTTCATCCAACAATCGTTATCCATCAATTCACAAAAGTTTCACATTGATTCAAAAAATAAAATACAAATGGAAAAGAAGCACTCCATCCATGCAAGCCTCCGTGAATTAAATCAAATCAGAAAAATGATAAACAAGAAGTTAGAAGAAGAAGAAGAAGACTAGGAAGAATACTAGAAGAAGAAGAACACTCAGAAGAAGAATAAGAAGAATGTTGGAGCCAACTTAGGTAAAATGAAGCTAACTCTATGTCATTTTGGAAAAGAAGAAGAATAAGAAGAAGACTATAAGTTTATTATGTAAACTTGATCATTTTGTGCTAACATAAGTTATTTTTGAGCTAACTCTATAGGAAACTAAGCATATAAGCTCTAAGTTAGCATATTAGAGCCAACTTAGGTAAAATGAAGCTAACCTATGTCATATTGGAAAAGAAGAAGAATAAGAAAAGACTATAAGCTTATTATGTAAACTTGATCATTTTGTGCTAACATAAGTTATTTTGGAGCTAACCTATAGGAAACTAAGCATATAAGCTCTAAGTTAGCATATTAGAGCCAACTTAGGTAAAATGAAGCTAACCTATAGGAAACTAAGCATATTAGAGATAAAATAGGTAACTAAGTATATATATATATCATTTTGGAGATCTGACATACCTGACATAGTTCAGTTCTCATTGTTCTTCTTCTCCTTCCTCACCGATGCGCCAAGAGCGGCGAGGTGGTGGAGGCAGGGATGTAGTCTTCACCACAATTGGCGTGGGTCATGTCGCCTAGCTGTGGGATCGCCCGGCGCCACCACTGTGCGTGGTCATTGTCGCACCACCACCATCGCGAGGCCACCTTCAGGCAGTGATGGGCACGACCATCGCTAGGTCATCCTCAGCCACCTCCATCTCTTGCCCATGGTCACCACCACCATCTCTTGCCCATGGTCAGCCCACCACCATCTCTTGCCCTTGGTCACCACCACCGGGCTTAGGGTCATCCTCACCGATGCCCATCGTCATCCCGCAGCTCCTCATCCCCACTGCTGATCCTCTTCTCCCCACTCCAACGATCATCCTTCTTGTTGTCTATGCCGCCGCTGCTGTAATCGCTGTCGCTAAAGCCGAATCGGTGTTGCTTATGTTACATACCATAGTCGCCGCTGGTCAGAGCGTAGCATGTCGCCGCTGCTCCCATTACCGTCCAAATGCAACAATGACCGTTAACAATCGGCGAGACAAAGCCAAATGTAGAGGAATAAGAAGAGGCAGAACGCACCGCATCATCATCGCCGCCAGAAGCATGCATACATAGTTGCGCTGGAACACCTTCACGATGAGCATGGTGGCGCTGTCAGCACTCTAAAGAGAAGGAAGTACCCCACCGCAGGTCGTAGGCACGATAGAACGCCTCCCACCCACGCAGACAAGTACATGTGGCCCTCCTTGATCAACAACTCCACATCCCATCGCCTGCTAAACCTGCTGCCGCCACCGTCAGCCAGCTTCACATTATTTGGCGGATCTTCACCCAAAGATGTTCATAAAACTGTCATGCAGCCTCCGCAGTTTGGGACAATGAGTGATGTAGCAAAACAATGTATATCATAATGAGATGGGTGAAGGAGATCTCTCTGCTTTATATACCAAGCGCCATGGATGATATCAAGTCCCAAGTATGATATCAAGAACCCTAAGCATCCAACTTGCATCAAGGTGTCGCAGAGCGACGGTGGCTACTCCCCATCTTTGATAAGCAAGCAGAAGAGACCAATTAGTACCCTTACAATGTATCATAAAACATTCATGATAACGAGGCTATACCGAAAAGGCCAATTGTACCGGACTATAAATTAGGGTAACAATGACACGTAAGATGGGAGCACCTAGTACACATTAGCAAAAACAAAAAGGGCAGCTTGATCCTACTTTAACTAGGGTACTAAGATACCTCGCCCATGCATTAGTCTCATAATTTATATGTCCTATTTCAAAGCATGACCTTTGCTGAAAATATGACATATGGAGTAATGAATTTGCCGGAACGGAAGTTAATCGACATTCCGGCAAACTCAAGGGCCTCTCGAGGTACCTGCAAAATCATTATCCCACCCCACCCTCATGCAACCCTACTACACCCCACAATATCATCACGACATCGATGGTCGGAGACAAAACCCCCTTAATATCATCAAAATACTCTAGTTATGAAGTAAAACTCCTGAAGTGTTCCAGAGTAGAACCTGGAAGTGTAGTTAGTGGCTTCACCTATGTGCAAAAAAATCATAAAAATTCAAAATCATTTGAAACCTGATCACTGGACCACACCACATGCCACAAAGATACATAGTACATAGAGTTGACATCTCAAAGATCGACCACACCACATGAAGGAAATATGCCCTAGAGGCAATAATAAAGTTATTATTTATTTCCTTACATCATGATAAATGTTTATTATTCATGCTAGAATTGTATTGACCGGAAACATAATACATGTGTGAATACATAGACAAACATAGTGTCACTAGTATGCCTCTACTTGACTAGCTTGTTGATCAAAGATGGTTATGTTTCCTAACCATAGACATGTGTTGTCATTTGATTAACGGGGTCACATCATTAGGAGAATGATGTGATTGACTTGACCCATTCCGCTAGCTTAGCACTTGATCGTTTAGTATGTTGCTATTGCTTTCTTCATGACTTATACATGTTCCTATGACTATGAGATTATGCAACTCCTGTTTACCGGAGGAACACTTTGTGTGCTACCAAACGTCACAACGAATCGGGTGATTATAAAGGTGTTTACAGGTGTCTCCGAAGGTACTTGTTGGGTTGGCATATTTCGAGATTAGGATTTTGTCATCTGATTGTCGGAGAGGTATCTCTGGGCCCTTCTCGGTAATACACATTACTTACGCCTTGCAAGCATTGCAACTAATGAGTTAGTTGCGGATGATGTATTATGGAACGAGTAAAGAGACTTGCCGGGTAACGAGATTGAACTTGGTATTGAGATACCGACGATCGAATCTCTGCAAGTAACATACCGATGACAAAGGGAACAACGATGTTGTTATGCGGTCCGACCGATAAAGATCTTTCGTAGAATATGTGGGAACCAATATGAGCATCCAGGTTCCGCTTAGTTGGTTATTGATCGGAGACGGTCTCTGGTCATGTCTACATTGTTCTCGAACCCGTAGGGTCCGCACGCTAAGGTTTCGATGACAGTTATATTATGAGTTTATGTGTTTTGATGTACCAAAGGAGTTCAGAGTCCCGGATGAGATCGGGGACATGACGAGGAGTCCCGAAATGGTCGAGACGTAAAGATCGATAGATTTGGACTTCGGAAAGGTTCTGAGTGATTCGGGTATTTTTCGGAGTACCGGAGAGTTACGGGAATTCGCCAGGGAGTATATGGGCCTTATTACAATATACGGGAATAGAGGAGAGAGGCCGAAGGAAGGAGGCGTGCAGCCCCCTCTGGTCCGAATTGGACAAGGGGTGCAGCCCCTTCCTTCCTCCTCTCCCCCTCTTTCCTTCTCTCCTACTTCCAACAAGGAAGGAGGAGTCCTACTCCCGTGGGAGTAGGACTCCCCTTGGCGCCGCTCCTCCCGGCCGCCGCCTCCCTGCTCCATTATATACGGGGTGGGGGCACCTTCTAGACACAACAACAATTGATCCTTGAGATCTCTTAGCCGTGGTGCCCCCTCCACCATACTCCTCGATAATATTAGTAGCGGTGCTTAGGCGAAGCCCTCGCGACGGTAGAACATCAAGATCGCTACCACGCCTGCTGCGGTCGACTTTGTGGAACTCATCCCCGACACTTTGGCCGGATCGGAGTCCGGGATTGTCATCGAGCTGAACATGTGCTAGAACTCGGAGGTGCCGAAGTTTCGGTGCTTGATCGGTCGGGCCGTGAAGACGTCACGACTACATCAACCGCGTTGTTATAACGCTTCGCTTTCGGTTCACGAGGGTACGTGGACAACACTCTCCTCTCGTTGCTATGCATCACCATGATCTTGCGTAGCGAGGGAATTTTTTTGAAATTACTACGTTCCCAACAAAGTGGCATCCGAGCCAGGTTTTATGCGAGATGTTATATGCACGAGTAGAACACAAGTGAGTTGTGGGCGATATAAGTCATACCGCTTACCAGCATGTCATACTTTGGTTTGGCGGTATTGTTGGATGAAGCGCCCGACCGACATTACGCAGACGCTTACGCGAGACTGGTTCTCACCGACGTGCTTTGCACACGGTGTTTGGCGGTGTCAGCTTTCTCCA
Source organism: Aegilops bicornis (assembly GCA_021605145.1). Classification (NCBI taxonomy): domain Eukaryota; kingdom Viridiplantae; phylum Streptophyta; class Magnoliopsida; order Poales; family Poaceae; genus Aegilops; species Aegilops bicornis. The sequence goes on along the minus strand of JAHIAL010000143.1, from coordinate 542,331 downwards.
ACTTTAGTTGAACTGAGTGCGGCTACGCCCGTCCTTGCGATGGTTAAAACAGCACCAACTTGACAAACTATCGCTAGGTTTTGATGCTTCAGGTAAGAACGGTTCTTGCTAAGCCCGTAGCAGCCACGTAAAACTTGCAACAACAAAGTAGAGGACGCCTAACTTGTTTTTGCAGGGCATGTTGTGATGTGATATGGTCAAGACATGATGCTAAATTTTATTGTATGAGATGATCATGTTTTGTAACAGAAAGTTATCGGCAGAATCGGCAGGAGCCATATGGTTGTCGCTTATTGTATGCAATGCAATCGCTTCGTAATGCTTTACTTTATCACTAAGCGGTAGCGATAGTCGAGAAGCATACAAGATTGGCGAGACGCACAACGATGCTACGATGGAGATCAAGGTGTCGCTACCGGTGACGATGGTGATCATGACGGTTTGCTTCAAGATGGAGATCACAAGCACAAGATGATGATGGCCATATCATATCACTTATATTGATTGCATGTGATGTTTATCTTTTATGCATCTTATCTTGCTTTGATTGACGGTAGCATTATAAGATGATCCCTCACTAACTTATCATAGTAAAAAGTGTTCTCCTGAGTATGCACCGCTATTAAAGTTCTTCGTCTTTGAGACACCACGTGATGATCGGGTGTGATAGGCTCTACGTTCAAATACAACGGGTGCAAAAACAGTTGCACACGCGAATACTGTGTTAAACTTGACGCAGCCCAGCATATAACAGATATGGCCTCGAACACGGAGACCGAAAGGTCGAGCGTGAATCATATAGTAGATATGATCAACATATTGATGTTCACCGTTGAAACTACTCCATCTCACGTGATGATCGGACATGGTTTAGTTGATATGGATCACGTGATCATTTAGATGATTAGAGGGATGTCTATCTAAGTGGGAGTTCTTAAGTAATATGATTAATTGAACTTAAATTTATCATGAACTTAGTCCTGGTAGTATTTTGCAAATTATGTTGTAGATCAATAGCTCGCGTTGTTGCTTCCCTATGTTTTTATATGTGTTCCTAGAGAAAAACTAAGTTGAAAAAATGTTAGTAGCAATGATGCGGACTTCTGGTCCGTGGTCTGAGTTTTTTCTCATTGCTGCACGTAAGAATTATGTCCTTGATGCACCGCTAGGTGATAGACCTATTGCAGGAAGCGTATGCATTGCTATGAACGTTTGGCTAGCCTTAAGATGATGACTACTTGATAGTTTTTGTGCACCATGCTTTATGGCTTAGAACTGACTACAAACGTTTTTGAAACGTCAATAAACATATGGAGATGTTCCATGAGATGAAATTGATATTTGATACTCATGCCCGTGTCAAGAGGTATGAGACCTCGACTAAATACTTCGCCTTAAAAGATGGAGGAGAATTGCTCAACTAGTGAGCAAGTGCTTAGATTGTCCGAAAGTACTACAATCGCTTGAATCAAGTGGGAGTTAATCTTCCAGATAAGATAGTGATTGACAGGAGTTCTTCTAGTCACCATCACCAAGTTAGTAGAACTTCATGATGAACTATAGTATGCGAGGGATGACGAAAACGATTCCCAAACTCTTCGTGATGCTGAAATCAACGATGGTAGAAATCAAGAAAGAACATCAAGTGTTGATGATTGACAAGATCACTAGTTTTCAAGAAAAGGGCAAAAGGAAAGAAAGGAAACTTCAAGTAGAATGGCAAGCAAGTTGTCACTCCCGTGAAGAAGGCCCAAAGCTAGACCAAATCCTGAAACTAAGTGCTTCTAACTTGCGAAATGGTCACGGAAGCGGAAATGCCTGAATATTTGGTGGATAAGAAGGATGGCAAAGTGAACAAGGGTATATTTGATATCACAGTTATTGATGTACCTTACTAGTGTTTATAGTATCCTCCGAGTATTTGATACTTATTCGGTTGTTAAGATTAGTAACTCAAAACAGGAGTTACAGATTAAACAGATACTAGTTGAGGGTGAAGTGACGATGAGTGTTGGAAGTGGTTCCAAGATTGATATGATCATCATTGCACACCCCTATACTTTCGAGATTAGTGTTAAAACCTAAATAAATGTTATTTGGCTTATGCGTTGAGCATGAATATGATTTGATCATGTTTATTGCAAAACGGTTATTCATTTAAAAGTCGAGAATAATTGTTGTTCTAATTACATGAATAATTCCTTCCATGGTCATACACCCAATGAAAATAGTTTGTTGGACCTCGATCGTAGTAATACACATATTCATAATATTGATTCCAAAAGATGCAAAGTTGATAATTATTGTGCAACATATTTGTGGCAATCGCCGCTTGGGTCATATCAAGTAAAGCGATGAAGAAACTCCATGTTGATGGGCTTTAATCAATTGGTTATGAATCATTTGATGCTTGCGAACCATGCCTTTTGGGCAAGATGACTAAAACTCCGCTTCTCCGGAACAATGGAACGAAAGCCATCGACTTGTTGGAAATAATACATATCGATGTATATGCACCAATAAGTATTAAGGCTCGTGGCGGGTATCATTATTTTCCGACATTCACAGATGATTTGAGCGTATATGGGTATATCTACTTGATGAAACATAAGTCCAAAACAGTTGAAAGGTTCAAAGAATTTCAGAGTGAAGTGGAAAATCATCGTAACAAGAAAATAGAGTTTCTACGATCCGATCATGGAGATGAATATTTGAGTTACGAAGTTTGGCCTTCATTAAAATAATGTGGAATAGTTTCACAAACTCATGCCACAGAACACCACAACAGAATCTGGTGTGTCCGAACGTCATAACCGCACTTTATTTGATATGGTGCGATCAATGATGTCTCTTACAGATTTACCAATATCGTTTTGGGGTTATGCATTAGAGATAGCTGCATTCACATTAAAATAGGGCACCATCTAAATCCATTGAGACGACACCGTATGAACTATGGTTTAGCAATAAACCTAAGTTGTCGTTTCTTAAAGTTTGGGGTTGCGATGCTTATGTGAAAAAGTTTCAGCATGATGAGCTCAAACCCAAATCGGAGAAGTGCGTCTTCATAGAATACCCAAAAGAGACTATTGGGTACACCTTCTATCACAGATCCGAAGGCAAGATCTTTGTTGCTTAATATGGATCCTTTCTAGAGAAGGAGTTTCTCTCGAAAAGAAGTGAGTGGGAGGAAAGTAGAACTTGATGAGGTAATCTGTACCTGCTCCCTTATTGGAAAGTAGTTCATCACAGAAATCAGTTCCTCGTGATTCCTACACCAATTAGTGAGGAAGCTAATGATGATGATCATGAAACTTCAAATCAAGTTACTACAGAACCCTCGAGGGATTTCCAGAGTACGGTCTCGCACCAAAGGTGGTACGGTAATCCTATTCGAAGTCATGTTACTAGACCAGATAAACCTACGAATCTATGATGAAGCGATGATGAGCCCAGATTCCGAAATGGCTTGAGGCCATAAAATCTGAGATAGGATCCATGTATGAGAACAAAGTATGGACTTTGGTTGACTTGCTCGATGATCGACAAGCCATGTTGAATAAATGGATCTTCAAGAGGAAGACCGACATTGATAGTAGTGTTACTATCTACTAAGCTCGACTTGTTGCGTAAAGGTTTTCGACAAGTTCAAGGTGTTGAATGCGATGAGATTTTCTCACTCGTATCGATGATTAAGTCTGTCCGAATCATGTTAGCAATTGCCACATTTTTCTGGCAAATGGATGTCAAAACTGCATTCCTTCATGGATTTTTTAAAGAAGAGTTGTATATGATGCAACCAGAAGGTTTTGTCAATCCTAAAGGTGCTAACAAAATGTGCAAGCTCCAAATGATCCATCTATGGACTGGTGCAAGCATCTCGAGTTGGAATATATGCTTGATGAGTTGATCAAAGCATATGGTTTTATGCTGAATTTTGGAGAAGCCTCAGATTTACAAGAAAGTGAGTGGGAGCACTACAGCCTTTTCCGATAAGTGTATGTGAATGACATATTGTTGATCGAAAATGATGTAGAATTTTTTCTCGAAAGCATAAAGGAGTGTTTGAAAGGAGTTTTTCAAAGAAAGACCTCGGTGAAGCTGCTTACACATTGAGCATCAAGATCTATAGAGATAGATCAAGACACTTGATAAGATTTTTCAATGAGTACATACCTTGACATGATTTTGAAGTAGTTCAAAATGGAACGGTCAAAGAAAGAGTTCTTGCCTGTTGCAAGGTATGAAATTGAGTAAAAACTCAAATCCCAATTAATGGTAAAATAGAAAGAGAATGAAAGTCATTCCCTATGCATCAGTCATAGGTTCTATAAAAGTATGCCATGCTATGGACCAGACTCTATTGTATACTTTGCCCTGGTTTGGCAAGGAGTACAATAGTGATCTAGGAGTAGATCAACGGACATTGGTCAAAATTATCCTTAGTGCAATAAGGATATGTTTCTTGATTATGGAGGTGATAAAAGGTCTGGTCGTAAAGGGTTACGCCGATACAAGTTTTGGCAATCGATCCGTATGACTCTAAGTCTCAATCTGGATATATATTGAAAGTGGGAGCAATTAGCTAGAGTAGCTCCGTGCAAGAGCATTGTAGACATAGAATATTTGCAAAAATACATACGGCTCTCGAATGTGACAGTAATCCGTTGACTAAACTTCTCTCACGAGCAAAACATGATCATACCTTAGTACTCTTTGGGTGTTAATCACATAGCGATGTGAACTAGATTATTGACTCTAGTAAACCCTTTGGGTGTTGATCACATGACGATGTGAACTATGGGTATTAATCACATGGATGTGAATATTGGTGTTAAATCACATGGCGATGTGAACTAGATTATTGACTCTAGTGCAAGTGGGAGATCAAGGAAATATGCCCTAGAGGCAATAATAAAGTTATTATTTATTTCCTTACATCATGATAAATGTTTATTATTCATGCTAGAATTGTATTGACCGGAAAGATAATACATGTGTGAATACATAGACAAACATAGTGTCACTAGTATGCCTCTACTTGACTAGCTTGTTGATCAAACATGGTTATGTTTCCTAACCATAGACATGTGTTGTCATTTGATTAACGGGGTCACATCATTAGGAGAATGATGCGATTGACTTGACCCATTCCGTTAGCCTAGCACTTGATCGTTTAGTATGTTGCTATTGCTTTCTTCATGACTTATACATGTTCCTATGACTATGAGATTATGCAACTCCCATTTACCGGAGGAACACTTTGTGTGCTACCAAACGTCACACAACGTAATCGGGTGATTATAAAGGTGCTCTCTGCAGGTGTCTCCGAAGGTACTTGTTGGGTTGGCATATTTCGAGATTAGGATTTTGTCACTCCGATTGCTCCGGAGAGGTATCTCTGGCCCTCTCGGTAATACACATTACTTAAGCCTTGCAAGCATTGCAACTAATGAGTTAGTTCTTGGGATGATGTATTACGGAACGAGTAAAGAGACTTGCGGTAACGAGATTGAACTTGGTATTGAGATACCGACGATCGAATCTCGGGCAAGTAACATACCGATGACAAAGGGAACAACGTGATGTTGTTATGCGGTCGACCAATAAAGATCTTCCTAGAATATGTGGGAACCAATATGAGCATCCAGGTTGCGCTTATTGGTTATTGACCGAGACGTGTCTCGGTCATGTCTACATTGTTTTCGAACCCGTAGGGTCCGTGACGCTTAAGGTTTCGATGGCGATGCTTATATTATGAGTTTATGTGTTTTGATGTACCAAAGGAGTTCAGAGTCTCGGATAAGATCGGGGACATGACGAGGAGTCTCGAAATGGTCGAGACGTAAAGATCGATATATTGGACGACTACATTCGGACTTCGGAAAGGTTCCGAGTGATCCGGTATTTTCGAGTAATCGGAGAGTTACGGGAATTCGCCGGGGAGTATATGGGCCTTATTGGGCCCATACGGGGAATAGAGGAGAGAGGCCGAAAGGAAGGAGGCGTGCAGCCCCCCTCTGGTCCGAATTGGACAAGGGGTGCAGCCCTCTTTTCCTTCCTCCTCTCCCCCTCTTTCCTTCTCTCCTACTCCAACAAGGGAAGGAGCAGTCCTAGAGTAGGACTCCCCCTTTGGCGCGCCTCCTCCTAGCCGGCCGCCCCCTCCCCCTTGCTCCTTTATATACGGGGGCAGGGGGCACCTCTAGACACAACAACAATTGATCCTTGAGATCTCTTAGCCGTATGCGGTGCCCCCCTCCACCATACTCCTCGATAATATTAGAAGCGGTGCTTGGGCGAAGCCCCTGCGATGGTAGAACATCAAGATCGCTACCACGCCGTCGTCAGGTCGACGGAACTCATCCCCACACTTTGCTGGATCGAGTCCGGGATCGTCATCGAGCTGAACGTGTGCTATAACTCGGAGGTGCCGTAGTTTCGGTGCTTGATCGGTCGGGCCGCGGAGACGTACGACTACATCAACTGCGTTGATATAACGCTTCCGCTTTCAGTCTACGAGGGTACGTGGACAACACTCTCCCCTCGCTAAGTTATGCATCACCATGATCTTGCGTGGTGCGTAGGGAATTTTTTGAAATTACTACGCTCCCCAACACCACATGCCACAACATACATAGTACATAGATGATCCAATGACTACATAGCAATCATGTCCTTCCCTTCATATATTCATGATATAAATGGATTGTTCTACCTAGTAGGTTGTTGGAAATGCAGCTTGCTTTTTTCATTAGGACTGGCAACAAGACATGGTCAAATTTCAGTTAAGATTATCTCGTTGGTTCAAGACTGCAACAAGACTTGTTCTACCAAATCAATTATCTGTTGGTTCAATGTAGCAATTTTTATTTAAACTGAATTTGCAAATCACCAAGAGCTCTACTAGTTTCAGACTAGATTTACACTAAACTGAAAAAGGATGCAGATTCTTGGGCGAATAACAGCGAGAGAAGTACTCACTGGTTCACATGTTTTTTTCTTGATGATAGAAATGATTCACTCACATTTGCAAGGAAGAAAAACAGGGGCATTTGATGAAGAATCATCATACCTGTCTGCAGGCACCTTAAGATAGTACAGCAGCACTGCATGAGTAACAGAGCTGCATGATAATTAAACATTGAGGGATGACAGTTCGATCTTGCATCCTCCCCAACAAACATGATGTTGTCTGCCAGGTAAGGTAGGGTTAGCTTTTGTTAAAAAAATTCAGTTTACACACTGTTAAAAAAATCAGTTAACTCACTGTCAAAGAAATTCAGTTTACGTAGTGTTAAAAAAATCAGTTAACTCACTGTCAAAGAAATTCAGATACATGAGTAATGTGAAGTTCTACCAACATCACTAGCATATCATTACAGGAAGTTCTACCAACTGTACTAGCATCACATAACAACTTAGCATTCAAGAGTACCATGATAACACAGACCAACACATGCCCTAAGCAAAACATGCTACGGGAGAGGGCAAGGAGGGAGGAACAGAGAGGGAGAGGTGGGAAATGGAGGCGGGGGTGAGTTGGATGGGATACCTGCGGGCGTAGAAGACGGGGGCGTCATCGGGGACGAAGACGTCGACACTGTGGATGTTGCCGCCGCGGGAGGTGATGCAATGGAGATCGACGGTGAATCGCGCTGCAGAGGCCGGGAGTCGAGTCGGGCCAGGGGAGGGGGCCGGGAGGGAGGAGAGTTGGAAGAGAGGAGAAGAAGATTACCTGACCATGATGAGGTGGTGGCCGGAGCGGAGACGACGGAGGGCGGAGACGGCGAGCTTGGGGGAGGCGGGGAGATCAAGGGCCTCTGCCCCAGTGGACGTGGGGCCTCCTCTCCCGGGTGGACTTGGGCGGCACCGAGGCTCCAAGTCTCCCAAGGCGGCCCGAGGGTTAGGGAGGGAGGCGAGGAGGGCTGGCCATGTGAGGCGGGGCTCGGGGAGGCGGCGCTGGGGAGGCGAGGCTCGGGGCGAGGCGGCGCGCTGGGCGGCGGGGCGCGTGGGCATGGCCAAGGCGTGACAGAGGAAGGGGAGAGGGAGGCGGCGGGGGGCGCGCGTGGGCGCGGGGCGCCTACGGTGAATCTGGGCGCAGCAGGGTGAGGGAGGCCACAAAGTGAGGTGAGTAGGTGGTGTGGGGAGGGTTCTAATGGGCGCACCTAAACCTAGTGCGCCATAAGTACGACCGTCAGGTTATATACAGCCCAACCCACATCTAAATCGAACAAGCCCATAGCCCGACTGGTCAAGATGCAGCACACACACCAGAGGTCCTGGGTTCGATTCCTGTGCTCCCTATTTTTGTATTTATGCACTTAAAATGCTGTTTGATATTTATTTGTGTTTAAATATGTTCAAACTTGTTTAAATCATAACAGTAATATTTTTATAAAAATAGTAATAATTTTTTAAAAACATCATCAAATTTGTTATTTGAAAATATTTATGAATATGAAAAAATATCATCAAATTTATTATTTGAAAATATCATCAAATTTGTTATTTGAAAATATAATCAAATTTGTTTTTTTTTTGCAATTTTAGTTGCATTCATATGTGACGGTGGAGCGGGCAGGGGAGGGTGCGGGTGGTCGCCAAGGCGGTGGAGTGTGGGATGGTGCGGGCGGGCGGCGGGCCGGTGGAGCGGGGAGGTGCGGTGGGACGTCAAGTGGCGGTGGAGTGGGGAAGTGCGTGGTCGCTGGCGGTGGAGTGGGGAGGTGCGGCTGGGGTTTGGCGGGCGGCCAGGTGGAGCGGGGAGGTGCGGTGGGACGCCGGCGGCGGTGGAGAGGGAGAGTGCGGGTGGTCTCGGCGGTGGAGTGGGGGAGGGTGCGGGCTGGGTTGGCGGGCGCGGCCGGTGGAGCGGGGAGGTGCGGTGGGGACGTCGGCGGCCGGTGGAGTGGGGAGGGTGCGTGGTCGCCCGGCGGCGGTGGAGTGGGGGAGGGTGCGGGCCGGGGGTTGGCGGTGGCGGGGGAGTGGGGGAGGGTGCGGGCCGGGGGTCGGTGGCGGCGGTCAGCGAGAAAGGTGCGGTGGGACGGGGTCGGTGGAGGGTGCGGTCGGCGGCGTGGCCGGTAGAGCGGGGTCGCACCGGTACCACTAGAAGTTTTGCAAAAGAGAGTATATATTCTAATGACAAGACGGTGGCCAAAGGCGCCATTACTAGTTTGCACTAGTAATGGCGCACTCTGCCACGGTGCGCCATTAGAATGTTTGGAAAAAATTAGTTTCTAGTGGCGCACCATGTTTCAGTGCGCCATTAGTGTTCTTCCACATTAATGGCGTCTTTGAAACATGGTGCGCGCCATTAGTATATACTAATGGCGCACCACCTGACAGGTGCGCCATTAGTGTCCATCCCATCTATAGCCCTTTTCCTACTAGTGCTGTGTGTGCCTCCCTGCCTCGTGGCCGCCTCGTTACTTCCTTGACGTCCACTCCAAGTCTCTAGGATTGCATTTGATATTCCTTTTTTGTAAAACACGAAAATAGACAAAAAAACAGCAACCGGCAATCGGGCCTCCGCTTAATAGGTTAGTTCAAAAATAATATAAAAGTGCATATTAATGCCCATTAAACATCCAAAACAGATAATATAATAGCATGGAACAATAAAAATTATAGATACGTTGGAGACGTATCAAGGCGCAAAGATTATTCGACGGATAGGCGGCGCGTAGTTCCCGATACGGCTTTAATGCAGACGAGGGAGAGGGTAGCGGTTCCCGAAATGTTGAATGGCCAATGATGCATCCTCCTTCAATTAGCATCATGTGAATGCACGAGGGAAGTAATGGGAGGACCGGGAAAAGAGGCAGCACGATGCGAATGCAATGCAGTTTGCACTCATATAAAGGCGCCCCTCCATTCCAATGCATCTACCACATCAGACACACCTAAACATTTGCCTAAGCACCTACGATGTAATAAGCGCAAAAAGTGCCACCTGGACCCATGGCGGCGCGCGCCGAGAAACCAGCCGGTTGTGCTAGACGGTCCACGATGCCGGCCTGCGGCATGGCCCGTGGATCGCCTCCATACGGTGTTGGCGCATCGGCTGGTGGATGGCCGCCGCCGACGCCATCTACGACTCTCAGTTGGACCAGATGATCGTTCGCACCAACAATAGGTTCACCGTGCGTCAAGAAGCTTCGCGACGACATCGTCGTATTCTCCAGCCTCGCACGCCTGGCTCCTCATTGCTCGCCACCCTAATCGGCCTCCATGGTCGAACCTCTTTCAAGCACTGGTGGCCCCGCGATCGCCGCCGACGCCATGAAGAATGTCCACCTAGAGGTCGCGCTGGCCATGAGGCGCCGCTCGCAAGAAACCGTCGACCTACACATCCATGTGTACGAGCGAATCGTGTACATAGGTATCTACAAGGCCAGTGAGGACGCTACAATGTTGGCCTTCTTCAGCCGGTTGGAAGCCTTGGATGCCTTTGTTGAGAACCACCTTGACCTCGCCACAAAAGCCACCGCTCCTTAGCTGTCGGTCGGTGGATCGGCCGGCGCACTGAGTTGAGGAGGAGGAGGTCGTACGTTGATGGATGCATCTTTCTTCTTGCCTCCTGTAACCACCACTACGATCGCATCATCGTGGGCCTTAATTCTTATTTAGCTATTGTATTCTCGTTCAGCCTAATAAAGACATGTGCGATCCCTTTGCTCAATACTGACGTGTCCGCTCCAAATTTTATTTTGATTGGCTTGAATGAAGGTCTATCCCGCCGTTAGGGCACCGCAGCAGGTGATGTGCTCGCTGTTAGGGCGCTGCAGGTGCGCTCTGCTGGCCCGTCGGTCAGCGCGCTCGGCTTGTGGACAACTTTTCCTTGCATGTTCAATCGCTATATGCATATATATATGGCTGCTCGCGTTGAGGCGCATCATGAGCGCTCTACTCAGCATACCTCCGTAAAAGGCGCCCGCCAACGGTTGAGCATGTGATGACCCACAAGTATAGGGGATCTATCGTAGTCCTTTCGATAAGTAAGAGTGTCGAACCCAACGAGGAGCGAAGGAAATGACAAGCGGTTTTCGTAAGGTATTCTTTGCAAATCTTGAAATTATCGGTAATGTATAGTTTTGTGATAAGGTAATTTGTAACGGGTAACAAGTAATAAAAAGTAAATAAGGTGCAGCAAGATGGCCCAATCCTTTTTTAGCAAAGGACAAGCCCGACAAACTCTTATATAGAGAAAAAGCGCCTCGAGGACACATGCAATTATCGTCAAGCTAGTTTTCATCACGCTCATATGATTCCTGCTCGTTAGTTGATAATTTGATATGTGGGTGGACCGGTGCTTGGGTACTGCGCCTTTCTTGGACAAGCATCCCACTTATGATTAACCCCTATTGCAAGCATCCACAACTACAAAAGAAGTATTAAGGTAAACCCTAACCATAGCATGAAACATATGGATCCAAACCAGCCCCTTACGAAGCAACACATAAACTAGGGTTTAAGCTTCTGTCACTCTAGCAACCCATCATCTACTTATTACTTCCCAATGCCTTCCTCTAGGCCCAAACAATGGTGAAGTGTCATGTAGTTGTTGGGGAACGTTGCAGAAAATTAAAATTTTTCCTACGGTTTCACCAAGATCCATCTATGAGTTCATCTAGCAACGAGTCATGGGAGAGTGATTTCATCTACATACCACTTGTAGATCACAGGCTTTGCGTTCAATGGAACGGGGTTGATGGAGTCGTACTCATGGTGATTCAGATCACCGATGGCCTAGTGCGAACGGACAGCACCTCCGCTGCTCAACACACGTGCACGGAGCGGATGACGCCTCCTCCTTCTTGATCCGGCAAGGGGGAAGGAGAGGTTGATGATGATCCAAAGACGACGGCGTGGTGGTGGATGCAGAACTCCAGCAGGGCTTCATAAGCAACTACGGAGGAGGAGGAGGTGTTTGAGGAGGAGGGAGGCTCCAAGACTTATGGTGCGGCCACCCCTCCCTCCCTCCCTTTATATAGGTGCAAAGAGGGGGAGGGCGCAGCCTTGCCCCTTCCTCCAAGGAAGGGGTGCGGCCAAGAGGGGGAAGGAGTCCATCCTCAAGAGGCACCCTGAGGTGCCTTCCCCTTGAACTCTCCTTTTCTTATCCCTAGGCGCATGGGCCTCTTGGGGCTGGTGCCCTTGGCCCATATGGGCCAAGGCGCACCTACAGCCCATGTGGCCCCGGGCAGGTGGATTCTCGGTGGACCCTCGACCCCTTCCGCACTCCCAGATAATACCGATAATGCCCAAACTTTTCGGGTGACCAAAATAAGACTTCCTATATATAAATCTTTACCTCCGGACCATTCCGAACTCCTCGTGACGTCCGGGATCTCATCCGGACTCGAACAACATTCGGTTTGCTGCATACTCATATTCATACAACCCTAGCGTCAAGAACCTTAAGTGTGTAGACCCTCTGGGTCTGGAGACATGCTTGAGACATGACCGAAGACGGCTCTCGGGCAATAACCAACAGCGGGATCTGGATACCCATGTTGGCTCCCACATGCTCCTCGATGATTTCATCGGATGAACCACGATGTCGAGGATTCAAACAACCCCGTATACAATTCCCTTTGTCAATCGGTATTTTACTTGTTCGAGATTCGATCGTCGGTATCCCAATACCTCGTTCAATCTGCTAATCGCAAGAAGTCACTTTACTCGCATGCCGTAATGCATGATCCCGTGACCAAACACTTGGTCACTTTGAGCTCATTGTGATGATGCACTACCGAGTGGGCCCAGTGATACCTCTCCGAGTCATACGGAGTGACAAATCCGATCCTCGATCCGTGTCAACCCAATGTACACTTTCGGAGATACCTGTAGTGCACCTTTATAGTCACCCGATTCACGTTGTGACGTTTGGTACACCCAAAGCACTCCTACGGTATCCGGAGTTACACGATCTCATGGTCTAAGGAAGAGATACTTGACATTGGAAAAGCTCTAGCAAAACGAACTACACGATCTTGTGCTATGCTTAGGATTGTTCTTGTCCATCACATCATTCTCCTAATGATGTGATCCCGTTATCAATGACATCCAATGTCCATAGTCAGAAAACCATGACTATCTCATTGATCAACGAGCTAGTCAACTAGAGGCTCACTAGGGACATATTGTGGTCTATGTATTCACACGTGTATTACGATTTCCGGATAATACAATTATAGCATGAATAAAAGACAATTATCATGAACAAGGAAATATAATAATAATGCTTTTATTATTGCCTCTAGGGCATATTTCCAACAGTCTCCCACTTGCACTAGAGTCAATAATCTGTCGTACCCTTTACATGAGGATTCTTCCGCGGAAGAACAACTCATATTCGCCTTGTCACAGGGCGCCGAGCACAACCTGATGACCTATGAGGCGTACGATATCAACGGCTACACATTCTACACCGAGGCCAAGGACATGAAGAGCGATGGTTATCGTAACTCCGGGTAACGGCGGAATCCTACACCGTAACGACAAGGACAGATACTACGGAAGGATCGAGGAGATCTGGGAGCTGAGCTACGTTGGAGAGAAGGTCCCGATGTTCCGTGTCGAGATGGGCCAAGAACGTCATAAAAGAAGACCGGTATTTCACCACCATGGTTATACCCGAAGCCAAATCCAAGGCTGGCATAAACGTCACCTTGAAAAAATGAGCCATGGGTATCTGGCTTCCCAAGTGGACCAATGCTTCTTCATTACCGACCCACCAAAGCCCGATCGTGTTGTCGTGAGGAGAGGCAAAAGGAAGATCATCGGAATGGATGGAGTAGCCAATGAGCAAGACTTGACAAGTCTGGCGACCGAGGATCGAACATGACGACGATGATGAAGTAGCAGCATACACCACAAGAAGAAGCAGGACCACCCTACCTAAAGGACGTCTGCTCCACGTAAGAACTCCATTTGCGAAAAAAAGAAGGGCAAGAAGATTGTGAACAGATAGCTAGCTAAGATCGATTGTATTTAAATCGTAGCCTTCATTTCTCGATTGTATTTCATGGGTACTTTTGAACTATCATGAATATTTTTAAATTTCATGGACACTCGATCTCGATCCTCCATCTCGATCGCTATCCCACCTCGCCAGATCCGCCCTCGCCGAGCACCCCCAGATCCACCGGCCGCCCAAACCCCCGCACCCTCGATTCCCCTACTCAACCGCCGCCACAGCACCCAGCACCGTCTTATAAAAAATTAGTATCAAACAGCTTTTTAAATGCTACTGTCTTATAAAAAAATATTATCATTATTATTTAAACAAGTTTGAACATATTTAAACATAAATAAGTATCAAACAGCTTTTTAAATGCTAAAAAATTTGTGGAGCACAGGAGTCGAACCCGGGACCTCTGGTGTGAGAACTGGCTCACGACCCGCCGAGCTAGTAGAGTGGGCTTGACATAGATAGGTTCCGGTACTACATAACCTTTAATTTGGAGTTGAAATAAAAATACTAATGGCGCACTACGGTGAGGTGCGCCATTAATGTGGACATGCTAATGGCGCACCACGGTGAGGTGCGCCATTAGTATTGTGGCTCCCCCTTCTCGATCCCCTTCGCCCGATCCCCTTTGGATCCCCTCGCTAGTTCTCTCCCTCTCGATCCACCGCCCGCCCGCTGCCTACGCCCTCGCCCCGCCTCGCCCCTCTCCTCCTCCCTCGCCCTCTCCTCTCTTGCCTTGCTTGGGGCCAGCAAGCCCGCCTCGACCCCGCCCAACCCCGCCGGGCCTTGCCCAAACCCACTCCGGGGCCTTGCCGGGCCTTGCCCGCCCGACCCGCCGCCCGGGCCTGCCCGCCCATGACGCCCGCCTCGGCCCAGCCCAGCCTTGCTGCCCCACCTCCACCCCGCCCGTCCACTCCACGTCGGCCACGCCTCCCTCGGCGCCACGGCGCCAGGAGACCCTAGACTAGACGCCCAAGGTGCGACCACCTCCTCCTTACTTCTCCATTCATGTCAATTAATCTACTTATAGCCGCAAGAAAATGCATTATGATTGCAGTTTTGAACAAAACTTAAAACTGTATCATTCTTTCTGTTCAAGTCAAGATATTGTAGGACCTCGATTCTCAAAGTTTAGAGAAGAGGGAGATGATTGATCATTTTTGGCAAAAGTGTGTGTGTTGTAGCGACATGTGCGCTTCTGGTCATTTGACTATAACAAATCGTTAAAAATACAAACCATTTGTACATTCAAGAAAAAAAAACTTTGTAAATGTCGGTTAGTTACACTAGCACATACCTGTGAGGAATAACTGCAACTTGAGGGAAGTATCTGCTGGTATATATGCAAGTGTTAGTTTTGAACAAATGCTGAATAAAATCTACGAATTAGGAACAGCATGATTGGGCCTGTCTGGAACTTAAAACTTGGAACTGTATGTTGCTGCTCTGCTTGTGAATGTCTTGTCAGCACACTTGGATGTCAAAATATTGTATGACCTGGGAATAGATATGTACAGAAACTTTTGACAAATAAATGGTTACACTTCAGTTCGAGAAGTACATGTACTCCTGTAGCATATATCCTCTTTTGAGTAGCATATAAATTGGTCAAATAAATCTTCGCTAGCCATCTCAACAAAGAGTACAACTTGAAGCAGAATTGGGAGCAAGGGATAAGTGGCTCACAAATAGATATAAACTATGAAATACTCCCTCCGTATCAAAAATATAAGACGGTTTTTGACACTATGATAGTGTCAAAAATGACTTATATTTTGACCTGAAGGGGTAGATTGCAAGGGTTCTCGCAAACATGGAGAGCCGCCGCAGGTCTTTTTCTCCTCCTTAGTCAATTAATCTACTTGTAGGTCTTGGCCCAGAGATTAAATTACTTACTGAATTAGAGTATAGTTATTATACTACCAGTTGGAGAAAAAATTAATGGAAATGTTGTGTTCAATCTGTAGTGATACGTACATCCATCCATGGATTTATCGGAAATGCACCGTAGGATTACTCTACTTTAATTTGGCCATGAGTCCTGCTTGTTCAAAGTTTGTTGAGCTGCTCTGAATGATTATCAGAAGTTTGCGTCGCTTAGCACCCAATTTTTATAATGATATATACAAGCATTCGAAGTTAAGTTGAAAGCTATTTTTGCATGCAGTTTTTTTCCTTCTAAAATGTGTTTTTCTTCTTCTTCCTGTTTTGAGTAGTTTGCGTAAGTTTTCTGAAATGATGATGTATTTTCTTAATTCAGCGAACCGTGAGATGGACTTAGAAGAAGAAACTGTCTCTGATTGCAGTTGATTAATTAGTATATATGTTGTAGACTTGTAGCATACCTACCTCTATATGGTTTTATATTTCAACTTGATTTCTGAATATTCCAAACCACATGAAGTCCTTTCTTACAAGAAGAAGTTTCTCTTCATAACAGTGAACAAAACTACTTTGTCAATCAGCTCAGTTCTAGTGCTGTTGGATTTTTTAATTGGCTTCTTGCAGTTTTGAAAATTCAGTTTATTCGGTTCTTGAAAATTCAGTTAATTCAGTTAGGCACACAAATTTCAGAACTTTTGTGTGCCCTAGTACTTGGTGTTTGTAGAAAACCAGGAGTGTCAATGGGACTAGAATTCACGTGTTCTTATATGGGTTTGTAAAACTTGTTCATGTCCTGAACTACTAATTCCTTGTGATGCTCTGAATTACTTGTGATGCCTCTGAATTACTTGTGATCACATTGAGTAAGACTTGTAAAGATGATGATCATCTTTAACAGAAAACAATTTGTGATGATTTTGCTAGTTTGTTGGGTTTTGTCTCCGACCATCGTGTCGTGATGATTTTGCAGGTACCGAGAGGCCCTTGAGTTTGCGGAATGTCGATTAACTTCCGTTCCGGCAATTGGTACTCCATATGTCCTATTTTCAGCAAAGGTCATGCTGAAATTTTCCGTGAATTTTAGCATGACTTTGCTAAAAATAGGACATATGGGGTACTTGTGACTAATGCATAGGCCGGGGTATCTTAGTAGTTAATTAAGTAGGATCAAGTGCCCCGGCGTACTTGTGACTAATGCATGGCTTTTAGGGTGCCTCGGTGTCGATAAAAACCGAAATGATGAAAAGTTAGGCTTTTAGGGTGCCTTGGCCGAAAAACCCTCAATGATAAAAGCTTAGATTTTAGGATGCCTCGGTGTCGACAAACCCTAAATGATGAGACCATGATCTTGTTCCTTGACAATAACCAACTTTTGACCAAACTTTGTTTCTATTTAGAGAGAAACATGGCCCACAACGATGAGGCCGGGGTTGAAGTGACAAGGCATTACGGGAGCTGTCCCGGAGATGGAGGAACAACCTCACTTGTATGAGGCCGCCGCCTTCCCCACCGATCCCGAGACCACGGATGGTGCCGCCGAGGATGACCACACTGATGCTACCACCGATGGTACCGCCGAGGATGCCACCATCGATGATGGCGGCAAGACGCACGGATAGCAGCCAGTCAAGAGGCAACGGAAGGACCGGCGCTCGATCGTGCTCCGCACCCTCAAGGAGGAAGTTCTTGAAGTGGACTCAACGGAATCCATGGCGCCGAATGAATAGTCAAGGGGTACTCGCTTCAGCTCGGGTGCATTGTCCGGAACACCGTCTCGATCAACACCGAGAACCCGAGGCATCCTGACCGAGGGAATTTGGCGAACCTCCTCTTCACGAAGCTGCACGAACGATACAAGTTCCCCGCTGAATTCGAAAACACAAGCCTCAAAGGGAATAAAGTGAACAATGCTGCCCTCACGAAGATGAGCAAGGCCACATCTACTTGGAAAAGCAATGTGAAGAGAATGATCGAGAAAGGTGAGAGTTATGAGAAGATCAAGGAGAAAAATCCTTCGATCACGAAGATGACTACAACGACTTCAAGATCAATTGCTCGAGCACCGCAAGCTCCCAATCAAGTGAGTGGGGGAAACAAATGCGGAGCTGAACATAGGGGAACACACACTCGGTCCCGGCGGTTACAGAGTGGCGGAGCCTATATGGGACAAGGAGGAGGCGGACCGTGCTGAGCAAGGCCTACCGCCCCTCTTCGATAAATACGGTGACAAGCAGACCAGGAACTTTGTCAGGGCCCGGTACAAGAAGGACCCGAAAACAAAGGAGCTTACCACGGATCCGAAGACCAGGCGGCTTGAGCTTGTTCAGTAAGGAATACACCCAGCGTAATTAGCTCCATATGGTTGCATTCTAATTAATGAAGCCGAATTTCTAAATGGTTCACATTCCTTCCGTGGTATTTGAAAGCGATGGTGAGGGGTCGACTCAGAGCAACCCTTGGGACACCACTCTAAATAGGGGTTGAATATAATGAAGAACAAGGATAAGCTTCGAAGCCGACGTCACCGGGTCGTGTGTGGCGGCAAAGGCTTGTCGACAAAATGGGGTCATACTATACTACCGGTGTGCGGAAGGAGAAAATACCAGCTCGGAAAGCGGTAGCGAGAGGTTCAAGAACTCAAGGCACAGGTGGCGCGGATTCGGAGATTGTCCAAGAGCAAGTGGAACAACGACTCGGAGCGACGATCAACGCCCTTGTGCCTACCTTTGATCTCGGGGTTGAGTGCGTGGATTGCGGCTGCCAACAGGGGCCGCCCGATTCCTAGCTTCACGGCCCGACCTTTCGCATAATGCGATGGCGGGCCATTGGTGCCTCCGGCAGAGGCGGCATTGGTGTCTCCGACGCCGCACGGAGCTTAATGCACCCGGTGTACGCCCGGCCGGCACCTCTCGCAGCAAAGCGGCCCCTCCGTCAATCGCACGCTACCGCCGTTGGCGGTGCCTCTACATTAGCCGAGCTCGACGCCATCATCACGGTAACTAATTAAGCCTCTCTCGGCCGAGGACTTCCTCTCCTTGCCTTTTGATCTGGCATCCCCGACGCCCTACATGTTTTCGCAGGGCGCCGCCGACGCCTGCGTGCACTCTCCTCCACTTCGTGAACAACGAAGTTGGTCGATGTCGCCAAGGGCAAAATCGTTCAACCGGCAACCCTTGTTCCACGGTACCAGATGCCACCCAACTTGTTTAGGGTTCAAGCTGGTTCGGGTGCTGCCGAGCTGCGACGACTTGTTACCTCGAATCGACCCGTCGGGGCCGACGATGATGACGTGATGACCCTCGGCGCCGCACGAGCTGGCCCCTCGCTTTGGCGAAGAGCGATTCGTTTGGGGGCGGGGACACCACCCCAAAGACAACACCGCCCGATCTGCCGGCCGCGCCAAGTCGGCCCCATGGCAAGACCGCCAGAACGGTGCCGGACATCCCTATGCCATCGGATCCAAACATGCATATGGCACGAGGATCGTAATGACGACGACGGCGACTATGATACATTTGGCAACGCCGATCGATTACTTTGCCGAGCATGGGTGCGATGGCGACTTCATGGGGCCTCCTTCTCAAGAACCAAACCCAACAAAAGACGTGTGCGATCTAGCTCGCATCATGGAGAAGCCAGAAGTTAACTAGGCGCCGTCGGCGTTCAGCTCTCGAGACGCCTCCGGTTGCCGACTTCACCGAGCCTCGAGATAGGCGAGGTGCGAAATATTATCAGCCCCAACACACTCAAGAAGGCGGTCTGTGAGCAAAACTCGGTCCCATTACAGGAGAAGAAGAAGGCACGCAAAAGAAAGACTAAGAAGGGTGCGAGCCAGCCGCACCGAGTACGATCCGTGCTCAGACGGGCCACCTTCACCTAAGGATATCTCGAGGAGGGTGCATGTGGCGGGTAGGGCGATGCTACCACCAAATATGCTCAATGCCGCAACCGGTGCTATGCGGAGTCTGCACGACGTTGTTCTTTCTTTGGAGAAGCGGCGTCTCGTAGAGAAGGATGTGGCATACCCGGTTTTCGTGGCCAAGGTGCCGAGAGGGCAAGGAGCTTTGTGGATGGCGACATCGGGGTACGATCGTCTGCGGTTTGATGACATCTTTGCTATGTTTAACCTTCATCCGCTGCACTACACCTTCGTTCGGCTATTTTCGCTGAGTATGGAGATGCGGATCATTCGCGACAAGACCCCGGACATCGTGGATAGTCGACCCTTCTACATGCGTGCAAGATCTTGGGCAGCGCTGGGACCGCAAGTCGCGAAGTTCTTACCTCGAAGGCGTCGACCGCAAACCAAGATAAGGATAACTTCCTCGTGCCTTACTTTCCCGAGTAAGTCCTCCCTCAACCGCCCGTAACATATGAATTCTTACATTTCGATCGCTTTTTCTTTTAACATTCCGTGTTTTCTGCGGTGACACACGTTGCACGCTCATCCTCCTAAGCCCCAAATATTCCATGGCCACGATTTCGACCCGGACCCGTCGATCGAACATAGACTACACAAATGTCAAGAAGGTTCTTGATGATGTTCTCCCAGCTACGCCAAATCTGGAGGCACCTTCACCAGCCTATTCGTAAGGCACGGCAAGCACGTGTTCTCCCACAATACGTTCCGCCGCTGCGTCAAGCAGCCGCCGGGCGGTCGAGAAGGGTGCCTACTACGCCATCCATCACATGCGGGCGATCAGACGGGACCATCATCAACTTCGCTACCGAGTAAACTCAAGATTGGGCCGCGGCGTGTCGGCAATCCAGACGCGGACCTCCGACAAGAATTCTTTCGCATCCAAATGGAGTTTGCGGAAATCATCCATCAAGATGTCGCCGTACCTGGGGCAGTTCTACCTCGTAAATCAACCGTCCAACGGTGACATCGACACAATGCTACAAATGCAGGATGACAACGCCCAATCTTACATGACTCCCACGATAGACGTCGGCTTCATCCACGATCAGTTCCCTAGAGTCTAGTATACTAGTTCTGAAACATCGATTGGCTCATGTTGTAATTAAACTTTAATGAACTTGTAGTATGTCTCTTTGGTTTTGAGAGTCGCTCAACTTAGATGTAATCGATGCTATTAATGTCTTGCTTTTCTCTTCCGATCGTTACATTGCATACTTATATATTGCTTATGTATTGTCTCAGGAATTGGTACTAACGTTTGCTTTGGCTAGTGCATAGCGATGCCGGCGTATGTCGTGTGTACAAGGGTAAGGTTCGAGTCTACGATGACCGGAGGAGTGTCGGAGATAGGTTCACCGATTCAGCGTAATAGTTACAAAGGGTACACCACTAGGGCCGAGGCCGAATCTAGATACGCCCGCTATCTAGCGGGAGAGGGGAGGGAGCGTTGGAGGAACCGGATGAAGACGAGTTTCATCGTGTTGATACTCATCGTGATGACCGCAGCTCTCTTCTATGTGATGGTAGTTTAGATGATCGATATCGACTTGTAATGCGAAGATAAACTCGCTACTCGCGGTCTCGAGACTTGTAATATAATGTTCTATCTTTGTTCGGTCTTTTCAATTCGGAGACTAATATGATGAATTGTATTCGGAGACTAATATGATGAATTGTATTCAAAGACTAATCTTCTATTGTATTTGATGAATCTATTGTTGATGTGTGCTGTCTATATTTTGTCAAATTATACATTTTGTAACCTGTGCAAAAACAGAAAATAAAAAATAAAAAAACCTAATATTCATACTAATGGCGCATCACATGATAAAGGCGCCATTAGTATGACAGTGCATACTAATGGCGCATCACCGGTAGTGCGCCATTAGTATCTTCATGATTACTAATGGCGCATCCGCAGGTGGTGCGCCATTAGTATGCCAAAGCACTGGGTATACATGCCCACAGGAGGCATACTAATGGCGCACTTTCAAGCATATACTAATGGCGCACGGTGGTGCGCCATTAGTATACCAGATACTACTGGCGCACCAGGTGGTGCGCCATTAGTAAAAATTACTAATGGCGTGCTATCAATGGCGCACCGGTGATGCGCCATTAATGGCCATATTAGGTGCGCCATTAGTAGTGGTATTTCTAGTAGTGACCTGGCCACTAGATTGTGGGTGGTAAGGAGATGCAATTCTATGATTAACATCATACTTAGCAAGCATTTTACAAAAGGCACCATGAATAAAATGTGAACCACCATCAGTCATTACATATCTAGGGACTCTGAACCTCGGAAAAATAACTTCTTTAAGCATCTTAATAGAGGTGTTATGATCAGCACTACTAGTTGGAATAGCTTCTACCCACTTAGTAACATAATCAACAGCAACTAAAATATGTGTATACCCATTAGAGGAAGGAAACAGTCCCATATAATCAAAGCCCTAAACATCAAATGGTTCAATACACAGTGAATAGTTCATAGGCATTTCTTGACGTCTACTAATATTACCAATTCTTTGACATTCATCACAAGACAAGACAAACTTACGAGCATCCTTGAAGAGAGTAGGCCAATAAAACCGGATTGCAATACCTTATGTGTAGTTCTATCTCCAGTATGGTGTCCTCCATAAGCCTCGGAGTGACACTAGCGTAGGATCTGTTCCTGTTCATGCTCAGGTACACAACATCCAATAACACCATCTACTCCTTCTTTATAAAGATGTGGGTCATCCTAGAAGTAATTTCTTAAATCATAGAAAAACTTTTTGTTTTGCTGGTATGTGAAACTAGGTGGTATAAATTTAGCAACAATGTAATTAGCATAATCAGCATACCATGGAGCGGTGCGAGAAGCATTTATGACAACTAATTGTTCATCAGGAAAGCTATCATCAATAGGTAGTGGGTCATCAAGAACATTCTTTAACCTAGGTAAGTTGTCTGCAACGGGGTTCTCAACTCCCTTTCTATCAATAATATGCAAATCAAATTCTTGTAGCTAGAGAACCCATCTAATAAGTCTAGGTTTAGCATCTTTCTTTTCCATAAGATATTTAATAGCAGCATGATCGGTGTGAGCAGTTACTTTAGAATTAACAATATAAGGTCTAAACTTATCACAAGCAAATACAACTGCTAAAATTCTTTTCAGTAGTAGCATAATTTCTCTGGCACCGTCTAGAGTTTGACTAGCATATTGGATAACATTTAATTTCTTATCAACTCTTTGTCCTAGAACAACACCTACAACATAATCACTAGCATCACACATAATTTCAAAGGGTAAATTCCAATCAGGTGGCTGAACAATAGGTGCAGAACTCAATGCTTTCTTAAGTATTTCAAATGCTTCTTCACAATCGTCATCAAATACAAAAGGAACATCTTTTTGTAAGAGATTAGTCAGAGGCCTAGAAATTTTAGAGAAGTCTAAATGAACCTGCTATAAAAACCGGCATGACCAAGAAAATTCTTATACCTTTAATGTCCTTGGGAGATGACATCTTTTTAATAGCATCAACTTTAGCTTTATCAACTTCAATACCTCTTTCAAAAATTTTATGCCCCAAGACAATACCTTCATTAACCATAAAGTGGCACTTATCCCAATTCAAGACGAGATTAGTTTTTCACATCTACGCAAAATTCGATCAAGGTTGCTCAAGCAATCATCAAAACAAGTTCCATATACGGAGAAATCATCCATGAAAACCTCAACAATCTTTTCACAAAGATCAAAGAATATAGCCATCATGCATCATTGAAAGGTAGCAGGTGAATTGCATAAACCGAAAGGCATACGTCTATAAGCAAAGGTACCAAAAGGACAAGTAAAGGTGGTCTTTTCTTGATCCTCTTTTGACACAGGTATTTGAGAGAAACCAGAATAACCATCTAGAAAGCAAAAAGGTGTATGTTTGGATAATCTTTCTAGCATTTGATCAATAAAAGGTAAAGGGTAATGATCCTTTTCAGTAGCTTTATTTAATTTACGGAAATCAATTACCATCCTATAACCTGTAACAATTCTTTGTGGGATCAATTCATCTTTATCATTAGGAACAACAGTAATACCTCCTTTCTTAGGGACACAATGGACATGGCTTACCCACTGACTATCAGCAACGAGATAAACTATACCTGCCTCCAGAAGCTTTAGTATTTCTTTTCTTACCACTTCTTTCATCTTAGGATTTAACCGTCGTTGGTGGTCAACAACTGGTTTAGCATCTTTTTCCAATTTTATTTTGTGTTGGCATAAGGTGGGACTAATGCCCTTAAGATCATCAAGAGTATATCCAATAGTAGCACGGTGCTTCTTCAGAGTTTTCAATAATTTCTTTTCTTCCTGCTCTAAAAGGTTAGCACAAATAATAACAGGATATATCTCTTTCTCATCAAGATAAGCATATTTTAGAGTATCAGGTAATGGTTTAAGCTCAAACACGGGATCACCCTTGGGTGGAGGAGGATCCCCTAGAATTTCAACAGGCAAGTTGTGTTTCAAAATATGTCCCTGTTTAAAGAATACTTCATCTATTTCCCTTCTTTCATTCATAAACATATCATTTTCATGGTCGAGCAAATATTGTTCTAAAGGATCATTAGGAGGCACGACAATAGAAGCGAGACCAATAATTTCATCTTTACTAGGCAGTTCTTTATCATGGGGTTGTCTACGAAATTTAGCAAAATTAAACTCATGAGACATATCACCCAAACAAATAGTAACAACATCCTTTTACATGATCTATCCTAGCATTAACGAGTATTCAAGAAGGGTCTACCAAATATAATGGGACAAAAGTTATCTTGTGGGGAACCAAGAACGAGAAAATCAGCAGGATATTTAACTTTCCCACACAAGACTTCAACATATCTAACAATCCCAACTGGTGAAATAGTGTCCCTATTGGCAAGTTTAATTGTAACATCAATTTCTTCTATCTCGTGGTGCAATATCATGCACAATCTCCTTGTATAAGGAATGAGGTATTGCACTTGCACTAGCACCCATATCACATAAGCCGTGATAACAATGATCTCCTATTTTAACAGAAATAACAGGCATGCCTACAACAGGTCTATGTTTATTTTTAGTGTCGGGTCTAGCAATTCTAGCGACTTCATCGCAGTAAAATAACGTGCCCATCAATATTATCGACCAAGAGATCTTTAACCATAGCAATACTAGGTTCAACTTTAATTTGCTCACGGGGTTAGGGTGTCCTAATATTACTTTTGTTGACCATAGTTGAACCTTTAGCATGATCCTTTATTCTAACAGGGAAAGGTGGTTTCTCAATATAAGAAGTAGGAACAATAGGATCATTATAAGTGATAGTCTTTTCTTCAACTTTAATAGGTGCAACTACTTTTACTTCAATGGGAGGATTATATTTAAACCACTTCTCCTTAGGGAGATCAACACGAGTAGCAAAGGATTCATAGAAAGAAGCTAATATCTCAGAGTCAAGTCCATATTTAGTGCTAAATTCACGGAAAACATCGGTATCCATAAAAGATTTAACACAATCAAATTTAGGTGTTATACGACTCCTTACCTTCATCGAGATCCCAATCTTCAGAGTTGCGTTTAATTCTTTCCAATAAATCCCATTTGAATTCAATAGTCTTCGTCATAAAAGAACTAGTACAATAAGTATCGAGCATGGACCGATTATTGAGAGAAAGCTGAGCATAAAATTTTTGAATAATAATTTCTCTTGAGAGCTTGCTACCTCTTGAGCACTGCGTTGGTTTTCCCTTGAGAGGAAAGGGTCATGCAGCAAAGTAGCATAAGTATTTCCCTCGGTTTTGAGAACCAAGGTATCAATCCAGTAGGAGGCCACGCGTGAGTCCCTCGCACCTACACAAACAAACAAGAACCTCACAACCAATGCGATAAAGGGGTTGTCAATCCCTTCACAAATCACTTACGAGAGTGAGATCGATAGAGATGATAAGATAATATTTTGGTATTTTATGATAAAGATGCAAAGTTAAATAGCGGAAATAGAAATAGCAAAGTGTTGGAAGATTAATATGATGGAAAATAGACCCGGGGGCCATAGGTTTCACTAGTGGCTTCACTCGAGAGCATAAGTATTACGGTGGGTGAAGAAACTACTGTTGAGCAATTGATAGAATTGAGCATAGTTATGAGAATATCTAGGTATGATCATGTATATAGGCATTACGTCCGATACAAGTAGACCGACTCCTGCCTGCATCTACTACTATTACTCCACACATCGAACGCTATCCAGCATGCATCTAGAGTATTAAGTTCACGAAGAGCGAGTAGCACTAAGAAAGATGATATGATGTAGAGGATAAACTCATGCAATATGATATAAACCCCATCTTTTTATCCTCGATGGCAACAATATAATCGTGCCTTGCTGCCCCTACTGTCTTTGGGAAAGGACACCGCATAAGATTGAACCCAAAGCTAAGCACTTCTCCCATTGCAAGAAAGATCAATCTAGTAGGCCAAACCAAGCTGATAATTGAAGAGACTTGCAAAGATAACCAACCATACATAAAAGAATTCAGAGAAGATTCAAATATTGTTCATAGATAATCTTGATCATAAACCCACAATTCATCGGTCTCAACAAACACACATAAAAGAAGATTACATCAAATAGATCTCCATAATAGAGGGGAGGACATTGTATTGAGATCGAAAAGAGAGAAGAAGCCATCTAGCTAATATCTATGGACCAGAAGGTCTTAGGTAAACTACTCACACTTCATCGGAGAGGCCTTGGAGATGATGTAGAGGCCCTCCGTGATCGATGCCCCCTCCGGCGGAGCTCCGGAAAAGGCCCCAAGATGGGATCTCACGATGCAGAAGGTTGCGTCATTTGGAATTAGGTTTTTGGCTCTGTATCTGATGTTTTCCGGGTACATTGGTATATATAGGAGGAAGAAGTACGTTGGTGGAGCAACGAGGGGTCCACGAGGGTGGAGGGCGCGCCCAGGGGGGTAGGCGCGCCCACTACCTCGTGCCCTCTGATTGATGTCTTGACGTAGGGTCCAAGTCCTCTGGATCACGTTAGATTCCGAAAATCACATTCTGAAGGTTTCATTCCGTTTGGACTCCGTTTGATATTCTTTTCTCATGAACTACTGAAATAGGCAAAAAACAGCAATTACAGGCTGGGCCTGCAGTTAATAGGTTAGTCCCAAAAATAATATAATAGTGTATAATAAAGCCCAATAATGTCCAAAACAGAATATAATATAGCATGGAACAATCAAAAAATATAGATACGTTGGAGACGTATCAGAGCTCATGATTGGGGCATGAATATAACATTGACTTAAGCCTCCCCAAGCTTGAGCGATGCTTTCTCCTCCGCGGGGCCAAAAATTAAATATACAATTGCGATCATGATGAACAAGATGCATAGGATAAAACTTCTGATGAAATTCCAATTTCGATTACATTGTAGTTCCATGATCCCATATCATCACATAGCCTAAACCATGTCAATGCCTTTCCCTTCAAAGATAAAGGGAAGACCTTCTTCTTCATAACATCATTGGGCATACCTGCAAGCTTAAATAATCCACAAACTTCATCCACATAGATTAGGTGCAAATCGGGATGCAATGTTCCATCTCCTGTAAAAGGATTGGCTAGCAGTTTCTCTATCATGCAGAAGGAATTTCAAAGTAAACATTTTGATGAGGTTCGAGAAAAGAGTCTTGATGACCCACAAGTATTGGGGATCTATCGTAGTCCTTCGATAAGTAAGAGTGTCGAACCCAACGAGGAAGCGAAGGAAATGACAAGTGGTTTTCGGTAAGGTATTCTCTGCAAGCACTGAAATTATCGGTCCAGATAGTTTTACGATAAGGTAATTTGTAACGGGTAACAAGTAATAAAAAGTAAATAAGGTGCAGCAAGATGGCCCAATCCTTTTTTAGCAAAGGACAAGCCTGGACAAACTCTTATATAGAGAAAAGCACTCCGAGGACACATGGGAATTATCGTCAAGCTAGTTTTCATCACGCTCATATGATTCGCGTTCGTTACTTTGATAATTTGATATGTGGGTGGACCGGTGCTTGGGTACTGCCCTTTCTTGGATTAGCATCCCACTTATTATTAACCCCTATTGCAAGCATCCGCAACTACAAAAGAAGTATTAAGGTGAACCTAACCATAGCATGAAACATATGGATCCAAATCAGCCCCTTACGAAGCAACTCATAAACTAGGGTTTAAGCTTCTGTCACTCTAGCAACCGATCATCTATTTATTACTTCCCAATGCCTTCCTATAGGCCCAAACAATGGTGAAGTGTCATGTAGTCGACGTTCACATAACAGCATTAGAGGAAAGACAACATACATCTCATCAAAATATCGAACGAATACCAAATTCACATGACTACTTATAGCAAGACTTCTCCCATGTCCTCAGGAACAAATGTAACTACTCACAAATCACATTCATGTTCATAATCAGAGGGGTATGAATATGCATATAGGATCTGAACATATGATCTTCCACCAAATAAACCAACTAGCATCAACTACAAGGAGTAATCAACACTACTAGCAACCCACAGGCACCAATCTGAGGCTTTGGGACAAAGATTGGATACAAGAGATGAACTAGGGTTTTAGAGGAGATGGTGCTGGTGAAGATGTTTATGGAGATTGACCCCCTCCCGATGAGAGGATCGTTGGTGATGACGATGGCGATGATTTCCCCCTCCCGGAGGGAGGTTCCCCCGGTAAAACAGGTCGCCAGAGCCCTAGATTGGTTCCGCCAAGGTTCCGCCTCGTGGCGGCGGAGTTTTGTCCCGTGAGCTTGCTTATGATTTTTTCAGGGTAAAAGACTTCATATAGCAGAAAATGGGCACCGGAGGCCTGCCAGGGGGCCCACGAGACAGGGGGGCACGCCCAGGGGGTAGGGCGCGCCCCCACCCTCGTGGCCAGGGTGTGGGCCCCCTCTGGTTAATTCTTTCGCCAATATTTTTATTAATTCCAAAACGTGCCTCCGTGAAGTTTCGGGATTTTTTGAGTTGTGTAGAATAGGTCTCTAATATTTGCTCCTTTTCCGGCCGGAGAAGTCCATTTGCGGCAGTCTCCCTCTTCGTGTAAACCTTGTAAAATAAGAGAGAATAGGCATAAGTATTGTGATAAAATGTGTAATAACAGCCCATAATGCAATAAATATCGATATAAAAGCATGATGCAAAATGGATGTATCAGCGTGCGCTTTTTGATCATGTCGGGGCCCCATATGCATGCGGTTTCTTGCTACAGCGTTAGCCTGCGATGCGATTACGTCTTGACACGATGGAGTTACGTGTTGCAAATTAGAGCTGCCATCAGGGCCTGCCGATATTCCTGGCCGTCCGGCTTCCCCTTTAATTCACGCGACCATTATAACCTTAGTCTCTTCAACCTTTCGATCGCGCCCCACAACACAACAAGCACATCCACGACGACACATAGAAAGGAGATGTCCAGCGACGCTCACTACAAGAAATATGTCAACTTGTGACCACCACTATTGGTCACTGAATGGTCATTGTTTTCCAGTTGTGACCTTTTTGTGACAAAAAACAGAAGGTCTAAAGCTGGCGGTCGTAAACTGAAATTAACGACCTTCTTCGGGATAAGGTCGTAGACGTTTACGACCAAAACAAAAGGTCGTTGAACCCATGACCTTTTGTTTTGGTCACTGGCTGTCTGCCTAGGCCACGTCGGATCCAACGTGGCAATCTAACATGGCAAAATTGTGACCAATTGAAAAGGTCGTTACTTAGATTCAGCCCGGTCCATTTCGGTGCTTTAGATGGGCCGAGCCCAACAATTCAGCCCATTTATTGTTTTTTCATGTGAATTTTTGGTCGGCTACATGGGCCTGGCCCAACAGACTTATTTTTTGGGCAACAACATTTTACAGTCCACATTTTTTTGGGCCTCAGCCTTTTTCCAGCCCATTTGTCAATTTTCTTTTGTCCTTTTTTCCATTTTAAAGTAGGTCCCACTAGTCAATTGGGAACCAATTACCACAGGTCAATACTATATTTGTGCAATTAGATAATTTGATTCAAAAAGAGCCAATAAGGCATAATATTTTATACAACAGCCAACCAGTACATTACACTCCTGTACACCCAAAACTGAGTTAGTACATTACAACAGCCAAGCAAAGTACATAGTACAAATCTGGTATTCAGCTATAAAATACAGCTAAATATACACACAACTAGCTCTAGTGAGCTAAAATGTGGTTTTTCTTGAGATTAAGTCTTCCTACAGCTCATGTACACCCAACTTTTGAAGAATGAAGGCCGACATCTGCAAATAATAAATTATGAAAAGTTAGAAACATAATCAAGTGAATCCATGAATACAAAATTCTCATAACGATGAAAATTTGTTGCAGGACTTTAGATTCAACAGGAAACCATGCATATAAAAAAATTGTTGCAGAACTTTAGATTTAACAGGAAACAATGCATATAACATTCTCATATCAGCAAAAGGTGAGATATATTTTGCAAACGATAAGTACCAGCACAGTACAAGTTAGCAGAACAGATGGACAATGCAAGCTAACAGTGATTTTTCCAATGATTTTCCACTTTAGAACAAGGCACATGCATCAATTTTTATAGTCAGGAACAAAGAAGATAGTGCTGGCTGGAATAGGCCAGAGAGATGACATAACTTGGGCACCGAAAATGGTGAAATGATGATCTGCTTGTTCTTAGACAACTCAATGAGCACCTGATATCAAAAATAGGATTTTAAAGGAAAAATAGGCTCCAATCAGCCTACATACAACAAGTAATAAAACTGTTAGGAGAGTATCTGATTACCAACAGCATGCATAAAACAACCCGATGATGTAATATTTACTAAAATGACAAGCCAAGTTTCAAGTATAAACCACTAATGGAGCATGCAAAAATGTATTTGATATCAACAACTAATTCCACATGAGTCTTGTATGTTCCAATATACATGATCAGTCCAAGATCAAGCTTATTCAGCCAATAAAGTAAAGAGGACCACCACCATAATGGACCAATGGGTACAAATGGACCCAAAAAAATCCCAACAGAAGCTAATGCACAAAAATATTCAACATTCCTCATAAGCATGCTGAATTAATCACATTTTGGTTCTAAAAAATGGAGAGAGGATCACCACCATAATGTACCAATGGGTACAAATCGACCAAAACAATCCCAGCAGAAGCTAATGCACAAAAATATTCAACATTCCTCATAAGCATGCTGAATTAATCACATTTTTGTTCTAAAAAAATGGAGAGAATAGATGTGCCTCATGAGTAATCCTATGAGATAACTAGAAGAAAAACAGTGAAGAGAATCTGTAGTATAATCCGTTCGGAACAATACTGAAGCCAGTCAGGTTAAGCAACATATGCATGTGAGTTTGATCTTCAGGATTAATAGAACAGGGCAGATAAAATAATGATTTTTCTGAAACTATAAGAGACATAGCAACACACATACTGTAGCTATTCAACTTTTCAACTATAAGAGGCTATAGACTATCAAATAAAGAACATCAGTTACAGAACTCTGTATAAGGTAGGCATGCTTAAAAATCACATGGATATACCTATGCATATTTCCCATACTACATAAGTACTAAGCAAACTAACAAGTGCTCACTTGAAAACCTTCCATGCACATGATAGTAGCTCTTCCCTCATATCATAGAAAAACATTTGCCAAGTAACATCAGACTGCTATTCACATACAACGAGAGAACCTTCCACGCAAACTCCCATTATTTTAACCCACGGGAGAAAAGAAAGGTCCTTATCATCGGGTACAAAAGAAGCGAAGCATTCAAACAACTAGAGAAGCACAAAGACAACAACAGAAAAGCATTGAAAGAGCAGCAGGCTTGGACTGTCACATGTCATATCTTATAAACTTAGGCAAGTGTTCTCAGGTTATCCTTAACATCATGCACTAACTTGGGTAATTAGCATCAAACAATACATATCGATTACAAGGATAGGCAAGATAATAAAGACTTGGGAAAAGATAGCAGAGTTATTAAAAATGATATGTGCCCTTAAAGAGAGGGCAGTGTCAAGTGCGGCCACAGACAAAGGCATTAGCCGCACCCACGACCCCTGGACACTCTCACAACCGAAGAGGAGGTGCCTTACATATGGTCTTCTTCGAGTCTGCGAGAGAAAGAATGAGGTGAAGGTCAGTACGCATCACACTCATCTGGTACAGGGAGATCATCAAAATGCATCACACTCATGATCTTCAAAAGACAGCAGCATGAGCAAATACAAGTTTAGCCCACCATGAATAGGGGGCGCTAGGCAATCCAAAGCATTAGTACAGCTACACTGGCACATAGTACAGACAAGGTATCACAGACATTCTCTAATTGACTAGCACCCAAATATATATACATGTGCAAATGTTGTTTGAAGATTTGTATCTACAGAATGTTGTGTGGAAATTGTTATTGCTGTAGATGAATCCTATATATTATTGTATATATACTCACTAAGTTACAATAGTTGTGGTGCAGTGTGTAGGTTATTTTAGAAGATGCCACGTGCAAATTCTTATTTCTGTAGGTGATTCTCAATAATTATAACAAAGAAAGGTTAGTAAGAGTTGGTCTCCATCTCCAATATATCTGTTGGATTTTAATTCTAATCTTTTCCTAGGTGGCAATATGAGTTAACATATTACCTGGAGGTCGTCCTGAATTTAGGATACAAAGCTGCATTTCTTTCAATTAATAAAAGGGCCTATTATATGCTGATCATCGTCGAAAACTGACTACGGTACAACATCATCGAGAACAGATCATCAAAAGCAAAATGGAGGAGCAGGGTACTTTACTCTCTGATGATGGTATATTGACATGGGCCGTCAGTCTAGTCATGGAGAAGAAATGTAAAAAATTCAGTAAACATACTAGTGCTCTGCTAAAATGTTGCTCCATAGCTCAACTGAACTTTAGAAAAAAGTAAGACAAAGAAAGTACAGTTCGTGACTTGAGAGGCCAGGATTCAGGGTAAAAGCGACTCACCCAAGAGACCAGAGTCTCGTCGTCCTCGTTGGGCTCGTCGGCCAGGACCGGTCTCTTGCCAGTGATGATATCCAGAAGCATGAGGCCGAAGGAGAAGACGTCGAACCGGTCGGTTATTTTCCCGGTGTTGGTGTACTCCGGCACCATGTACCTGCCAAACCAGTCATTGCCATTGTGTGCGTTTTATTCAGGTTAGGAACAGGTAAACGTAACTGCAAGGAAATTGGAACGCTAGGCTTACCCAAAAATCCCCATCACCCGGGTAGAAACATGGCTGTCATCTCCGTGCTGGATCTTGACCAGCCCAAACTCGGCAACTTGCACGAGACAGAAAAGCTCGATCATAATCCGAGATGAACATTCAGAATATATCTTCCAACCAAACAACATGATCCCGTCATCATTTTTACCTTGGGCTCAAAGTTGTCATCGAGAAGGCTGTTGGCCGCCTTTATGTCGAGATGGATGACCTTAGGATGACCTGACAAGATACATTCAATCGAGACGAGTTATGCAGTGCAACAGTGCATCGTCAGCCAGTCATACAAGTTCACATCAAAATCAATGGAGACATCCAGCGACTTACAGTCCTAGTGCAGGTATGGCACGCCCTTGGCCGCCACGAGCTTGATCCGCCACCTACGCTCCAAGTCCACCAGCGTCAGCCCGTCGCCGTCATGGTGTAGCCGATCTCCATCTCGCCGATTGATGCAGGCAACGCTTGCCCTCCATCTCGTCGATCTCCAGGTCCTTGCGGTCCTCGACCTCCTGGGGTGCGGGGATGAGGTCGACGTAGCCCGTCTTCGGGGTGTGCAGAGGATGTGGCCGATGGATGTGCGCCAGAAGGCGCGTCCTCGCGCGTTGACGCCGGACTGGGCGACGTAGTAGAATCCCGTATGGGCGACGTAGTAGAAGCCAGAGAGAGAGATTCAGATAGAGAAATCATGACAAATAGAGTAGGGGAAGAGAGAGAGGCGGCCAGATCCGGCGAATGAAGCGGGCGACGCGAGCTTGGGCTGGCCGGTCATGGCGGCGCGCTGGCCGGTCGAGGTGGAGCAGGGAGCAAGGGCGAGGGAGGAGGGCCAGCAGGGAGAGCAACAGGGGACGGAGATTGTGCGCGCGCGGGCAGTAGAGACCCTCGCGGGAGAGGGTGGAGCACCGACGCTTGGGGGGTGGGGTCGAGCTCTGTCGGTGTGGCCGACGCGCGCAGGAATGGAGATGGATGCCGGGGGCTCTGACTTGGGTTGGATCTGGGAGTGAGAAGGCGGCAGCGGCAATTGGGAGAAGGGGGCTAGGGTTTCATGGATGGACGAGGATGAGAGGGATACGGGGTGATTCGGGAGGGGTGAGAGCGATGAGGGGGTTGTGGACTGTCGTTGGATCCGGGAGCATTCGACGGTGCTTAAGCCATGATCCGCGTGAGCTGATTTTAGACCAATCAGAACAGAGTATCCCATTTGATGAGTTTTTTATGAAGGACCTATCATATATTTGTTGCAAAATTGGACCATATCATTTTTATAAAAAAACTAGGCCATATTTAATGCACAATTGACCAAATGGTTAGGTGTCAAAAAATTTGATCCACCTCAGGTGAAAAAGAGAAATCTTCGTCGATTTAGTAGGAAGCGGGTCAAATTTGAACTACTGCTGCCTCATAGTTTGCGCTTTAATTTTTCCAAAAATCATTTCTAGGTACAAAAATTTCTATTTAATCAAAGAAACGCCAAAAAAATTCCAAGATTCAACCACTACCTACGAACGGTCATTCCGGCCGTTTTGACCGCATTTTGAAACGGGCATAAAAAATTAAAAACAAAATAAAAAATTGGAAAACCTTCGCATTGCGTCATTATATGTGACCAAGTTACCAGCAAAAATTATAAACTTGTAATACGACGATTATTTTAAAAAAGTGTTCTGAGAAACGAGCTATCAAGTGTGAAGATGCATGGCTTTCAACTCAAATGCTCAATCTTATGCCCACATTCATGACATAGTTTGTTCAAATGATCTCATATTGTGCACAATGGTGCATCTTGGAATGGCAAATAATGTTGCCTAAGAAAGTTTTCATTTTCTTTGGACGAAAAATTCATTTTTCGTTTTTTCGAGTGCCCAAAATGAGTTTTTTTTGTGAAGTACCTACCATATATTTGTTGCAAAATTGTACCAAATCAATTTTATAAAATATTAGGACATATTTAATGCACAATTGACAAAATGATTGGGTGTCAAAAGTTTTGATCCACCTCTCGTGAAAAAAGACAAATTTCCGCCGATTCAGCTGGAAGCAGGTTAAATTTGAACTGTAGCTACCTCATAGTTTGCTATTTATTTTTTCCAAAAATCATTTCTAGGTACATAAGTATCTAGTTAATCAGATAAACAGCAAAAAAATTACAAGATTCAACCACCAGCTAGGAACGGTCATTCCCGCCGTTTTGACCGCATTTTGAAATGGCATAAAAAATAAAAAATAAAAAATTGGAAAACCTTCGCATTGCGTCATTATAAATGACAAAGTTACCAGCAAAAATAATAAACTTATGTCTGGCGATTATTTTAAAAAAGTGTTCTCGAAGCGAGCTATGAAGTGTGAAGATGCATGGCTTTCAACTCAAATGCTCAATCTTATGGCGACATTCATGACATAGTTTGTTCAAATGATCTCATATTGTGCACAAGGGTGCATCTTGGAATGGCAAACAATGTTTCCTAAGGAAGTTTTCATTTTCATTGGACGAAAAATTCATTTTCCATTTTTTCGAGTGCCCAAAATGAGTTTTTTTGTGAAGGATCTATAATATATTTGTTGCAAAACTGTACCAAATCAATTTTCTAAAATACTAGGCCATATATAATGCACAGTTTACCAAATGGTTGGGTGTCAAAAGTTTTGATCCACCTCTCGTGAAAAGACAAATTTCCACCGATTAATTTGGGCGGGTCAAATTTGAATTGTAGCTGCCTCGTAGTTTGCTTTTTATTTTTGCCAAAAATTATTTCTAGGTACATAAGTATCTATTTAATCAGAGAAACACCAAAAAAAATTACAAGATTCAACCACTTGCTAGGAACGGTCATTCCCGCCGTTTTGACCGCATTTTGAAACGGGCATAAAAATTCAAAAAATCAAAAATTGGAAAACCTCCGCATCTGTCATTATATGCGACCAAGTTTCCAGAAAAATTAATAAAATTGTAATACTGATAATTATTTTAAAGAAGTGTTCTGAGAAATGAGCTATCATGTGTGAAGATTCATGGCTTCCAAGCCAAATGGTCAATCTTATGGCCACATTCATGGCATAGTTTGTTCAAATGACCTCATCATACACAAGGGTGCATCTTGGAATGACAAACAATGTTGCCGAAGGAAGTTTTCATTTTCTTTGGACGATAAATTCATTTTCCATTTTTTCGAGTGCCTAAAATGAGTTTTTTTGTGAACGACCTACCATATATGTGTTGCAAAATTGGACCGAGTCAATTTTATAAAATACTAGGCCATATATAATGCACAACTGACAAAATGGTTGGGTGTCAAAGTTACGATCCACCTCTGGTGTAAAAGACAAATTCCATTGATTCGGTGAGAGCGGGTCAAATTTGAACTGCAGGTTGCCTCATAGTTTGCTCTTTATTTTTTTTAAAAATCATTTCTAGGTACATAAGTACCTATTTAGTCATAAATACATGGTTTGGTGGCGATACATCGAGGTTTGGATGGTGGCCAAGGGCCCCAACTGTAGAGCGCGTAAGCTCGCATTCCCGTCGCGTGGTCACCGCGTGACCGTGGTGTTGCCATGCGTTCTGGGCGGACTAGGAATGTCTAGTGGGTTGGGCAATCCCCAGGTAGGTGCTAGCAAGAAAATTACAACATAAGATTCTCATGAGGAGACCGAACTATGCTCAAACATGAATTAGCAGCCAAGTGTTTGATTAGCGGTATGGGAGCGTGAGTTTTGGCCGAGGATGATCATATACTAAGTAGAATGTCTTCACAATTTTTTAGGGAAATCAAGAATATATAAATAACACTTCCTTCACAAAGTGCTGCTCTGAACAGAATAGGAAAATGAATATTGTTGAATTATTTTTGAACTAAGCAAGGAAGGTTTTTGACATATTTGATGAATATATGATCCATACAATTTATGAGAATTTTTTGGGAATTTTTGGAATAACATAAATATAGGTTGCTTCACAACCTAGGGAAAAAATTGACACATGGACATGACACATAGGCAAAAGCCCGATGAGATGGCGCCTAGTCATCACAACCCACCACAATTTACAAGGCTATGACCATCTATATTTGTCGTTAACAACTAGAAATAAGGCGTGGACCAGTATTTGTTTGCTTTATGACCATTTCGTGTAAGGAAATTACGACCTTCGACCAAAATGGTCGCAATGGTTTAGGGGTTGGAGCCCCCAAACAACTTTTGACCAATTGGTCTCAAATGGTCATAGATCTATGACCAATTCTTCGAGGTCAGCGATGAAGGTCACTAGTTGACATATTTCTTGTAGTGTCTCTAATGGAGTTCGGCGAGCATAGAGTGGAGACCCACGCGAGGGAGACGGATCTCTCGGTGGTGTACACCATCGACCCGGCCGTGGTGGACGACTACATCAACAGCGTTGAGCAGTTGCTTGCTCGAGACAAGTACAAGGTGGTCGGCATCGACCTCCAGTACACCGCCGGTCGTCCTGGCATAGATCAGAAGGTTGTCGTCGCCCAGTTGTGCCAGCGGCGCCATCATGTCCTCATCTACCACTCTTGCATGGCCACAGAGCCTTGCGACCATTTCAACAGGTTTGTCAACAGCCACCGACTACAAGTTCGCGGTGGAAATCATGGGCGATGTAAAAGCGCTCGATGTTACGGGCTTGGCCTGCAAGAACCTTGTCGAAATCCGTGACCACTACAGGTTGGGGCAGTACGAAGAAGGACTCCTGGTTGAACTCGCCTCTGTCATCATCGAACCCTTCTACGAAAAGATGAAGTAGGATGCCCAGAGAACAAGTACCCTATCCTGGCATAGGGCCTGGATGCGGCAACTGGATGAACCTCACCTCAGGTTCACGGCCAAGAGCGTGTACACATGCTACGAGATGCACAGGCGGATCGTTGACATGAGGAAGTGCCTCGTTACCCAAATCGACGAGCCCGGATTGAGCCACAAACACAGCAAGCATCACAAGAAGTAGATGATGATTAGATGATCGTTTATGCTAGTTAATCATGCATGTAATATATAGTTTACTTTATTGGTGTGTGGAAATGTCATGTGTGTAGTAGCCACCTATGTAATTATGCATGTAATAGTTTGCTTTGGTGTGTGTAAATGCCATGGTTGTAGTAGCCACCCATGTAAGTGGATGTTTAATTTGGTTATGCAAGCATGTCCTTATAAGTGTGTGTGTGTGTGTATGTGTGTGTGTGTGTGTGTGTGTGTGTGTGTGTGTGTGTTGTTCTGTATGCAATCCCATCACACAACACAACGTCTTGTTAAGTTGAACCATTTCTGTTCTCTTCTCTCAACGCAAACAGTTCATTCGAGTGAACCGCATGTCGTATATCGCACACATCTTCATCTGGCTGACCGTTTCTTTTGTGTTTCCTAATCACAAACAATTCATCCAAGTTCACGGTATGTTGTACATCGCACACATCTTCATCTGGCTGCCCGTTTCTTTTGTTCCTCCTCATCGAAAACGGTTAATTGAACTGAACCGTATGCCCTGAACCGCACATGCAACTAAAATCTGAACTGTGTTTGATGCATCCTCCATCGCAAACGTTTTGCACCTTTTTGACGGGTTTTTTACACCACCGTTTGTGATTATGGCATCGCACACAGTTTCGTCGAAGGGTCTCTGATCGTAGTGTCGCGTTAGCAGCAACCTGCAGTAGTGAGAGACTAGATAGCTCGAGAGTGGAGTTTGCTCCTCCGGCGATGGAGGGATATTCTTAGGGACCTCTCAGTGTGACAACATTGATAACCCACAAGTATATGAGATCGCAACCGTTTCCGAGGGTAGAGTATTCAACCCAAATTTATAGATTCGACACAAGGGGAGACAAAGAATATTTGTAGGTATTAGCAATTGAGTTGTCGGTTCAACCACACCGGAGATTAAATATCTCGGCAGGGATAATCAAGATGTACAAGAATATGATAGTTTTGATATCGATGGTACTTGATAATAGTAACGGCAACAGTGATAGCAATGATTTTGTAGCTAGTGTAACAATAGCAACAACAGTAGTAACTTAGCAAGAACAATATGTGAAAAATTCGCAGGCATTGGATCGGTGAATTCACTGGATGATATTCATCATATAACATTCATAACCTAGGGCAATACAAAACTAGCTCCAATTCATAAATATAATGTAGGCATGTATTCCATAAATAGTTATACGTGCTTATGGAAAGAACTTGTATGACATCTTTTGTCCTACCCTCCCGTGGCAGCGGGGTCCATAAGGAAACTAAGGGATATTAAGGCCTCCTTTTAATAGAGAACCGGAACAAAGCATTAGCACATAGTGAATACATGAACTCCTCAAACTACGGTCATCACCGAAAAGTAACCTGAATACTGTCACTCTGGGGTTTACGGATCATAACACGTATAGGTGACTATAACTTGCAAGATCGGTGATGACCCACAAGTGTAGGGGATCTATCGTAGTCCTTTCGATAAGTAAGAGTGTCGAACCCAACGAGGAGCAGAAGGAAATGACAAGCGGTTTACGTAAGGTTTTCTCTGCAAGCCTTTGAAATTATCGGTAATAGATAGTTTTGTGATAAGGTAATTTGTAATGGGTAACAAGTAACAAGTGTAAATAAAGTGCATCAAGGTAGCCCAATCCTTTTTGTAGCAAAGGACAAGCCTAGACAAACTCTTATATGAAGGAAAACGCTCCCAAGGACACATGGGAATTATCGTCAAGCTAGTTTTCATCACGCTCATATGATTCGCGTTCGGTACTTTGATAATTTGATATGTGGGTGGACTGGTGCT
Organism: Aegilops bicornis; assembly: GCA_021605145.1. Taxonomy (NCBI): domain Eukaryota; kingdom Viridiplantae; phylum Streptophyta; class Magnoliopsida; order Poales; family Poaceae; genus Aegilops; species Aegilops bicornis. The sequence goes on along the minus strand of JAHIAL010000143.1, from coordinate 502,415 downwards.
TGGATGTCAGTGCTTACTTGGACAAGCATCTCTCTTATGATTAACACCTATTGCAAGCATCCTCAACTACAAATGAAGTATTAAGGTAAACCTAACCATAGCATGAAACATATGGATCCAAATCAGCCCCTTACGAAGCAACGCATAAACTAGGGTTTAAGTTTCTGTCACTCTAGCAACCCATCATCTACTTATTACTTTCCAATGCCTTCCTCTAGGCCCAAACAATGGTTAAGTGTCATGTAGTCGACGTTCACATGACACCACTAGAGGAGAGACAACATACATCTCATCAAAATATCGAACGAATACCAAATTCACATGACTACTTATAGCAAGACTTCTCCCATGTCCTCAGGAACAAACGTAACTACTCACAAAGCATATTAATTTTCATAATCAGAGGAGTATTAATATGCATAATGGATCTGAACATATGATCTTCCACCAAGTAAACCAACTAGCATCAACTACAAGGAGTAATCAACACTACTAGCAATCCCACAGGTACCAATCTGAGGTTTGGATACAAAGATTAGATACAAGAGATGAACTAGGGTTTGAGAGGAGATGGTGCTGGTGAAGATGTTGATGAAGATTGACCCCCTCCCGATGAGAGGATCGTTGGTGATGACGATGGTGATGATTTCCCCCTCCTGGAGGGAAGTTTCCACGGCAGAACAGTTCTGCCGGAGCCCTAGATTGGTTCCGCCAAGGTTCCGCCTCGTGGCGGTGGTGTTTCATCCCGCAAGGTTGCTTATGATTTTTCCAGGGTAGAAGACACCATATAGCCAAAGATGGGCACTGGAGGCCAGCCAGGGGGCCCACGAGGCAGGGGGGGGGGCGCCATTCAGGTAGGGCGCGCCTCCCACCTCGTGGGCTGTGTGGCCCCTCTGGTAGTTTCTTCGCTCAAGTATTTTTATTAATTCCAAAAATGACTTCCGTGGATTTTCAATACTTTTGGAGTTGTGCAGAATAGGTCTCTAATATTTGCTCCTTTTCCGAATTCCAAATTCGGCATTCTCCCTCTTCATGTAAACCTTGTAAAATAAGAAAGAATAAGCATAAGTATTGTGACAAAATGTGTAATAACAGCCCACAATGCAATAAATATCGATATAAACGCATGATGCAAAATGGACGTATCAACTCCCCCAAGCTTAGACCTCGCTTGTCCTCAAGCGAGCCGATAACGATAAATATGTCCACATGTTTAGAGACAGAGGTGTCGATAAAATAAAATACGGACATGAAGGCATCATGATCATTCTTATAACAACAACATATATCAATATTGTCATATGATTTCTTATGCTCAAGTAATAATCTATTCACAATGTCAAGTATGAATCAGAAACTTCATTGAGAACTAACAAACTATGATCTCGGTCATTGAAGCGGTTGCAATTTATCATAACATCGGAAATAGTCAATATAAGAGCTTTTCAGCAAGTCCACATACTCAACAATCATTTAGTCTTTAACAATTGCTAACACTCATGAAATACTTGTGGTTATGGAGTTTTAATCGGACCTGAGAGAAAGATAGGGGCTTATAGTGTTGCCTCCCAACCTTTTACCTCAAGGGTAATGTCAACAATAATAATTCATGCTAACTTACATCCAATTGGATATATATATATATATCAGGATCTTTCCAACACAATGTGCTTTCCAAAGGATAAAATATAAAAAGGAAAGGTGAAGATCACCATGACTCTTGCATAAGGGTAGAAGATAAAAGTAAAAGATAGGGCCCTTCGCAGAGGGAAGCAGAGGTTGTCATGTGCTTTATGGTTGGATGCACAAAATCTTAATGTGAAAGAACGTCACTTTATATTGCCACTTGTGATATGGACCTTTATTATGCAGTTACGGCTTTTATTTCTTCCACATCACAAGATCGTATAAAGCTTATTTTCTCCACACTAATAAATCATACAGATTTAGAGAGCAATTTTTATTGCATGCAACGATGATAACTTACTTGAAGGATCTTATTCAATCCATAGGTAGGTATGGTGGAATCTCATGGCAAAACTGGTTTTATGGATATTCGGAAGCACAAGTAGTATCTCTACTTGGTGCAAAGAATCTGGCTAACATGAGGGAGAAAGGCAAGCTCAACATGTTGGATGATCCATGACAATATACTTTATTTCGGATATAAGAAAACATAACCCATTATGTTGTCTTCCTTGTCCAACATCAACTCTTTAGCATGCCATATTTTAATGAGTGCTCACAATCATAAAAGATGTCCAAGATAGTATATTTATATGTGAAAACCTCTCTTTCTTTATTACTTCCTATTAATTGCAACGATGACCAAAACTAGGCTTGTCAACTTTCAACAACTTTTAATCATCATACTCTTTATATGTGAAGTCATTACTCTCCATAAGACCAATATGATCTCGTGATTTCTTTTTATTCTTTCTATGTCTTTTCTTCCCTCAAGGTCATAGTAAGATAATCAAGCCCTTGACTCAACACTAATCTTTTATTATATAGCTCACGAGACTCGATTACATAGAGGAATCATAAAGCAAAACTCACAACTAGATCATACTAAAACTTTATTCTACTAGATCAAGATATTACCAAAAAGGGTCAAACTAAGAAAAACGGTAAAGACAGGAGTGTGATTGTGATACGATACCGGGGCACCTCCCCCAAGCTTGCAGGTTGCCAAGGGAGTGCCCATACCCATGTGATTATATCTCCTTTCTTTGGTGAGGAAGATGGTGGAGTTGTTGATGATGTAAATTATGCTTTCAGCTTCTTCATATTGTAATTGAGAAGAGCAAATTCCTCCTTTAAGTCATCGACCTCTGATTCCAGCTTCAAGATCTTGTCACATAAATCTCCTTTGCTTTTCTGCCGAAAACAAGAAGGAATAGATCGGTTGTTAGACAGTTTAGCCCTCTTAGGGAGGCCGGACTTCTTAAACTTCATGTGCATATCCTGAGGCTGAGGTAGAGGGACATCCTCTTCCTCCGAACTTGAATCATTGATCCTCATCAAATGAGCATCCTCCTTCTCATACGTAGTTCGACCACAGGGAGATAGATCCCCATCGGTCTTTGGGTCAGCAATGAGGTGTGAGACATAGCTCTCTCCGTCGGAATCCTGAGATGACACCTTGCTCTAATCTGCGGCAAAACAGCTCGAAACTAAAACAGAGGCGTGATACGGTGGTCAAAACCTTCGGGAGATTATATAATGAATTTTTACCGACCAAAAGAAGTATCGTGCAAGAAAACGGAGTCCGGAGAGCACACGAGGTGCCCACGAGGCAGGGGGCGCGCCCAGGGGGTAGGGCGTGCCCTCCACCCTCGTGGACGCTTCGTGTCCTTCCCGGACTGTTTCTTATTTTCCTATTTTCTTAAATATTCCAAAACGGAGAAAAATTGCCATTAGAACTGTTTTGGAGTCGGTTTACTTACCGTACCACATACCTATTCCTTTTCGGAGTCTGAAACGTTCTGGAAAGTGTCCCTTATGTATTCCTCTGGGGTTACGGTTTCAATAACATTAGTTTCAACATTTATAGGATTACCTGAGATATAATGGTTGATTCTTTGACCATTCACCACCTTCGGATTTGTGCCTTTGAAGTTGTGGATTTTATGGCACCGGAACGATTGACTGCCTCGATAACGTAAGGACCTTCCCATTTAGAGAGAAGTTTTCCCACAAAAATCTTAAACGAGAGTTGAATAGCAACACATAATCACCTACATTAAACTCACGCTTTTGTATCCTTTTGTCATGCCATATTTTAACTTTTTCTTTAAACAGTTTGGCATTCTCATAGGCTTGGGTTCTCCATTCATCAAGTGAGCTAATGTCAAATAGCCTCTTCTCACTTAAGCAAGTTTTAAATCATAGTTGTGATCTTTAATAGCCTAGTATGCCTTATGTTCTAGCTCGAGAGGTAAGCGACATGCTTTTCCATAAACCATTTTATACGGAGACATACCCATAGGATTTTTATATGCAGTTCTATAGGCCCACAATGCATCATCAAGTTTCTTGGACCAATTCTTCCTAGATCTATTAACAGTCTTTTGCAAAATTAATTTGAGCTCTCTATTACTCAATTCTACTTGACCACTAGATCATGCGGGTGATATGGAGATGCAATTCTACGATTAACATCATATGTAGCAAGCATTTCTGAAAGGCACTATGAATAAAATGTGAACCACCATCGATCATTAAATATCTAGGGACTCCAAACCTCGGAAAAAATAACTTCTTTAAGCATCTTAATAGAGGTGTTATGATCAGCACTACTAGTTGGAATAGCTTCTACCCACTTAGTAATGTAATCAACAGCAACTAAAATATGTGTATACCCATTAGAGGAAGGAAACGATCCCATATAATCGAAGCCCCAAACATCAAAATGGTTCAATAACAAGTGAATACTTCATAGGCGCAGTTCATCACAAGATAAGACAAACTTACGAGCATCTTTTGAAGAGAGTATGCCAATAAAAACCGGATTGCAGTACCTTATGCGCAGTTCTATTTCCAGCGTGGTGTCCTCCATAAGTCTCTGAGTGACACTTGCGTGAGGATCATTCCTGTTCATGCTCAGGTATACAACGTCTAATAACACCATCTACTCCTTCTTTATAAAGGTGTGGGTCATCCCGAAGTAATTTCTTAAATCATAGAAAAACTTTTTCTTTTCTTTGGTATGTGAAACTAGGTGGTATAAATTTAGCAACAATGTAATTAGCATAAACTGACATACCACTTGAAAGCAAAGGTGGAGAAGCATTTATGACAACTAATTGTTCATCGTGAAAGCTATCATCAATAGGTAGTGGGTCATCAAGAACATTCTCTAACCTAGATAAGTTATGCATAGCAGGGGTTCTCAACTCCCTTTCTATCAATAATATGCAAATCAAATTCTTGTAGCAAGAGAACCCATCTAATAAGTCTAGGTTTAGCATCTTTCTTTTCCATAAGATATTTAATAGCAGCATGATCGGTGTGAGCAGTTACTTTAGAATCAACAATGTAAGGTGCGAACTTATCACAAGCAAATACAACCGCTAAAAATTCTTTTTCAGTAGTAGCATAATTTCTCTGGGCATTGTCTAGAGTTTTACTGGCATGAATAACGTTTAATTTTGTAGCGACCCGACCCGAATGGATCAAGTCTCTGTGCTTTCGTGTCATCCCTGGATCGGTATGCTGACACACACAGTACTCGAAGGATTTATAACAGAGGTAAATCACATATATAAAGTAACGTAAAAACTATTACCTCAATCCAAAACATAGCGGAAGCAACAAGGTTGTGGATTCCCATCAACACCAACGCAAAGTTGAGTATAGGAAATCGTAACCCTAACGTATCACTTACTCGTAAATGCGAGAATGTCGCAACATGAAAAGTTGCAGCTCAAACCGGTCAAGACATGGAATATCTTGGCAATGTAACACATAGAGAGTAATGAAAGAATAAGCTATACTACATGCATGTATGGCTGGTGGAAAGCTCTATGGTTACAGTTTTGCGAAAAAGCCAATTTTTCCCTACTTCAAAGGAATAAATTTATTTAACTATCATGGTGGTTGTTAAACATTGAGAATGGTTGTGACATCCTCAATCCCAATTAAAAGTACTCATTAAAACCCAACAATATTAATTAGAGTAACATGTTGAGATTCGCAATGATATTCAAGTACTAGATACTCAAGATGTCCATAACCGGGGACACGGCTAATCATGATTAGTTTATACACTCTGCAGAGGTTTGCGCACTTTTCCCCACAAGACTCGATCGCCTCCGTTTGGTTTCTCGCACTACATGGTGTTTGAGAGGCGGATGACCGAGACACAGTCTTTTCGGGCGCTTAGCACCTTACGATGGGTGCACCGGTACACCTACATCCCCTACATCTGCTAGTCCACCGCTATAAGAGTTCGCACGACTTAGTCAACTATGCGAGCCCATAGTGGCTTGTGGCTGCTACGTAAGTTACTAGTATGAATTATCTTATGATCCCTTTGAGCACGGGTGGCGGTCCCAAAAAATACAGGCAAGCCCTGCTTGAAAACAGGTGCCTCAATCCACCCAGATGTGTGTTTAAGTTGCCACCTTAGATAAACCATTAATTATCAACCTCACATACATCATGGATATCACTCACCCAATCCACGTCTCTTGGCATAGCATAGCATAATAAGCAAACGTGAGAGTAACTCCCAAAGGTTTCATAAGTAAAACAGGTAATAGGTACTACCTCAATCTACTTCCCATCCCACAATTTATTTAGATCCTATTCATGCAAGTGTTTGAGGATTGATCTAATGCATAAAAACTGGGTATGAGAAAAGTATGATCAAGTGTTACTTGCCTGCAAAGTTGATGAAGATGATACGCACTCAAAACTCTTGATATATCTACTCGTCACACTCCGGTCAATCTATCGTAATCAAGCAATAGTAACCACACATAAGCAATCACTCAAAAGATCGGAAAGAACGAAGAAAACGATTCGGAAAACATCAAACCAAGCAAATAACTCTTGCAACATAAAACAATTTCTAACAGTACCAAAATTATATGGATTTGGCCTTATTAGAAATTTTAGGTCAAGAGCTTTAATTTGCAAAAAGAATCAACTAAAACGGAGTTACGAAACTCAAGTTATGATCAAACGAAGTTTGAATTCAAATCTGATCTAATTCAAATTTTAAATTATCAAAAACATGTTTTAGTTGTATTACTGGATAGAGGGGATCGTAACGAAGAAGTGGGCGTTGGTTTCGTTGGATTTGGACTAACGAGTAAAAAGTTATAGCCGTTTGAAGATTGGGGACTAATCTGTGAAGAAAATTATCACGAATAGGTCCCTGGCCGGAATAATAAAAATAAAAAGAAAAAATCTAAATAGCGAACGTTCGCCACCAACGCTAAACAGTGAAAATCGTTCGCCATCGAATACTATGAATTTAACGTCCACTAATTAATCTAACAAAAAAAATAAAACCGATCTTAATGAAAAACTGTACTAAAGAAAAACCGGAGGGTTTTTGCGTGGTTTACCGGCTCGGTGAGATGAACGTGGCGGCTCGGACCGGCTCCGCAGATCGGGCGGCGGAGGCTTTCTCCCATGAGGCGGGCGGCTCGTGATCGTCGCCGAGGCCAAGTGGTCGAGGAGGCGGCCATGGTGCAGTGGTGGCGACGGCGGTGGCCATGGCCATGAGGTGGCGGCTTGGTGGCCGGGCTCGGCGGATCTGGCGGCTGCTCGGGCGGCGGAGAGGAGAGAGAGGGCGTCGGGCCCGCCTTTTAAAGGCTGTGAGGCGGCGTGGCTTGGGAAGGGCAGAGGAGGCGGCGCGGGCGGAGTCCGGGAGGACACGCCGTGGCCCAGGCTGTCGTGGCGGCAAGTGAGTCTCGAGGAGCTTCGAGAGCGGGGCGCAATGGGTCAGGGCTTTGGCGATGGGCTGCCCGGTCCCGGTCGGGTCGAGATTTTTTTTTATAAAACATTTTCTCGCATAAAAAAAAATAAAAAAACAGAATAAAACAAATATATTATATAGGCATATAATATATCAAAATTTTCAGAAAAAGATTTCCTACAAGATGAACATTATTCTAGCTTCAAATAAAATACACAAAAATTCAAATAACTCAAACGGTGCTACTGACCTATTTAAAACCTAATAAAATCATTTTAAAAATACCAAAATGATTTCAAATTAATTTCTCTCCAATTTTACGATGTAGGGAATCATGTTACCCTATTTTCCATGTATTTTATTTTTGGAGAAAAATAATTTGAATAAAACTCAAATAACTCCAAATTGAAAATAAATTCAAAAGAACTTTGAATTTATTTCTTTGAAACTCCCTACTCATATTTCATATGTTTTGAAGAAGTCATTTTATCTTCGTCGTGAAAATCATTGAGTTGCATAAAGTTTCAGAATTGGAAATATTTTCCAAATGAAATTCAAATATTTTCAACACCCCTTGTCATTTAAATAAATGGAAGAAGGCATGTCATCTTCTCTCCAGGGTTTTTGTGATGAAAAGAATTTGAATTCCCGAAGATCCTAAAAGCAAAAATGAAAGTTTGGGAAAGTCCTTTTATTCCCTCTCATTTAACTTTCAAAAAGTTTCGAATTCACTCACTTTCAGTCAATCAATCAAGCAATCAATCAAATCTATCTATTTGTTTATAACATTCCAAAATTTAGAATTTTGGGATGTTGCAAATTTCTTATCAACTCTTTGCCCTAGAACAGCACCTACAGCATAATCACTAGCATCACACATGATTTCAAAGGGTAAATTCCAATCAGGTGGTTGAACAATAGGTGCAGAAATCAAAGCTTTCTTAAGTACTTCAAATGCTTCTACACAATCATCATCAAAGACAAAAAGAATATCTTTTTGTAAGAGATTAGTCAGAGGCCTAGAAATTTTAGAGAAGTCCTTAATGAACATCCTATAAAAACCGGCATGACCAAGGAAACTTCTTATACCTTGATGTCCTTAGGACACGACATCTTTTCAATAGCATCAACTTTAGCTTTATCAACTTCAATACCTCTTTCAGAAATTTTATGCCCCAAGACAATGCCTTCATTAACCATAAAGTGGCATTTCTCCCAATTCAAGAGAAGATTAGTTTTTTCACATCTCTACAAAACTCAATCAAGGTTTCTCAAGCAATCATCAAAAGAGGATCCATACACGGAGAAATCATCCATGAAAACCTCACAAATCTTTTCACAAAAGTCAAAGAATATAGCCATCATGCATCTTTGAAAGGTAGCAGGTGCATTACATAAACCAAAAGGCATACGTCTGTAAGCAAAAGTACCGAAAGGGTAAGTAAAAGTGGTCTTTCTTGATCCTCAGCTGATACTGGTATTTGAGAGAAACCAGAGTAACCATCAAGAAAGCAAAAATGTGTATGTTTGGATAATCTTTCTAGCATTTGATCAATAAAAGGCAAAGGGTAATGATCTTTTTTAGTAGCTTTATTTAATTTGCGGAAATCAATTACCATCCTATAACCTATAATAATTATTTGCGGGGTCAATTCATCTTTATCATTAGGAACGACAGCAATACCTCCCTTCTTAGCGACACAGTGGACATGACTTACCCACTGACTATGAGCAACGGGATAAATTATACCTGCCTCAAGGAGCTTTAATATTTCCTTTCTTACCACTTCTTTCATCTTAGGATTTAGCCGTCGTTGGTGATCAATAACTGGTTTGGCGTCTTTCTCCAAATTTATTTTGTGTTTACATAGGGTAGGACTAATGCCCTTAAGATCATCAAGAGTATATCCAATAGCAGCACGGTGCTTCTTTAGAGTTTTCAATAATTTCTCTTCCTCCTTCCCTGAAAGGTTAGCACTAATAATAACAGGATATATCTTCTTTTCGTCAAGATAAAAATATTTAAGAGTATCAGGTAATGGTTTAAGCTCAAACACGGGATCACCCTTGGGTGGAGGAGGATACCCTAGGATTGCAACAGGTAAGTTGTGTTTCAGAACGGGTCCATGTTTAAAGAATACTTTATCTACTTCCCTTCTTTCATTCATAAACATATCATTTTCATGGTTAAGCAAATATTGTTCTAAAGGATTATTAGGAGGCACGACAATAGAAGCAAGACCAATAATTTCATCCTTACTAGGCAATTCCTCATCACGGGGTTGTCTACGAAATTTAGCAAAATTAAACTCATGAGACATATCCCCTAAACCAATAGTACAACATCCTTTTCGCAGTCTATCCTAGCATTCACAGTATTCAAGAAGGGTCCACAAAATATAATGGGACAAAAGCTATCTTGTGGGGAACCAAGAACAAAAAAATCAGCAGGATATTTGACTTTCCCACACAAGACTGCAACATCTCTAACAATCCCAATCAGTGATATAGTATCTCTATTGGCAAGCTTAATTGTAACATCAATTCCTTCTAACTCAGTGAGCAATATCATGCATAATTTCTTCAGATAAAGAATGAGGTATTGCACTAGCACTAGCACCCATATCACATAAGCAATGACAACAATGATCTCCTATTTTAACAGAAATAACAGGCATGCCTACAACAGGTCTATGTTTATCTTTAGCAGTTTTCTCACAAAAATAAATAACATGCCCATCAATATTATCAGCCAAGAGATCTTTAACCATAGCAATATTAGGTTCAACTTTAACTTTCTTAGGGGGTTTGGGCGTCATAATATTACTTTTGTTGACTACTATTTAAGCTTTAGCATGATCCTTTATTCTAACAGGGAAAGGTGGTTTCTCAACATAAGCAGTAGGAACAATAGGATCATTATAAGTGATAGTCTTTTCTTCAACTTTAATAAGTGCAACTACTTTTACTTCAAAGGGAGGATTATATTTAAACCACTTGTCCTTAGGGAGATCAACATGAGTAGCAAATGATTCATGTAAAGAAGCTACTATCTCGTAGTCAAGTCCATATTTAGTGCTAAATTCACGGAAATCATCGGTATCCATAAAAGATTTAACACAATCAAACTTAGGTGTTATACCTGACTCCTTACCTTCTCCGAGGTCCCAATCGTCAGAGTTACGTTTAATTATTTCCAATAAATCCCATTTGAATTCAATAGTCTTCATCATAAAAGAGCCAGTACAAGAAGTACCGAGCATGGAGCGATTATTGAGAGAAAACCGAGCATAAAATTTTTGAATAATCATTTCTCTTGAGAGCTCATGATTGGGGCATGAATATAACATTGACTTAAGACTCCCCCAAGCTTGGGTGATGCTTTCTCCTTCGCGAGGCCAAAAATTATATATATAATTACGATCACGATGAACAAGATGCATAGGATAAAACTTACGATGAAATTCCAATTTCAATCGCTTGTAGTTCCATGATCCCATATCATCACATAGCCTATACCATGTCAATGCCTCTCCTTCAAAGATAAAGGGAAGACCTTCTTCTTGCTAACATCATCGTGCATACTCGCAAGCTTAAATAATCTACAAACTTCGTCCACATAGATTAGGTGTAAATCAGGATGCAATGTTCCATCACCTGTGAAAGGATTAGCCAGCAGTTTCTCTATCATACCCGAAGGAATTTCAAAGTACACATTTTCAGTAGGTTCAGTAGGTTAACGAGCAACTATTTGCTCTACTGGTCGGGGTGAAGATACCCCGAACAAGCCCCTCAAAGTATTACTTTCCATAGTAGCAAGTGACAGTAAATTTAAGCACACTATATAAATTTTTCCTTACAAAATTCCACTTAACAAAGGTGCTTCACTCCCGACAGCGGCGTCAGAAAAGAGTCTTGATGACCCACAAGTGTAGGGGATCTATCTTAGTCCTTTCGATAAGTAAGAGTGTCGAACCCAACGAGGAGCAGAAGGAAATGACAAGCGGTTTTCAGTAAGGTTTTCTCTGCAAGCACTGAAATTATCGGTAACAAATAGTTTTGTGATAAGAATTTGTAACGGGTAACAAGTAACAAGTGTAAATAAAAGAATTGCAGCAAGGTGGCCCAATCCTTTTTGTAGCAAAGGACAAGCACGGAATAACTCTTATATGAAGGAAAAGCGCTCCCGAGGACACATGGGAATTATCGTCAAGCTAGTTTTCATCACGCTCATATGATTCACGTTACGTTACTTTGATAATTTGGTATGTGGGTGGACGGTGCTTGGGTGTTGTCCTTACTTGGACAAGCATCCCTCTTATGATTAACTCCTATTGCAAGGATCCGCAACTACAAAAGAAGTATTAAGGTAAATCTAACCATAGCATGAAACATATGGATCCAACTCAGCCCCTTACGAAGCAACGCATAAACTAGGGTTTAAGCTTCTGTCACTCTAGCAACCCATCATCTACTTGTTACTTCCCAATGCCTTCCTCTAGGCCCAAACAATGGTGAAGTGTCATGTAGTCGACGTTCACATGACACCACTAGAGGAGAGACAACATACATCTCATCAAAATATCGAATGAATACAAAATTCACATGACTACTTATAGCAAGACTTCTCCCATGTCCTCAGGAACAAACGTAACAACTCACAAAACATATTCATACTCATAATCAGAGGAGTATTAATGTGCATAATGGATCTGAACATACGATCTTCCACCAAGTAAACCAACTAGCATCAACTACAAGGAGTAATCAACACTACTAGCAATCCCACATGTACCGATTTGAGGTTTGGATACAAAGATTGGATACAAGAGATGAACTAGGGCTTGAGAGGAGATGGTGTTGGTTAAGATGTTGATGAAGATTGACCCCCTCCCGATGAGAGGATCGTTGGTGATGACGATGGTGATGATTTCCCCCTCCCGGATGGAAGTTTCCCCGGCAGAACAGTTCTGCCGGAGCCCTAGATTGGTTCCGCTAAGGTTCCGCCTCGTGGCGGCGGTGTTTCATCCCGAAAGGTTGCTTATGATTTTTTTTCCAGGGTGGAAGACACCATATAGCCAAAGATGGGCACCGGAGGCCAACTAGGGGGCCCATGAGGCAGGGGGGGGCGTGCCCAGGGGGGTAGTGATGAAGTCATATACCTAGGGTAGGGGCATGGACCTGTCTAAGACACCCTCCACAAGGACATCTCTAGAAGAAACTACCTTTCAGTCGACCTGGAAGAGTTCCACTCGACCAACTGGAAGACACTTTCGACCATGAAGCCAACCACTCGACCACCGGGAGATCTAAAGCCACCTGCATCCAAACGGTCGGTCATAAGTAGCTTTTATGGTCATTATATCACTTTATGTGGGCGTTACCAGTAACCCCCTATCTTAATGTATCTTTAACCCTGCATAACTGAGGGCGGGAGGGGTCTGGCGAACTCTATATAAGCCACCCCCCTCCTCGGTGTAAAGGGTTCGCATCCCTGTAATTCATACGCATATAATCCGATTGACCGCCTCGGGCTCGAGGCGTGGGGCTGTTACTTCCTCCGAGAAGGGCCTGAACTTCGTAAATCTCTTGCGTATACAACTACTCCATAGCTGAGATCTTGCCTCTCCATACCTACCCCCATTCTCTTTGTCGGACTTAGAACCACGACGGTTGGCGCCCACCGTGGGGTGTGTCTTAGCGACTTGTTGGAGAAGTTGCATTTTTCCGATCCCATTCATCATGGTTTCAGCGGAGTTTTGGTTGAGGGCCGAGATCCGTCTCGGCGCTCACGTTCATCGCCGATGACTCCGCTTGGTTGCAGGAGGCTCCACTCGACGTTGATGCGCTCCCCGTCCGCGGGGCGACGCACTTTAGCGCGTACGTCCGCGGCGTTCTCCTGCGGCAGCCGTCGACCCAGTATCGATCGACCCTTGTGCCGTCCTCCCTCCCGGTCTCGCGCCGGCGCAAGCGCTCCGGTCGATCGAGGCTTCAGCGGTGGGTGAGGTACGCGCGATGGCGCCCGCCGATCGGCCACTCCCAAGTCGCGGCAATCGAGCCCGATTTAATCTCTATGGCCTGTTCGATTCGCCGATCGGCTCCGAAGACTGCATCCGAGTGCGACAACAGCGATCCAGCGACGGAGGTTCTGATGGTCGACGGACCGCGCAGTCCTCCTGGTTTCCCCCGCGCTGACAGATGCGTTGTCGGGGGCGAGCCAGCGCAGGCTACGAAGAGTACCAACCTGAGCCTCTCACTTCGCTGCAGAGAGAGGAGCTTCGCCGCCGGAACATGGATGCGCTTCACACTCCTATCATTGGAGAAACCCCCGAGGCCCGTGCCTTAGAAGATGCGCGTTTGGCCAACTTGGCTGAGCGCACTCGTGGAAAATCTCCAGCCGAGTGCTCGATTTAACGAGCGCAATAACGGGTCCCGTCGTCTACGGTCGGCGTCAACTCTTTCCACAACTAACTCAGGTATACCGAACTCCCATTCAGAATCTAGCAGCTGCAGCCCGTATAGCAGAGTCCATTCAACCTTCCCAGTCGGAGGCTGGCAGAGGTTTACTCCAGATCAGAGATTTGCTCCGTGCAGCAGGAGATCAAAATTCAGCGGTATCATAGTCGCGGAACAGGATTCGCAGCAGATCCGCGCTACGAATACAGTCCAGTCGGCACACAGCCCAAGATCGCCCCTGAGGCGTGAGGGTCATGGAGGCCGGGCGTGAATAAAGACGAGGACCGATTCGATCGTGATGATCGACGTTGAGTGCCCCCCCTCCAAGGGGTGGATCATATGCGCCTCGGCAACAGGACGACAGACGCCAGCATAGTGTTGGGTGAAGGATTCCAGTCGACCCCAGGGAACCAGGCTTTGATGCGAGATCCGTCAACGTTCAAGGTCTGGTCGACAGGAACAGAGCTAACCGAGAAGACCATGACAGAAATGCGCCCATCGGCAGAGAGTACACGCCTCGGGACCAGAGTGTTTTAGCAGAGCCATCAGAGCCACGGTGATTCCTCCTAACTTCAGGTTGGCGATCGAGTCGATAAGTTCCTTTGGTGAGTCTAAGCCAGATACTTGGCTTGAGGACTACCGAGTGGCTGTTCAGATCGGCGGCGGCAACGATGAAGTGGCCATGAAACACCTGCCACTTATGTTGGAGGGATCGGCCAGAGCATGGCTGAATCAGTTAGCACCCAACAACATTTACACTTGGGAGGATCTTGCCCGAGTGTTTGTCAGGACATTTGAAGGAACTTGCAAACAGCCAGTAGGATTGACAGAGTTGCAGTCGTGGTAAAAGTGTAAGTTTAACGAAACCCTGAGGGATTACATCCAGAGATGGATCACTTTGCACCACATAGTTGAGAATGTATCTGATCATCAGGCAGTCTGTGCCTTCAAGGAGGGCGTTAAAAACAGAGAGTTGAGTCTGAAGTTCGGTCGGACAGGAGACATGACCCTGAGTCGGATGATGGAGATTGCCACCAAGTATGCCAATGGTGAAGAAGAGGATCGGCTTCGGAGTGGCAAGTACAAGTCAGCCGCTAATGAAACCGGTGGAGGGAACTCCAGTCGGAAACAGAAGCGGAAAGCCGAGCCAGTTGCTCCTGGAGAAGCCTTGTTTGTGACTCGAGAAAGTTCAAGGGGAAACCAAGGGCCTTGGAACCCCAAGAAAGTGAAAGACCAAGATGGAAATGATCTGTTGGACTTGCCATGTCACATCCACACGAAGAAAGATGAAGAGGGTAAACTTATTTACCCAAAGCATACCACTCGGCAGTCTGGCTCTTGATTCAGCAGCCTGTGGAAGCAGCCCAAGGACAAGGAAAAGGAGTCGGATAAAGTTGAGGACAAGGAAGATAATGACAATGGATACCCTCGGTCAATTCCTTTGTGATGATTTTCTTGACGTTGAAAGCAAAAAGTCGATTGAAAGTTATCAACCATAAGTGAATATGGTCGCCCATGACGCCTGGGGCTTACTTCGAAATGGTCGCAGACGCCATCACGCGTTGACTGGCCTTCTAATCACCCAACACACATAGCCACCCCCGGGAGGCAAGCGCCAGTGGTCGACCCGATCGTGGAAGGCACTTTCGACTAACTAAGGTTTTGATGGATGGTGGCAGTGGCCTAAACATATTGTATGCAGAGACATTGAAAGGGATGGGCATTCCGATCTCCAGACTCAGCACCAGCAACATGAGCTTCCATGGAGTCATCCCTCGAAAGAAGGCTGACTCACTCGGCCAAATTGCTCTCGATGTGGTTTTTGGTGACTCCAAGAATTTTCGTAAGGAAAAGTTGACCTTTGAGGTCGTGGATTTCCAGAGCGCTTATCATGCTATCCCGGGGAGGCCGGCATATGCGCGTTTCATGGCTCGTCCATGTTATGTGTACCTCAAACTGAAGATGCCAGGTCCCAAAGGTGTGATCACTGTCACTTGCAATCGGAAAAAGCAGAAGAGTGTTTTCAGAAAGGCTCTAAGATTCTTGGCCTTTCGAGATGGCGATGGTAATTGCCGCAAGAGTTACCCGAAAAGCTACGCAGACCGGTGATTTGTTGCGAGCCAAGAAGCCCGCCACGGAGTCAGCATTTCAGTCGTCCGGAGAAATGAAACCGGTTCATATTCATCCGACTGATCCAAATGCTGCTCCGACCCACATCTCAACAACACTCGACTCCAAATAGGAAGAAGCGCTCATCCAGTTCCTCCGTGAGAACTGGGACATCTTTGCATGGAAGCTCACGACATGCGGGTGTTCAGTGGGGATCGGCTGGGCATCGATCTACGAGTCGACTCAAAAGTTAAACCTATCAAAGAACATCTTGACGGTCGGCCGTCCGGAAGAGAAAGGCCATTGACGAGGAGGTGGCTCGGCTCTTAGCAGCAGAGTTTATCCGAGAGATTTACCACCCGAGTGGCTCGCCAATGTTGTCATGGTCCCTAGGAGGGACAAATCATCGCGCATGTGCATCGATTTCAAACATATCAATCGGGCCTGCCCGAAGATCATTTTCCTCTCCCCGCATCGACCGGATAGTCGACTCGATTGCGGGATGTGAGCGGTTATCTTTCTTAGATGCATATTCCGGTACCATCAGATCCGTCTGTATGGACCCGACGAGATCAAAACAGCTTTCATCACTCCATTCGGTGCTTACATTATGTCACCATGCCATTCGGCCTCAAGAATGTCGGAGCCACGTTCATGAGGATGATTCAGAAGTGCTTACTCACTCAAATCAGTCGGAATGTGGAAGCGTACATGGATGACATTGTGGTCAAGTCACGGAAAGGTTCCGACCTGTTGACTGACCTTGCTGAAACATTTGCCAATCTCAGGAGGTATGATATCAAGCTTAATCCATCAAAGTGCACATTCGGAGTTCTGGCGGAAAGTTACTCGGTTTTCGCTTTTGAGCGAGGAATCGACGCTAACCAGAAAAAGTTGGCACTATACTCTAATGAAACGCATACAATGCGTGTGCACGATGTCCAGAAGCTTTGGATGCTTGGCTGCTTTAAGTCGATTCATCTCTCGCCTCGGTGAAAAGGCATTGCCTCTTTACTGACTGATGAAGAAGTCAGACAAGTTCGAGTGGACTCCTGAAGCTGATGCAGCGTTGCGAGCTCAAAGCTCGCTCTCCACCCAACCGGTGCTTGTTTGGCCCAATCGGCAAGGAGCCATTGCTGCTTTACATTGCAGCCCACAGGGACAAGTCGTCGATACGGTACTTACGATCGGCGGAAGAGGAAGGAAATGCCTTCAAAGTTCTCGCTACGATATTATCTTTTGAAGTATTAACCCGTCAAAGCAAAGATACCCGCATTATCGTAAGCTTGTGTATGGGATTTATATGACCGCGAAGAAAGTTGCTCATTACTTCTCGATCATTCCATTACGGTCGTCGTGACGCCCCATTATCGAGAGATTACGCATAACAGAGATGCAAGCGGTCGAGTGGCTAAATGGGCGATTGAACTTCTTCCCTTGATATCAAGTTTGAGGCAAAGAAAGCCATCAAGTCCCAAGCAATAGCAGATTTCATCGCCGAGTGGATTGAACAACAGCCACCGACTCAAGTTCACTCGGAACAACTGGACTATGTTCTTTGATGGATCCAAGATGCTTAATGGTTACGGTCTTGGGGGTAGTATTGGTTTCGAGGAGATAAGCTCAGATCGTGCTCCGTGTTCACTTTGTTTCTTCCAATAATGAAGCAGAATCTGAAGCGCTTTGTTGTATGGGTTGCGTATGGCCATTTCACTTTCGCCGTCACGCCTCATGGTTTATGGCGACTCAGATCCGTGGTTAATCGGTGATGAAGGAGTGGGACGTCGTAAGCCCAGCCATGACTGGTTATTGTAATGTCGATGAGGAAACTAGAGAAAAAGTTCGAGGGGTTAGAGCTTCATCATATACCCCACTGAAAAATCAAGCTGGCGATGATTTGGCGAAAATAGGGTCCAAGAGGAAGCCATTCGATGATGTGTTTTGGAGCACATCCGCACACCGTCGATTCAAGAGGATCCTTTCACCGAAGAAGCTCCACAGCCAAAAAAGTGCCACCGATCCGACCGGGTTGAGGTCCCGGTGGTCGACCTGATCATGGAAGTCGTGGTGCGTCACTCCCGATCGGACAGTACCAGATATCAGCGTATATCCCGAGGAAAGAGCTCCCAGAGAACGAAGAAGAGGCACGACGGATCGTCCACCAATCCAAAGGCCTTTACAATGATCAAGGGACAGTTGTTTAGAGAAAGCGTGATCGGGTCGACCGTAAATGCATAACGCCGTAAGATGGTCGATAATTCTTGATGATATCCACTTTCGGGGACTGTGGTCACCATGCGTCCTCTCGGACCATCATGGCTAAAGCATACCGAGCGGGATTTTACTGGCCGAAAGCAAATGAAATGGCAAAGGAAATAGTCGATAAGTGCGGAGGATGTCAGTTCTACTCCAATATGTCACACAAACCCGCCTCAGCATTGAAGGCCATCCCCCTCGCCTGGCCTTTCGCTGTTTGGGGGTTGGATATGATCGGACCACTGAGAACTGGCAGGAGCGGTTTCACTCATTTGCTTGTGGCAGTCGACCAGTTCACGAAGTGGATCGAAGCTAAACCTATCAAGAACCTTGATGCGTACACTGCTATCAGTTTCATCAGAGAGTTGATATTCAGATATGGAGTTCCACAGCATCATCATCGACAATGGGTCAAACTTGATTCCGACAAGTTCAAAAGCCTTTGCGCCTCTCAGGCACACGGATCGACTATGCTTGATTGCTCACCCCGGTCGAATGGACAAGCGAACGAGCAAATGGTCTAATTCTCAAAGGATGAAACCCCGATCGATCGTGATCTCAAGCATGCAGCAGGAGCGTGGGTGGACGAACTTCCGTCGGTTCTTTGGGGATTAAGGACCACACCTAATCGGTCGACTGGGAGAACTCCATTCTTTATGGTCTATGGAGCTGAAGCAGTTCTGCTGAGCGACCTGCTTCACAATGCGCCCCGAGTCGAGCTCTACTCTTCAAGTCAAGCGGAGCAAGCCCGGCAAGATGCGACGACCTCCTTGAAGAGGAGAGAGAGATGGCCCTGATCCGCTCGACCATCTATCAGCAGGACTTGCGTCGATTCCATGCCAGAAATGTGAAGAGCTGAGCCTTTCAAGAAGGGGACTTGGTCCTCCGAGTGGATCAACAGAAACCACACAAACTCGCTCCCACTTGGGAAGGTACCTTCATCGTCATGTAGTTCTCCACAATGGAGCTTACCGTCTTTACAACGTCGAACGCCAGATTAATGAGCCTCGAGCTTGGAATGCGGACCTACTCCGCCCCTTTTACAATTAAAAACTCACTCGGGTGAGATGTAATAAAAGTACCTATGTAGTTTGTTTATCAAAGACAAGAATGTTATAATTTTCCCAGTGATTGTTATTACTTTTTGTTTACATAAGAAATTTCCCCCAGTGGGTGGCTTAGCTGCAAACCTGTTTCGCCTAAGTTTGTAAAAGAATCCCTACCGAGTGGAGAGCCAGCCTCCCACTCGGTGGCTTAGCTGCGAATCCGTTTCGCCTAAGTATTTGAAAATCCTACCAAGTGTGGAGCCAGTCTCCCGCTCGGGAGCTTAGCTGCAGTCCAAGTACTCGCCTAAGTATCCGAAAAATCCTACCGAGTGTGGAGCCAGTCTCCCACTCGGGGGCTTAACTGCAGTACAAGTACTCGCCTAAGTATTTGAAAATCCTACCGAGTGTGGAGCCAGTCTCCCACTCGGGGGCTTAGCTGCAGTACAAGTACTCGCCTAAGTATTTGAAAATCCTACCGAGTGTGGAGCCAGTCTCCCACTCGGGGGCTTAGCTGCAGTCCAAGTACTCGCCTAAGTATTTAATACAATGTACACTTTACAAGGGCTGTTGTTGCCTTCCCCTCAAAGCTACGACACAAAAATCCTCCTTGGAGGCTTAGGCTGCAGTCCAAGATAGCCTAAGTTTAAAAATCCCACCGAGTGGAGAGCAACCCTCCCACTCGGGGCTTAGCAGCAGTCCAAGACTGCGCCTAAGTTTAAAAATCCCACCGAGTGGAGAGCAGACCTCCCACTCGGGGCTTAGCATGACAGTCCAAGACTACGCCTAAGTTTAAAAAATCCTACCGAGTGGAGAGCAACCCTCCCACTCGGGGGCTTAGCAGCAGTCCAGCACTCGCCTAAGTTTAAAAATCCTACCGAGTGGAGAGCAACCCTCCCACTCGGGGGCTTAGCTGCAGTCCAGTACTCGCCTAAGTACGAAATCCGTCCGCAAGGACGACGAGGTGCAGATCGACTGTTACCTCCTCCTTCGGAGCTACGCCACAAGTACAACGTGTGCTCCATCCCGATCCGCAAGGACGACGAGGTGCAGGCCATTGTTACCTCCTCCTTGAGCTACGCCACAAGTACAATGTGCGCTCCATCCCGATCCGCAAGGACGACGAGGTGCGGGTCGACTGTTACCTCCTCCTTCGGAGCTATGCCACAAGTACAATGTGCGCTCCATCCCAATCTGCAAGGACGACGAGATGCAGGTCGACTGTTGCCTTCTCATGCGTCTGCAAGAACAACGAAGTGTAGGTCGACTGGATCCACCTCAGAGCTGCATCTCAAGCATTGAAGCATAATCCGAGTGAAGAGCAAAGTTCACTCGAAGGCAAACAAAAGCGTATTTTGACGATAAGTAAAGTTCGGATAGCATCCTAAGGATGCGAAGTGCCTGTGCCTCAAGCCTTGTTGAAGTTTAAGGTTACAGGATCACTCGGCATTCCGAGGCAAATTTAAGATGAATCATAAAAGTTTTTTACTCCTCAGGTGAAGGACTGGACTGCGCGACGAACTGGTCCAGGTCGATCCCATCAGCGATTCGGGTGGCAGCACCAATAAAAGTCTCCATGAAATATCGGAAGTCATGCTTCTTGGTTTTAGAACCTTTGATGGACGCCAGCTTTTCCTCCCGCCTCCTTGCAATGAACGTGGACCAGGGATGAGCGACATCGACCACATCTGGCGGAAGACTTCTTCCACTCTTGCACTTTCGACTTGAAGCGTCACTCGCCGAGTCATTAAAGACTCAAGGTCGTTTTGAAGTGTTTCGCCTAGCCAGTGTTGAGTCGATCCATGACACCGCAACCTTCAGAGAGCGAGGTAGTCCACCACAAGAAGAACACGAGACTCCAGTCGGAAAACATTCATGGCAGCTTCATCCTTCACGGGGGAGTTAATGGGGTCCAGGCTTGTCTCCACTCGACTAGTCTCCTCCTCGAAGTTCTGACAGAATTCTGCGAACGCAACTCGAGTTCAAGCTAAAGGTCCTATGATGAGTCGGTGATAACAAGTCAGTCGGATAAAAGGAGTTACCTTCAAGCATGAGGAATAGCTTCTTGGCGAGCCCTCCCAGATAAGCCTCTGGATCATTCCTCTTCCCCGCCAGTTCGCCAACCTTGTCGCTCAGACCTATCTTATCGTTCTTCAGTCGACTAACCTCCTTGTTGGCCCCATCAAGAGCAGCTTTCATATTGGCGTTTTCTTCTTCAAGTTTTCCGACTGAAGACAGCTTCTCTTCCGCGAGCTTGGTTTTGTTCAGGGTCGTTTGTTGCGCCTCGGCAAGGTCATGATCCTTCTGTTGGAAATATGCCCTAGAGGAAATAATAAAAGTATAATTATTATATTTCCTTGTTCATGATAATTGCCTTTTATTCATGCTATAATTGTATTATCCGGAAATCGTAATACACGTGTGAATACATAGACCACAATATGTCCCTAGTGAGCCTCTAGTTGACTAGCTCGTTGATCAACAGATAGTCATGGTTTTCACGACTATGGACATTGGATGTCGTTGATAACGGGATCACATCATTAGGAGAATGATGTGATGGACAAGACCCAATCCTAAGCATAGCACAAGATCGTGTAGTTCGTTTTGCTAGAGCTTTTCCAATGTCAAGTATCTCTTCCTTAGACCATGAGATCGTGTAACTCCGGATACCGTAGGGAGTGCTTTGGGTGTACCAAACGTCACAACGTAATCGGGTGACTATAAAGGTGCACTACAGGTATCTCCGAAAGTATCATTGGTTGACACGGATCGAGATCGGATTTGTCACTCCGTATGGCGGAGAGGTATCACTTGGGCCCACTCGGTAGTGCATCATCATAATGAGCTCAAAGTGACCAAGTGTTTGGTCACGGGATCATGCATTACTGATTTGAGTAAAGTGACTTGCCGGTAACAAGATTAAGCGAGGTATTGGGATACCGACGATCGAATCTCGGGCAAGTAAAATACCGATTGACAAAGGGAATTGTATACTGGGTTGTTTGAATCCTCGACATCGTGGTTCATCCGATGAGATCATCGAGGAGCATGTGGGAGCCAACATGGGTATCCAGATCGGCTGTTGGTTATTGCCCGAGAGCCGTCTCGGTCATGTCTACGTGTCTCCCGAACCCGTAGGGTCTACACTTAAGGTTCAGTGCCGCTAGGGTTGTATGAATATGAGTATGCAGCAAACCGAATGTTGTTCGGAACCCCGGATGAGATCCCGGACGTCACGAGGAGTTCCGGAATGGTCCGGAGGTAAAGATTTATATATGGGAAGTCTTGTTTTGGTCGCCGGAAAAGTTTCGCGCATTATCGGTATTGTACCGGGAGTGCCGAAAGGGGTCCGGGTCCACCAGGGTCCACCTGCCTGGGGGCACATGGGCTGTAGGTGTGCGCCTTGGCCTATATGGGCCAAGGGCACCAGCCCCAAGAGGCCCATGCGCCAAGAGATAAGGGAAAAGGGAGACACCTAAACGGGGACGGCACCTCCTAGGTGCCTTGGGGCGGATGGACTCCTCCCTGGCCTGGCCGCACCCTTCCTTTGCGGAAGGGCCAAGGCTGCGCCCCCCCCCCTCTCCCTTGCCCCTATATAAAGGGAGGGGAGGGAGGGGCAGCCGCACCCTAAGCACTTGGCGCCTCCTCTCCCTGCTACACCTCCTCCTCCTCCCGTAGTTGCTTAGCGAAGCCCTGCCGGAGCCCTGCTGCATCCACCACCACACCGTCGTGCTACTGGATCTTCATCAACCTCTCCTTCCCCCTTGCTGGATCAAGAAGGAGGAGACGTCATCCGGTCCGTACGTGTGTTGAACGCGGAGGTGCTGTCCATTCAGCACTAGTCATCGGTGATTTGGATCACGGCGAGTATGACTCCATCATCCCCGTTCCATTGAACGCTTCCGCACGCGATCTACAAGTGGTATGTAGATGCAATCTCTCTCCCATGACTCGTTGCTTAGATGAACTCATAGATGGATCTTGGTGAAATCGTAGGAAAAATTTTAATTTTCTGCAACGTTCCCCAACACCTTCTTCTTCAAAGCCTCCTCCATTTTGTCTGCAAAATAACGGCGAGGTCAGAATTAGAAAGGGACAGAAAAAAAAACAGTTGTCAAGATCTCACCAGCCATACCTTTTGCTTCGTCTCTCGCATACGCAAGTTCTCTGTGCAAGCTTCAAGTCAAGGTTGAGCTGGATCTGTTTGTTCTCCAATTCAGTTGTATCGAGCCACAAGCTACGCAAGATTTCTGCAAAGAATCAATCGACAGAGCGTCACGTATAGGTTACTTCCGAGTGACTAAGAAAAATCATTGTGTTTCTAAGACTACGGCCGAATCAAAATATTCGACAAGAGGTCTCGGGACTACACCAGTGGGTGCACTTAGCATGCCCCCACCGGTACTATCGACTTCAGTTCGATCGACCGACCGAAAGAGACAGAAAAAGAGAGAGAAAGAGTTCTTCAGACTACGGTCGACTGCCAGCAGTCCACCATAGTCTCGGGGACTACACCCAGTGGGTGCACTCAGCGTGCCGCCACCGGTCTCAAGGTTCCACTCGACATGGTCCGACCAGACCGAGTGAAGAAGTTATCCAAAAGATACAAAGTATAAAGACTACGGTCGACTGCCGTGATCCACCATAGTCTCGGGGACTACACCTGGTGGGTGCACTCAGCGTGCCCCCACTAGTCCGAAAATTCAATCGACATACCCAGTGGGTGTATAGATACGAAGATCTTCAGAAAGAAGAGTTTTTCAGGTAGCATATCCTAACAGAAAGGTGTGGCGATCAACTAACTCGGACGTTGTTACGAAGAGCTGAATCGGCATCATAGGCCGCTTGGCTGGCTTCCCGGACCACCTTCATACGCTCCATCATGAGCCCGCTTGGCGTATAGCCTCCCTAGCAGCACCCACTTGGTCCTCCGGGACATGGTGCGTGGCGAAAAGGGAAGGCTGATCAGCGATTGACGTTGAAGGTCGGATACTCGTCAATGACAAAGAAAAAAGACACAGAAGTCCGAGTGGTGTTGCCACCCTCATGAACCAGTGCCTCAGGCATTGATGCAGCTTGAGCGGTCCTGCCGGCAGGTGCCTTCTTAGTTCTCCTCCGCCTCAACGGCGCCTCATCATCATCATCAGGGAGATCAATGACATGAGGAGGGACTACAGGAAAGATTCAAGTTAAAAACGGAAATCCAGTTGACCAAAAGCAAAATTACGGCGATCATACCAAGGTTAGAGGTAACAGCATCTTCCATCTCCTGGTCTTCGTTCCTGGTTGAGGTCTCGGAGGTGGCAGCGCTGCAGATTTCAAAAATCAGTTGATAAGTCAACGAGTCGACCAAAAGTATGTCAACCAAAAGGCTCAAGTTCTGCTGTACCCGGAAATAGTGGGGATAGCCATCTTCATCTTGGGCAAAACCTTTGTTAAACCCGGCGGTGTCGCTTCGGGGTTGCTCGGCGCTTTTGATCGGCGCCTTGGGAGAAATCGTCCAGAGACGTTTAAATCGGACTTGCCGAGAAGGCGATATCCTTGCGGCTTCGTGGCGGGGTCATGGGTGAGCTTGGATCGCCTTTCCATATGAGGAGGGTCGACTTCTTCCTCCTCTTCCGTCCCCTCCTCTTCGTCGGAGTTGTCGTCGTCTTCGTCCCCACCGCCGTCAGACTGCCATTCCTCCTGGCTTTCACCTCCGCTCCCTTCTTCCTCTTCAACTGGTTCTTGCGCCCCGTTGGGCATCGAGTACATATCAGTGGTGACCTGGAAGAAGACAAACAAGATGAAAGTCAGTCGGCCGATTAAGCAAACAAGATGGACTAAACAGAGTCAGAGCCAAAAATATGGGATTGAACCTTGTCTGGCTCATATGATTGGTCGAGTGGAGGGATCCTCCTGGCTCCTCGGGGGTTATCTTTGTTCCCAGTGATGGCGGTCATCCATCTCTCCAGTGTGGCATCATCAACCTCCTCCGGGTGGACCCGAGTGGTGTCGTCAGTACCAGAATACATCCACATCGGATGGTCTCGATACTGAAGTGGCTGGATGCGTCGTCGAAGAAAAACCTCTAGAAGATCCATACCAGTCACTCCGTCACGAATGAGCTGGACTACACGCTCGACCAAAACCTTGACTTGGGCTTTCTCCTCCGGGACCACCTTCAGAGAGGACGGCTTGTTCACTCGATCCATGGAGAAAGGAGGGAGTCCAATGATCGCTCAAGGCCGGCTGGTCTTAGCGATAGAACCAGGTCGACCGCCACCCTCGAACCGAATCAGGAAGGACCATGGCTGGAAAAGCACTCTTACCTATCATTTGGACCCCAAGACCCCCACACATCTGAATCACTTGGGTTCTTTCGTCACTCGGATTGGCCATTTTCACCGTCTGGGAGCGACAGGAGAAAATGTGTTTGAAGAGGCCCCAATGCGCCGACAACCCAAAAAGTTCTCACACAAAGACACGAAGCGGCGTAGATATAATGATGGAGTTGGGCGTGAAGTGGTGGAGTTGAGCCCCAAAGAAGTTCAGAAACCCTCGGAAGACAGGGTGGGGTGGCAAAGAAAATACGCGGTCGACGTGTGTCGCTAAGAGGACGCACTCACCTTCCTGAGGCTGTGGTTGCCACTCCATCCCCGGAAGCCTCACCGATCCGTGGAGGGATCAGTCCTTCATCGCCAGTCGTCAAGATCCTTCCGGCGGATGGTCGAGCGAATCGATCGCCGCTGGATCCGGCCCTGCGGCAAGCCGCCCGCGACGAGGATCCGCCCGACCGGTCGCCTTTCCTTCGCCGCTTCGCCGTCGTCTTCTTCGCCCGCTCCAAGGCCGCCGTCTTTTCTTTCACCATTGCCGCCCGGGAATGCGCGTGGAGCAGCGGTTCGGAGGTGGAGGCGGGCGCGACGGATGAATCCGGAGAAGGGAGAAGGAAACAGGAACGCACTGTTCAAAAAACCCCAGTCCTGGGCCTTATATGAGGTTGATTTCGAGTGACTGACCGGTAGGCCCAGGCGATCCTGTCAAATCCCGCTTGATGCCAGCGCGATACATCGTGGCAAAAAAAGGCGGCCTTGGAGATCGAGGCGCCTTTGCCTTATCCCGTCCGATTACTGCGGCTCTCTCTCTCCGTCCGCTTCGTTTCTGAAGATTCAAATCCCGCTAAATCCGCTGCCCTTGAACCAAATCGTCGATGAAGATTTCGCCGTCCCGTCATTCGGAAATCTCCAAGTACGAAAAACGCACTCGACGGATACAAAGAATGGATCAAGGCGACTGGAAAAGAAGTTGATGTCGTCACTTAAGTACATTTGATCCAAGACAAGACACAATTGCAGTGCAAGAACGAGTCGGAAGTATGTTCAGCTCCTTCCCCACTCAAACCTCGATCCATTCGGGGGCTAATGATGAAGTCATATGCCTAGGGTAGGGGCATGGACCTGTCTAAGACACTCTCCCCAAGGACATCTCTAGAAGAAAGTACCTTTCAGTCGACCTGGAAGAGTTCCACTCGACCAACTGGAAGACACTCGACCATGAAGCCAACACTCGACCACCAGGAGATCTAAAGCCAGTCTGCATCCAAACGGTCGGTCATAAGTAGCTTTTATGGTCATTATAGCACTTTATGTGGGCGTTACCAGTAACCCCCTATCTTAATGTATCTTTAACCCTGCATAACTGAGGGCAGGAGGGGTCTGGCGAACTCTATATAAGCCACCCCCCTCCTCAGTGTAAAGGGTTCGCACCCCTGTAACTCATACGCATATAATCCAGTCGACCGCCTCCGGCCCGAGACGAGGGTTGTTACTTCCTCCGAGAAGGGCCTGAACTCAGTAAATCTCTTGCGTATACAACTACTCCATAGCTGAGTTCTTGCCTCTCCATACCTACCCTCATTCTCTTTGTCGGACTTAGAACCACGACGGGTAGGCGCGCCTCCCACCCTCGTGGCTGTGGTGTGATCCCCTCCGTAGTTTCTTCGCTCAATATTTTTTATTAATTGAAAAATGACTTCCTTGGAGTTTCAGGACTTTTGAGTTGTGCGAGAATAGGTCTCTAATATTTGCTCCTTTTCCAAATTTTAAAATTCCGGTTGAAGCATTCTCCCTCTTCATGTAAACCTTGTAAAAGAGAGAATAGGCATAAGTATTGTGACAAAATGTGTAATAACAACCCATAATGCAATAAATATCAATATAAAAGCATGATGCAAAATGGACGTATCAATCGGATCTAGAACATAGAGATAATGGTGATAAACTAAACGGTTTAGATCTGAAATCATGGTACTCGAGCCCAAAGTGACAAGCATTAAGCATGGCAAAGTCATAGCAACATCAATCTCAGAACATAGTGGATACTAGGGATCAAGCTCTAACAAACTAACTCGATTACATGATGAATGCCATCCAACTCCCTCACCGACCAGCGAGGTTACGAAGGAATTACTCACTCCTGGCGGGGAGCATCATGGAATTGGCGATGGAGAAGGGTTGGTGATGATGAAGATCGAAGATCCCCCTCTCCGGAGCCCCAAACGGACTTCAGATCTGGCCTCGATGAAGAATAGGAGCGGCAGCGGCCTGGTCTCGTGAAATGCGATAATTCTTTCTACACGGCTTTTTCTCCAAAAATGTGATTTTATAGCGTCGGAGATAGGGTCGGTGGGGCCACCGGGAGGGCACAACCCACCTAACTTGGCGCTAGGAGGAGGGCCCTCGGTGGGTTGTGCTCATGCAGGCCCTCCCGGTGGTTCTTGGCTCCAAAGATTCTTCTTTTATTTTATAAAATTGTCCAAAAGTTTTGTTCCATTCTGAGAACTTTTATTTCTGCACAAAAAACAACACCATGGTAGTTCTGCTGAAAACAGCGTCAGCACGGGTTAGTTTCATTCAAATCATCCAAATTAGAGTCCAAAACAAGAGTAAAAGCGTTAGGAAAAGTAGATACGACGGAGATGTATCGAACATCCATCACCGTCTGGCCAGACACGGGTGACTACGCCACGGAAAATGCGGAACATGTCATTGAGAAAGAAGGACAAAATCGGTAATGAGGAGACTGGTTTAGTCGGCATGTGTGTGACTCAAGAGGATACTGATATATCTCACCTCAGGTTTTGTAAAGTATCGTGAAGAAAAGGTAACATCACATGATAACCAAAAGGCCCACTCAAAATTCATACGTGTAATCATGAAGATCGATATGGACACTCCATGGTTCCGCTATCGGTCATTGAACGAAGGAGTTTCGTTAATGTCTATGATTTACCAAACCTACAAGGTAACAAGCTTAAGGTAATCACGATCTGCTAAGTGTTAGTAGGACGGGAGTATCGAGGATTTATTTGTGAAATAGTTTCATTAATGTTAGGAGTAGTTCCAAGAGGAACCCGAAGTGTTTCGGGGTCACCCGAAGGGTTTCGGAGTTTATCAGGCAATATCGGGTATTCCCAATAATTAATATATAGGTGGAAAATGTTTTTGGTGATGTTAAATTAATAATAAAAGGCTCTAGTAATTGTTAGAAGGCTTTTTGTATTTAATTTAATATCAACGTGCCTTAAAAGGCAAAGTGGTGGAAAGAGTATTGGGCCACCAATAGGAGGTGCCCCCCCCCCTTCCTTGGTAAGAACCCAAGGAGGGTCTTTCCTTCCTTGGTGGCAGCCCTCCTCTACTAGACGATTTTGCCGCTTGGGGACACAAGTTTTGGAGCCTCCTCTAGTTCTAGTTGATCATAGTTGATGAATTCGAGCTTGACCTAGATAATCTAACCTCATAATTAGAAGTCCGTGTGGTTCTAATCTCCTTCCTCTAATTCTTCAAATGATGTTTAGCTTTGGACAACGAGCGTTGCTTTGGATCGTGAAAACCATACGCTTGCAACCAAGTAGAGAGGTCGTGCTTTTGGTCTTCCATTCATGGTATCGTTCGTGGGCAGTTCACGTGATCACTCATCTACGGTTCGAGGGACTCCAAGTATGATCTACACCGACTCGTCTAGTTCTGCTGCACTCCAGAGTCGGTAGCGATCGCGATCCAAACTAAACCTTATATACATATTCATATTGTTCCTGGGTGATCGTAGGGCAATTTTTTGTTTCCTACCAAGTTTGCCAGCGGTGGCATAATGAGCGGTTCTATGAGTAGATAGAGGTTTCATTCTAGATCACATGTGGATGTGAGGGTTTGATGTTCTTGCTATGCTTCCCTCGTGTGTTGCTTGGTTTAGTTCATTGACGGCATGATGTAGCTTTGTACAAAGTTACGCCAATCGACCAGCTCACGGTTGTCGATGATTTGCTAACAATTCTCTGGGCTTCACACTACAAAATTTGCTCTATTCAGTAACAAAAACCCTGGTGACGAAACAGGAACCGTCGCCTCCTTTTTTTCTTCTTCTTTGTTTCTTTCTTGTTTTGATTGCCTTTTTTCTTTTATCCCCCCCCCCCTACATTTTTCTTTGGTTTTGTTTTTCATCGTTTATTTTGTTTTCTCTCGGTTTCACTGTTTTTGTATGCCCAATTTTCATATATATAACTAATATGTTTCCCTAATACATATTTAACATTTATTAAATACAAGATTAACCTTTTTTGGAATACATGGTCAACATTTTTACTACACATATTTAACATTTTTTGAATGCTTGAGTAACTTTGTTCAAATACAAGATTAACATTTTTTGGATACATTGTAAACATTTTTTTCTATACACATTTAACATTTTTTTAAATGCTTGATAAAAAAATTTCAAATACAGTTTTAACATTTTTGGAATACAATACAAGATCAACATTTCTTGAATACAAGGTCAAAAAAATTTCTATACACATTTAACATTTTTTGAATACATGGTCGAGAAAAATTCTATACACATTTGAACTTTTTCAGATGCTTGATTAAAAA
Source organism: Aegilops bicornis (assembly GCA_021605145.1). Taxonomy (NCBI): domain Eukaryota; kingdom Viridiplantae; phylum Streptophyta; class Magnoliopsida; order Poales; family Poaceae; genus Aegilops; species Aegilops bicornis. The sequence goes on along the minus strand of JAHIAL010000143.1, from coordinate 472,209 downwards.
AATTCGAATACAAGTTTAACATTTTTGGAGTACAATACAAGATTAACCTTTTTGGAATACATGGTCAACATTTTCCTCTACACATATAACATTTTTAAAATACAAGATTAACATTCTTTGAGTACATGGTCAACATTTTTTGTATACACATTCAACCTTTTTCAAATACAAGTTTAACATTTTTGAATACATGGTTCTATATACATATAATGTTTTTTCAAATACTTGTTTGACATTATTTCAAAAGGTTGATTAATATTTCATGATCAACTTTTTCACACACATTGTATATTTTCTGTATACACACATTTACATTTTTCGAATGCTTGGTTAATATTTTTCGAAATGTTTTATGTAAAGTGGTTTCTACTATATATTTATTTATTAGAATATTGAAGTACTCGTATAAACGAAAGTAAAAAAAGAAAAGGTGAAAAGAGGCCTCCCGCGCGCCTGGGCCAGCCCATCTGGCACACTCCCCTGCGGCAAAACCTGTGTGGGCTGTTATAAGGCGGAGAAAGGAAATGAGACGTAGATGCCACACCCTATCCCAGCCGCAGCCGCCGCCGCCGCCGCCGCCTTCGCTGCAACCGCCGCCTTCGATTCCGTGAAATTGGAGGGGAAGACACTTGGATCTGTCTGCCGCAGGTATTTCTCTTGCCCGTTGAACGTTGGTATTTTATTTCCCTGGCCGGTCTTGTTTGTTTTCGTGGAAATGCCCTGTCTTGTCTCTGGGGTTTCATTCATTCATCTTTTCTCTAATTCGTCATCTCTGTTTCTGTTTTCCAGGAGGAGTGGGGAGAAATAGAATGAAGGCGCGACAGTTCCTGAATGTTGTGATGGAGAGGTATGGCACTGGCGGTGCCGGTGGCAGCTTGTATACGGTCAGTCGCATCAACGCCAAGGAACACCTCTTCTACCCATCCACGGCCGAAGCACAGGCAGCAGAAAAATCAAGGTTCGATATGGAGTGGCCATCATCAGCCGTTGTGCCACCTTGGATGGAGACCATCTCGCGGATACCTCCGTCCAAGCTCAGATTCGAGCGGTCCACCTCAGACAACAAAAGAATGGATTTCCTGCCCTTCCATGAACGAGGCAGCGGTGATGCAAGCAAGATCCTCTGCGTGGACGCCGCTGGCCACACCGCCCTATACGACATGGACGCCGGTTCTGTCCAGCCAATTCCATGCCTCAACAGTCCCAAGGGGAGCAGGCCCATCAGCTTCTCCACCACTAATCCCGAAGCCTCTGACCGTGAACGTGCTGATGCCTTCTACGTTATGGGAAGGTTCCCTTCCAGCTATGATCCCTACAACTTCGAGGTACTCATGTACAGTAACCCTTCTAATCGCAGGACGATGAAAGGCTGGAATTGGCTCAAGCTACCAACACCACCTGCCTATGCTGACAATTGCATTGTCAATTCCCATGCGCTGCTTGAAATTGAAGGTGACTCAATTCTTGTTGTCTCCTCCGGAGAAGAAAGCCTTGGCACCTACTGCTTCAACACAGCCAGTCGCAAGTGGTTTAAGGCTGGCTCCTGGACACTGCCATTCCTCAGTCGTGCTGTGCATGTACCAGAGCTGGACAACCTCTTATTTGGCATTGCCAGCTATGCACCCAACCACTTTTGTGCAATGGGTATCTCCCGTCTTCTCTCCAAGAGGTGTCCACCTTTAGTGTACAGTTGGCCACACCTTGATCTGCCCGAGGACTGGATAATGCAAGATTGCAGCTTTGTCTACTTGGGAAATGGGAGGTTTTGCATCACCAAAGTCTTTGAGTTTGGTCTGGATGAAGACACCGGCAACACGACTGAGATGGGTGCTGTGATGTCTGGCGTGGAGGTAGTGCATCACAAGAAGTCTGGACTCATCATGGTCAACCATAGGTCCAAATTCTACAGGTTCTTCAGGGATGACATCCAATGTGTCTTGTAAGGTAACTTGGTGAAAGGGGAGCAACACTGGTTTTTCCAGGAGGATTGGAATTGTGTGTCTCCCCTTTCCATCAGTATCTAGTAGTTACAACTTCTGCTATGTTAGTTTTTGGGTACTAGTGCTCATTTCCTTCAGTATGTTGTATCACTATATTTGCTGCCGTTGCTGTATACATAGCTTCTTAGGTGCTTTTATTTTATTATTAGATGGACTAGAATCTTGATGAAATTATGATATGGTTTATAACTGGTAAAAGCCTGAATGGTTTGAAAAGTTGGAACGTTCATATGATGTTTAGTGATCATGCACATTATCGGATGGAAATGCCTTTTTTTTTATGCAGCAATGATGTATCTTACACTCCTCCCCTCCCTTATAACCCCTCGGCACCACCATGATCGCATCGCTCATGATCCGCCGCTACTGGGTCGTCGTTCTCTGCAAACGTGTGCAGTTCTCCGTGCACCATGCACTGCTGCCAACCGCTGCCTTCACCACCTCCGGTGGACGCCGTTGTGCTCGGCTCAAAAGAAGTCCACATACCCCCTGGGGCTGCACAAACCGTCCACTCCACCTCCTGAAGTCTAAAACCACTTCCTTAAGGCCCTTCCAGTGCTCCACCGTGGACAGGTGCTAAGCATGCCACATAAGCAAAAAGTGACATGGCACAATATTTAAGGAGGGGAGAGAGTACTTTGGTGACCCCAGGAAGAACCAATGCCAAGCGCAAGAACCTAGGCAAACCACTTAAATGAAACAATTTGGCCAATGCATGCAAGACTTTAGGTGCTAACTCATTAAATAAAGTGTGCTTAGCAACAACAAGTTAAACACCTATGCATTGGGGACTTGAGTTGCTAAGGTATTTAATGCACTTAGCACCTCATCTAAGCACCTTTGCATTGGGAGAGGTCTAATGCCCTAACCTTTCCAATAGCATTTAAATGACCCCTAAACCGGATTAGAGCTGTTTTAGCAGGCTGTTTGGCACTCTGGCCTGGGTGTCGCTAGTAGCCGAGCAAATGACCCCCTCGAACCCCGCTTTGGCTTCTCCATCTATGACGACGAGACAGCGGGTGGATGCGATGATCGCCGCCTGATTAGAGTACACACGACAACGCGCAGTTTAGGCGATCACTCCCAATGTTAAGGCGTTGGTAAAATTTTGATTTTTGGGAAGATTGCGGCTCTTTGGTGCTGCGGTTAGGGCAGCGGACATAGGCGTTTGGGGCCGGCTAACTAGGGTTTGAAATATACGCCAAGTTCTGATCATGACATTTATGGCATTTACTCTTTATGTCATGTTTGACATGTTAACTGTTTGATCTTTGCCAAGTCCTGATCATGACATTTATGCCATTTACTATATCCTCTGATGTGTATATCATATATTTCTGTCATGTTTGATCTTTGCCAAGTTTAAATAAAAATGATGCTGAATGATCAGACCACTTTTAATCTGAAAACAGAGTACATTCAGTTTGAAAACACAGTATATTCAGTCTAGAAACAGAGTACATTCAGTCTGAACTTTGCTTTCCCAAGTGAAGAACAGCAACTGGCATGTCAAGTGCTTCAGCCTTTTTCTTTATGTGAGAACCAAGAAGGACAGGATTAGCATGCTTTGGTAGAGGATCTTGCTGCTGCTGTTTATCTGTTAGCCAGATCTCTGTGTCCGAGCACTCATTAACGACATGTATGCAGCAATACAGATTATCAACTCACAACTGAATTACCTCTTGTCTCGTATATAGCCTACTTTCTACATAGAAATTTGCTGCTTTTCCAAATTTTTTGTTTGTCACTTGGTTGTAGCTTAGCCATTAGATTGGTCTAAGCCAATTACCAATATCCTGAGTGCAGGACACCATGAGCTTGAGCTCTGCTGGCGCGCGACGACAGCAGCGCTGCTTGTGGATGGAGAACGGGCAGCAGCTGTGCGTTACAGGAGAAACTTCCAGTGCCAGTTCCCTCCTATTCCAAAGGATTTGTGCCACCCACCTAGCTACCTGGCACCCTTCCTGCCACGTGGGCAAAGCAGCCTGCTAAAACCGCTCTAATCTTGTTTAGGGGGTCATTTAAATTGTATTGGAAAGGTTGGAGTGGCTGGTTTGTGCAACCCCAGGGGGTTATATGAACTTCTTTCGCTTGGCTCAGGGGAGAGCGCCCACATTGGCTCAGGGCAGCGAATGACACGCTGCCGCATTTCCCCACGCACCACTGCCTCTTGTCTTAGGCCTGGACGCTTCCATTGTTTCACTTCTTGCATGGACACATCGACTCATGTTAGCGCTTGCATTGTGGCACCAAGCTCGAATAAGGGGCTGTAAGATTCTCGGTCTGGGGGGTCTTCGTCTCGAATTGCAAAGCGGTCCGGTGAGGATTCTGATGTGTGTCATCTTTGATCTGTTGGAGATAAAAATTTTGCCCAAGATTTTACTATAAAACTGATGATTAACTCCAGCAGGTTATACTGACAGGCCATCAAACTAAAGATAAGGACACCTATTTGATAAATGGCAGTGTAAGAAGGTTCTGTTAGTGTTCCCTGGTCTTTAGCTTTTATTGCAGTCCGCACCTCTCCAAGAATGAAATTAACTCGTGTGTTCTTAAATTCTTCTCTAAAGCACTTACATAAAAAAATGTTCTTAAATTCTTCTGTAAATCACTTGCATAAAAACAATGTAAGGGGACAAAAATAGGGAAATGTCCCTTTTAGATTGCTGATTGTTAGCCCTACAACTTGTGCACCTTGAGTGAATCAGGATTCAGGAGGCTTTACTATTAGAGTTTTTATCTATACATCACGCATTCACACCACTGCATCCTGGATCTACTTATTCTTCCTTTCCCCTAGGATCCTATTTAGAGCATTCACCTTTTAATTTTAACACAAGGCATTTCTGAGGTCCAGGATGTATCACAGGAGAACTATACATAATGGTCCTTCAAGACAATATCGTAGTTTTTGATTTGTGAGCCATTTTACCTATTTAGAGCCATCACATCTCTGTGAATTAATTTGTTCTGCTTAGTTGTAAATTGAACATAATTAATAAGATGTATCCAACATGAGACTCTGGATATTGAGACCAGAAGGTGACCATGTGCTACTTACTCTTTGTGAATATGTACTAAATTTCTATTTTTATGGATATGGGTTGTATATGTTCAGTGGAATGGATATGTGTGCCAATGCGCATATTTGTAAATTTCTTTCTTTCCAGCTTTGAAAAATAAATGTTCAGTCGGATGGATATTAAGGAAGATACAGCAGAGAAGGAGCTCGCATCTCCATGCCCTTCCAACTGGAGGTTAGTTCTCCACTTCTCTACATTATTCTTCGTTCAAGTTCTCAGTCATTGAAGTGTAATACATTCTGGCTTCTAGCTGCAATTTCATGGTAGTAGACGCTGAATGTATATGGCATGGATTTAGATTTTAGATTTTATGAACTGATTTAGAGTATGTTGACCCTCGTGTTCTGGAAGCCTTTTGCTGTATGGTTCTATTTTGAAAGAATTGAAGCAATTGTTCTATGGAGAGAAACACCATTTTCATCCTCAAACAACAGGCGTCGTCATCAAGTTTATTATTCACAAATCGAAACATGTGCCAGTAATAGCACATCTAAAGTTTTTTAACATACCATTATAAAATAAAATGGTTGGCTTGATTATGGTTTGTATGCATTCTACGAGGATCATTTCCTGTGAAATTACAAATTAGTTTTATATTTCCTATGGACACTGTTTGTGAGATTTATCTGCCTAGCTCTTTTTTTAAGAAATGGAGGGGAAACTGTTGTATTTCCCCATGTAAACCAGCGACATGGAAGGACACCTTTATTACAAATCTGAAGTCTGCTTGTGTGTTAATGGCAGGACACCTATGTGGATGATATCGACAAGCTCGATGACCACAATGAGCCCGCTGTTGTCGTCTTGTCGACTACATGGAGGACATCTATAAGCACTACAAGGCAGAACATGTAACTACAATCTCCTCTTAGCATGTTTGTTGAAGCGTAATTTAGCAACGTGGGCGACGTCGTGCAGGTGCTGAGCAACAAGTTCAAGAGCGCCAGGCACAGGGTGGTGAGGAGGCCGGGGGCGAACCGCCACTTGATTGCCTTCTTCCTCAACCTCCACGGCGACAAGTGGGTCGAGCCGCTGCCGTCGACTGGGCGCCTGCTCCGTTCGCCAGCTTGCCCCCTTTTCCGCTGGCCACGGCGGCCCTGCTTCCGTCGGCTGCAGGCGCCTCTCCGCCCAGCCGTCGCTCGCCTGCGGCTGGTTCAGCCTGTGGCTGGCTGGTCCGCCTGTGGTCGATCTGGTTCGGTTCTCTCTCGATCTAGATTGAGTTACGTGTTTGTTAGACCAAAAACAAAGCTCATCATGTCTTCTTCGGGCTATGTCGTTGTTCCTCGTTGCTCGGTGATATTCGATGGCCAAATGCGGCGACAACGCGACGGCCGCCAAGCGGGTGAGCTCCAAATCGCGCAGTGGCCGAGCGGATTCGAGGCGTGGGGCTCTGGCAGCGACAACGGTGGGGTGGGGAGACCGGAGGCTAAGAGGACAGCGATGGAGGTGCTCAAATCGGGCGGTGGCGGGCGAAAAAGTGGTGGATGCGGCCGATTTGCGGCGAGGGGGCAAAAATGTGATGAAATCGGTCATGGCAGGGATGGGGAGGACGGATCTGGCGACGATGGGGTGCGGTAGGGTCCGGTGGATGGGCGGCGCGTCGGTGTAGTGCATCGGGAGACAAGGAGGTGGTCGTGTGGTTGGTGGGGGAAGAGGAAGTGACGGTTGGGGCTTCGCGCGCGGCTGGCCGTTTTACATCAACAGATTTCAAGTGATGTATATTTGCATCAGGTGACGTACTTTACATCAAATGTAAACCCAGATGTAAAAAAAAATACATCAAATGTAAACCCGGAATCAATAAGTGCCGAACGTGCCGTTTTTTAGACTCTCTGCCCGAACGCCTCGTCTACCGTTGGCCTTTTGGCACGAATCCTGGAGCACAGAAAATTGCCACGTCAGCGAAGAAGCTCGTTCGGGATGAAAGACAGCCGTCGCGAACACCGCCCACTCCCTCCCACACTCACTCCTTTCTTCTCCCCGATGCATGCAACCACACCCAGACGGGGTGGCGAGCTGCTCGTCGTGCACCGCCGCCGCACCGGGCGTCCCTGATGCCTACAACCACGCCCGAGCTCCCGTCGATTTGCCTCAAACCCATGCAGCAGCGGAGCAACCGACGCACGCCTTCCTCTCGCCGAGATCAGGTCGTCCCTGCGCCGCCGTACGCCGGAGCACTGCGGCCGCTCGCCGGTGAATCCCGTTGTGCCCTTCTCTTTCCTCCTCCTCCTCCTCTTTTCCTGATCTAAATGCCCTGCGGCCAGGGATGGCTCACGGGTGCTCGGCGCCGTACTCTCCACTTCCGGCGGCCAGGACGGCTCTGCTCCGCACGCGAGGGGCAGCATCCGCACTAGGGCGCGTTGACCGTTGGTGTTGTAGTGCCAGCCGCCGCCGCAGACCATGCCCTCGGTCATGTTCCTACTCTACAACAGTACCAGCAATACGAGCAAGCCGGATGCGTCGCCGCCGCGCCCATAGCTTGTTCCTCGTCGCGTCCGCCGTGACCCGTGAGTTCTGCCAGATCGATTAGGAAAGCGTTTTCAAGGTGAGCAATGCTTCAATCCTTATGTCATTCGCTGCCAATGCTCCCCAATTCATCCTGTGCCTGAATGCCTGAATTTACCAACAACCAAAGCATGAACGCCTGAAATTATCAACGTGCTATTTGTTGTCTCTAAAAATCATGTCAATGATTCACAACACTTACAGTTTCTGTATTATACATATTTAATGCAAGCGTTGACATTGATTATAGATTCCCTTTTTTCTGAATGTTAAGACCATTCACAGCTTGTGACAATGCCCTTTTGTTTGGTTTTTGCCATATTGTTAACATTGTGCGACCCCTTTCTCAAAATTACTGCAATTTTTGCCATGATGTATATATATATACTTGCCATGGCAAAAATTCCAGTTAGCATGCATTTTCTGGGAGAAGTTGTACCTCCAATGTACGTACTGTCCAATTTAGATGTGGGCAGTAGGCCAGTTTTCTTTCTTTTTGCTGAAGATGATATGTGATAGTAAATGGGGCCAATGGCAAATTTTAGTAAAGTTTTCTTCAAGCCCATGGCAATTTTCTCAACAAATGTGTTCTTTCATCATGGCAATGTTGTAGACTCTTGTTTCTTTTTGTAGCTGTCACATGGCAAGTGCTTGGAGTTCCCCCTATGTCTCATGGCAAAGTATTACCATGCTTTTACCCAGCACAATGGCAAACTTTAATTTGCCATGATCACAAGACAATTGAAAAAACTGGTATGTCTCCACGTTTTGCCATGGCAAATGTAGTTTCCAATTAAGCATGGCAATTTAAGTTCATGTCTGAAAATTGAGGCAGAGATGAGATGGATTTTTTAGTTTGGTCACAATTTATTGCTGGAGTAGATGCATCACAGATTCATAGTGTATATGGGAAGTAGTTGTTTTGTTCATGGTATTTTTGATGGTTTTTTCCCTCTGATCTAAACATGTATATGGGAAGTAGTTGTGTTGTTCCCTAGATGGTTGTCCATTGCTTTTAATTTGTCTATAATGTGATATTGCCAATGCAACTCTTTAATATGTCTTGCTATGGGTAGCTCCAGATCGAGTTTGCCATGCAAAACTTTAAGATGTGTTGTTTTTCTGCCATTATTTGCAAACTTAACATGTATTTACATGGGAAACTTAATATGAGTCTTTTTTCCATGGCCACTATACATGCATATTTACAAGCAGTTTTCTAGGGAAATCACAATTTGTCTATATGGCATGGCAAGTTTTTTACGACACGATAAATAATTTTGTGTCCTAAACTAGCCATGGTAAATTTAGTTTATGGATCACGGTAAATTGAATAATTAGCCATGGCAAATTTAGTTCAGAGATCATGGCAAGTTTTACCATGGCAATTTTTTACTGATTTTGCCATGGCAAATTCACTAGATGTCCCACGACAAATTCAGTTTAATGCCCATGGCAAATTTCTTTTTTCAAGACGATGTATACTTTTTTTTATGGCAATTTTTAAAGTGATCTGCCATGGCAAATTCAAAAGATGTCCCACGCAAATTCAGTTTAGTGCCCATGGCAAGTTTCTTTTTTCAAGACGATGTCATTTTTTATATGATGGCAATTTTTAAACTGATTTTGCCACGGCAAATTCACTGGATGTCCCATGGCAAATTCAGTTTAATACCCATGATAAGTTTCTTTTTTCAAGACGATGTCAACTTTGCCATGGCAAATTCACTAGATGTCCCACGACAAATTCAGTTTAATGCCCATGGCAAGTTTCTTTTTTCAAGACGATGTCAAGTTTTTTTTACCATGGCAAATTCACTAGATGTCCCACGACAAATTCAGTTTAATGCCCATGGCAAATTTCTTTTTTCAAGACGATGTCTACTTTTTTTCGATGGCAATTTTTAAAGTGATTTGCCATGGCAAATTCAAAAGATGTCCCACGGCAAATTCAGTTTAATGCCCATGGCAAGTTTCTTTTTTCAAGACGATGCCAATTTTTTTTACGATGGCAATTTTTAAACTGATTTTGCCACTGCAAATTCACTGGATGTCCCACGGCAAATTCAGTTTAATACCCATGATAAGTTCCTTTTTTCAAGACGATGTCAACTTTTTCATGGCAAATTCACTAGATGTCCCACGACAAATTCAGTTTAATGCCCATGGCAAGTTTCTTTTTTCAAGACGATGTCAACTTTTTTTTACCATGCCAAATTCACTAGATGTCCCACGGCAAATTTAGTTTAATGCCCATGGCAAGATTCTTTTTTCCAAGACACTGCCAGAAAGAATACAATTTTAACTAAGGAATCTCAAAATTTCTTGGTATTATATTAGATGGGCAATTATTTCTGCACACTACATGGAAAAATACTTAGTGCATATGGTCTTTTTGTTAATTTTCGTTTTTTGTACACATAGTAGGTTTTAGGCATTTTCATGTTTTTTTTTCTGTAAACAAATATCCTTTTTGTCCATGGCAAATTTTGCTTTGTTAAAGACGGATGGCAATTTCTGGTTTGCATCACTGGGAATTTTTAGTTCTTAATTTTCTTTTTTTAGTGGCAATTTTTTCGTAACATGGCAAAATCCGGGCTTTATTTTTCACAGATCAAAAAATGTTTTTTATTCGTAGTACAAACTGTGCCATACTGGGCTTTTTTTTGTCTTTTTAGTCACCAGGCCGGCCTGTACAGGAGATATTGGGTTGTTCACGCTGGGTGGGGAGAGCTTTCGGGCTGAGGCTCCTCTCATCCGAACGAACTTGTTCGGTCGAGGCCCACCCTAGCGCCGAACGAATCGTTCGATCTGGGCAGCCACCACGCCGAACATTCGGCCGTTATCGACGTCCTTTTTTTATATCAAGTGATGTATCTTTCGGTTATTTTGAAGATGCCCCAAAATAACCGAAAGATACATCACTTGATTCACCACGCCTAAACAGCTGTTCTGCTGCGGATGTAAAGTTGTAATCTACTCCTTCTGTAAATTAATATAAGAGTGTTTAGATAACTAAAACAGTGATCTAAAAGCTCTTATATTAATTTACGGAGGGAGTAGTAGTAGCTCGTTAAACAATCTTCTAGGGCTTGAGAAGAGATGACACCCGAGACAAATTTTCGCTTACAAAATGTTATCTTTACAATATATATGCATCTTCGATTGGCTAATCATCCCGCTCCTTAAATATTCCACCCGAGTCACACGCTTCCAAATTGTCACCAAACTCACGTTTCAGCTCTTTGTTTTTCTCAACTAATGAAAAAAGCTCTTTGTTTTTCTCTCTGTCGCCAGGTAGCGACGAAGCTTTGAGCTCAGCTTAGTTTGTCTTCTGCCTACGGCCGACCCCGGTTATTTTTAGGACGCCGATATCTCCTGACCGTTCGGTCTGGGAGAGCCCCAGACCGAACGAGTCGTTCGTTATGGGGGAGCCGATCGACCGAACATATCTGTTCGGGACAAGAAGAGGCCAGCCCGAACACCATCACTCTAGGCCTTTTTTTGTGTTGAATAAAAAGAAAACAAAGCCCAGTTTACCCAAAAAAACTATTTTGACTTAGAAAGCCCACTTTTGGCTGTGAATAATATAGGTCAGATTTGTCATACTCTAAAAAATTTGAAATGGTGCCAAAATAATTTTTTCGTGAAAGATAGAAAATAATGAATAAGATACTACTAAAAAATCACTATGGATTGAAGCCAAAAGAATAGCCATGAACTTTATAAGCAAAATTTGCCATGGTTAAAAAAGATCTTTTATGCAAATGGCAAAAAGAAAACAGTTCATGGCAATTTTGCATCTCTACCATGATGGCAAGAAATGTACATTAGAAATTTGTATGCTATTTTTACTATATAATTGAAGAGACAAAAAATATGAATTAAAAATTGCCATCATGTGGAGCAGAAACAAAAAAACGCACAAATCTTTTGTTTAGTAGTAATTGCCATGTTTTATAAAGTAAATGTACCATAGTCAATAGAAGCAAAAATTACCATGAACGGTGGAAAAAGGCAAAATTAGCTGTGGATGTAAAGTGGTTTTGCCATGGAAAACTAGAAGTCAAACTTGTCATGCTCCATGGGAGCAGACGTGTCATGAGTGACAAAAAAGTAAATTTGTCATGCATGTCACATAAAAAATGTCATGGCAATAAAAGTTAATTTTTCACGTTAATAAAGTTAAATTAGACATGGAAAAATAGAAAGTAAAACTTGCCATAGCAATAAAAGTTAAATATTGCCATGGGGATTTAGGTAAAAAATCCCATGTTAATAAGGGTCAATTTGCCATCGACAAATAAAAAAGTAAAACTTGCCATGGCAATAAAAGTTAAATATTGCCATGGGGATTTAGGTAAAATTGCCATGTTAATAAAGGTCAATTTGCCATCGACAAATAAAAAAAGTAAAAATTGCCATGGAATAAAAGTTAAATATTGCCATGGAGATTTAGGTAAAATTGCCATGTTAATAAAAAGGTAAATTTGACACGGCAAAATAAATAGTAAAACTTGTCATGGCGATAAAATGTTAAAAATTGCCATGGGGGTGTAGGTAAATTCATCATGTTAATGAAGGTGAAATAATTACTGAAACTTGCCATGGCAATATTTGCCATTTTTTGTTTTTGACAATTTAAATAATTACCGCGACTATTTAAAAAAATCAAAAGTTGCCATCGCAAGAAAGCAATGCATTTACCATGATCTGAGAACTAAAATTTCTATGATTCGGTAACTATATTAGTCATCTCCAGGAAGCAAATTTGCTATGATGCGTAAACTAAATTTGCCATCATCAATTCAACTGGTTTTTTTTATGTTTACATCACAAGAAGTATAAGATTAGTTGCCATGGTAGAAAATAGTAAAAATGCGCCATGATCCAACATCGAAAGTTGCCATGGCAAGAAAGCAATGAGTTTTTCATGATCCGAGAACTAAATTTGCCATGATTCAATAACTGTATTTGCCATCTTCTAGAATTTTTTTTTACACTGAGACAGCAAATTTAAGATAAATTGTATAGTATAATACATGTTTAGTCCTAAATCCTTCTCTCTAAACGAAAAGCAAGATTTGATTACTCCATATCCCCAGTTTAATTATCTCTGATGTTGTTCAACGAAGATGACCAGAAACTCTAAAAATCCCTTTCATCACTACAGAAATTCAGCGCACATAGCCGATCAAATATAGCTGCAAATCATTTATTTTCTTCTCAAAACTCATTCCGTCCTGGAAGACAAGTATGCATATCTGTTTTGTTCAGATCACACAAAAGCAAATGATTTTCAGTCAGTAGAATGGTAACGAAATACACAGAAAAAGTTGTTCTACGGAATCAATAACTCCCAGAATTGCTTGTTCTATTACCGAGCAAAGCAAAATGGCCTAGTTCACCTATGCCAGCCGATTCACTTGGTGATGTATGCAGCGCTAGAACAAAAAAAAAATCTTAGAAATGGAAGAATTCTGGGGCTGGGCATTTTTTGAGCAAATGCATTTTTTTGAGTGCAATTTTAATTGAAAAAAGGCTCAACATGAGGAATGAAAACGATTGCCGTCTAGCCCAGTTAGGATCGCTTGCATAGTTGTAAGGGCATATGTTTCCATATGTGGTTTTGGTGATTGATGACAATGCATTTGCGGACTAATCGTGTGCATTGAACATTTCTATATCTCATGTCTAGGCACAAGACGATTTGTTGCCCCTCGGAGCCTAAGTGAAGACGGTGTTTCTCTACGTTTCTTTTCGGTGGATTTGAGTCGTAGGGAAGCCGTACTATTAAGAGGGGGACCGCGTCGGAAAGGTTAGGGTGGAATCAACACGTACACGTCTGTTCCTTTGCACCACCTTTCCTTTGCTTCTTTGGAGCACCAATCATTTATCGGTGTCTTTGCAAATGAAGGACTCCAAGTGCTATTGTCTTTGTGGCATGCGGTAGTATCTTGCTCAAGGGCGATAGGTACCACGATATTATGGTAGTACCGACCAAGGGCCAGCGGTAGTACCACTCCTCGGTGCAGGTAGTACCGTGGCCTCTAGCCCAACATAGTACCACGCGCGGTAGTAGGGGCGGATGTAATTTTTTACATCCGCGCGCTACACGATAGTACCGATCCCTGCATGCGGTAGTACCGTGTCGGATTTTTGCATAGATCGAAACTCAGCGGAAGTAGTCACGGATGTAATTTTATTAGTCCGTGCCTTCCCAGCCTAGTCAAACCCTGCCTTGCGGTAGTACCGCAAAGATGCGCGGTAGTACCGCTCGTTGCTTTAACGCAATAGGGCCTCGTCTGGTCTCTGCCGCGGGAGCGGTAGTACCGCAAGGCCTTGCAGTAGTACCACAAGTTGGTGCGGTAGTACCGCATGTCGCAGACTGAGTAAGTGGGTAACGGTTGGATCTTTCCTCTCACTATATAAGGGGGGGGGGGTCTTATTCTCCAAGTTGACCACCTCTTCCCTCCCTAAGCTCCATTGTTGCTCCAAGCTCCATTTTCGCCCGATCTCTTTCCCTAGCCAATCAAACTTGTAGATTCTCTAGGGATTGGTTGAGAAGGCCCCGATCTACACTTCCGCGAAGAGAAATTTGATCCCCCCACTAATCCCTTGCAGATCTTGTTACTCTTGGGTGTTTGAGCACCCTAGACGGTCGAGGTCACCGCGGAGCCATATTCCATTATGGTGAACCTTCGTGGTGTCGTTGGGAGCCTCCAATTAAATTATGAAGATTGCCCCAACCTTGTTCGTAAAGGTTCGGTCGCCGCCTCCAAGGGCACCAATAGTGGAATCACGGCATCTCGCATTGTGTGAGGGCGTGAGGAGAATACGGTGGCCCTAGTGGCTTCTCGGTGAGCATTGTGCCTCCACACTGCTCCAACAAAGACGTACTTCCTCTCAAAAGGAAGGAACTTCGGTAACACATCCTCGTCTCCATCGACTCCACTTTTGGTTATGTCTCACCTTTACTTGTGCAAGCTTATATTGTGTTGTATCCATTGCTTGCTTGTGTGCTTGTTGTTGTAGCATCATATAGGTTGCTCACCTAGTTGCATATCTAGACAACCTACTTTGATGCAAAGTTTAATTTGGTAAAAAAAGCTAAAAATTGTTAGTTGCCTATTCACCCCCCTCTAGTCAACTATATCGATCCTTTCAATTGGTATTAGAGCCTCGTCTCTTTTTTAAGGACTTTACCATCCGAAGAGTATGGTTGACACCGTAGACGGTGGGGAGGAGCACCCTGGTGTGAATCCATCCTCGTCTACGGCTGATGGGGGATCCTCGGTCTCTCGTGAGGAATTCATGCGGCTTTGGACACATTGAAAACCTCCATGACGACCGTGAATGAAATATGCCCTAGAGGCAATAATAAAGTTATTATTTATTTCCTTATTTCATGGTAAATGTTTATTATTCATGCTAGAACTGTATTAACCGGAGACTTGATACATGTGTGAATACATAGACAAACAGAGTGTCACTAGTATGCCTCTACTTGACTAGCTCGTTGAATCAAAGATGGTTAAGTTTCCTGGCCATGGACATGAGTTGTCATTTGATTAACGGGATCACATCATTAGAGAATGATGTGATTGACTTGACCCATTCCGTTAGCTTAGCACTTGATCGTTTAGTATGTTGCTATTGCTTTCTTCATGACTTATACATGTTCCTATGACTATGAGATTATGCAACTCCCAAATACCGGAGGAACACTATGTGTGCTAGCAAACATCACAACGTAACTGGGTGATTATAAAGGTGCTCTACAGGTGTCTCCGATGGTGTTTGTTGGGTTGGCATAGATCGAGATTAGGATTTGTCACTCCTATTGTCGAAGAGGTATCTTTAGGCCCTCTCGGTAATGCACATCACTATAAGCCTTGCAAGCAATGTGACTAATGAGTTAGTTGCGGGATGATGCATTACAGAACGAGTAAAGAGACTTGCCGGTAACGAGATTGAACTAGGTATGATGATACCGACGATCGAATCTCGGGCAAGTAACATACCGATGACAAAGGGAACAACGTATGTTGTTATGCGGTTTGACCGATAAAGATCTTCGTAGAATATGTGGGAGCCAATATGAGCATCCATAGGGTCCGAACGCTTAACGTTCGGTGACGATCGCTATAATGAGTTTATGTGTTTTGATGTACCTAAGGTAGTTCGTAGTCCCGGATGAGATCGGGGACATGAAGAGGAGTCTTGAAATGGTCGAGACGTAAGATCGATATATTGGACGACTATATTCGGACATCGGAAAGGTTCCGAGTGATTCGGGTATTTATCGAGTCTGGGAGAGTTATGGGAATTCGGCCGGGAGTATATTGGCGTTATTGGGCTTTAGGGGAAAGAGAGAGGGAAGGCTGCGCGCCCCCAAGGCCTAGTACGAATTGGACTAGGGGGAGGGGCGGCGCCCCCTCCTTCCTTCTCTCCTACTCCTACTACATGGAAGGGGGGAATCCTACTCCGGGTGGGAGTAGGACTCCCCAGGGCGCGCCATAGTAGAGGACTGGCCCTCCCCCTCCTCCACTCCTTTACATACGGGGGAGGGGGGCACCCCATGGACACACAAGTTGATCATTGATCTCTCTTAGCCGTGTGCGGTGCCCCCCTCCACCATAATCCACCTCGGCCATATCATAGCCGTGCTTAGGCGAAGCCCTGCGTCGGTAACATCATCAACACCGTCATCACGCCGTCGTGCTGACGGAACTCTCCTGCGAAGCTCTGCTGGATCGTGAGTTCGTGGGACGTCACCGAGCTGAACGTGTGCAGAACTCGGAGGTGCCGTGCGTTCAGTACTTGGATCGGTCGGATCGTGAAGACGTACGACTACATCAACCACGTTGTCATAACGCCCGCCACGGTCTATGAGTGCGTGAGACGACACTCTCCCCTCTCGTTGCTATGCATCACCATGATCTTGCGTGTGCGTAGGATTTTTTTGAAATTACTACGTTCCCTAACAGTGGCATCCGAGCCAGGTTTATGCGTAGATGTTATATGCACGAGTAGAACACAAGTGAGTTTTGGGCGATATAAGTCATACAGCTTACCAACATGTCATACTTTGGTTTGACGGTATTGTTGGATGAAGCGGCCCGGACCGACATAACGGGTACGCTTACGCGAGACTGGTTCTATCGACGTGCTTTGCACAAAGGTGGCTGGCGGGCGTCAGTTTCTCCAACTTTAGTTGAACCGAGTGTGGCTACGCCCGGTCCTTGCGAAGTTTAAAACATCACTAACTTGACAAAATATCATTGTGGTTTTGATGCGTAGGTAAGAACGGTTCTTGCTTAGCCCGTAGCAGCCACATAAAACTTGCAACAACAAAGTAGAGGACGTCTAACTTGTTTTTGCAGGGCATGTTGTGATGTGATATAGTCAAGACATGATGCTAAATTTTATTGTATGAGATGATCATGTTTTGTAACAGAGTTATCGGCAATCGGCAAGAGCCATATGGTTGTAGCTTTATTGTATGCAATGCAAACGCCCTGTAATTGTTTTTACTTTATCACTAAGCGGTAGCGATAGTCGTAGAAACAATAGTTGACGAGACGACAACGACACTATGATGGAGATAAAGGTGTCGCGCCGGTGACGATGGTGATCATGACGGTGCTTTGGAGATGGAGATCAAAGGCACACGATGATGATGGCCATATCATATCACTTATATTGATTGCATGTGATGTTTATCCTTTATGCATCTTATTATGCTTTGATTGACGGTAGCATTATAAGATGATCTCTCACTAAATTTCAAGGTACAAGTGTTCTCCCTGAGTATGCACCATTGCCAAAGTTTGTCGTGCCGAGACACCACGTGATGATCGGGTGTGATAAGCTCTACGTTCACCTACAACGGGTGCAAGCCAGTTTTGCACACGCAGAAATACTCAAGTTAAACTTGACGAGCCTAGCATATGCAGATATAGCCTCGGAACACTAAGACCTAAAGATCGAGCGTGAATCATATAGTAGATATGATCAACATAGTGATGTTCACCATTCAAAACTACTCCATCTCATGTGATGATCGGACATGGTTTAGTTGATTTGGATCACGTGATCACTTAGATGATTAGAGGGATGTCTATCTAAGTGGGAGTTCTTAAGTAATATGATTAATTGAACTTTAATTTATCATGAACTTAGTCCCGATAGTATTTTGCAAATAATGTTGTAGATCAATAGCTCACGTTGTTGCTTCCCTATGTTTTATATGTGTTCCTAGAGAAAACTAAGTTGAAAGATGATAGTAGCAATGATGCGGATCGGGTCCGTGATCTCGAGGTTTATCCTCATTGTTGCACAAAAGAATTATGTCCTTGATGCACCGCTAGGTGATGGACCTATTGCAAGGAGCGTATGCAGACGTTATGAACGTTTGGCTAGCTCAATATGATGACTACTTGATAGTTTAGTGCACCATGCTTAACGGCTTAGAATCGGGACTTCAAAGACGTTTTGAACGTCATGGACCATATGAGATGTTCTAGGAGTTGAAGTTAATATTTCAAGCAAATACCCGAGTTGAGAGATATGAAGTCTCCAACAAGTTTTATAGCTAAAAGATGGAGGAGAATAGCTCAAAAAGGAGCATGTGCTCAGATTGTCCGGGTACTACAATCGCTTGAATCAAGTGGGAGTTAATCTTCCAGATAAAATAGTGATGAACATAATTCTCTAGTCACCATCACCAAGTTAGTAGAACTTCGTGATGAACTATAGTATGCAAGGGATGACGAAAACGATTCCTGAGCTTTTCATGATGATGAAATCGATGAAGGTAGAAATCAAGAAAGAGCATCAAGTATTGATGATTAACAAGACCACTAGTTTCAAGAAAGGGCAAAGGGAAAGAAAGGGAACTTCATGTAGAATGGCAAGCAAGTTTTCACTTCCGTGAAGAAGCCAAAAGCTAGACTAAAGCCTGAAACCGAGTGCTTCTACCGCAAAGGAAATGGTCCTTTGGAAGCGGAAATGCCACAGAATATTTGGTGGATAAGAAGGATGGCAAAGTGAACAAGGGTATATCTGATATACATGTTATTGATGTGTACCTTACTAGTGTTTATAGTAGCCCCTGGGTATTTGATACTTGTTCGGTTGCTAAACATTAGTAACTCGAAACAGGAGTTACAGAATAAACAAAGACTAGTTGAGGGTGAAGTGACGATATGTGTTGCAAGTGGTTCCAAGATTGATATTATCATCATCGCACACTCCCTATACTTTCGGGATAAGTGTTAAACCTAAATAAATGTTATTTGGCGTTTGCGTTGAGGATGAATACGAATTGATCATGTTTATTGCAATATGGTTATTCATTTAAAGTCAGAGAATAATTGTTGTTCTGTTTACATGAATAAAACCTTTGATGGTCATACACCCAATGAAAATAGTTTGTTGGATCTCGATCGTAGTGATACACATATTCATAATATTGATGCCAAAAGATGCAAAGTTGATAATGATAGTGCAACTTATTTGTGGCAGTGCCGTTTAGGTGATATTGGTGTAAAGCGCATGAAGAAACTCCATGCTGATGGGCTTTTGGAATCACTTGATTATGAATCACTTGATGCTTGCGAACCATGCCTCATGGGCAAGATGACTAAGACTCCGTTCTCCGGAACAATAGAGCGAGCAACCGACTTATTGGAAATAATACATACTAATGTATGCGGTCCAATGAGTGTTGAGGCTCGCGGCGGGTCTCGTTATTTTCTGACCTTCATAGATGATTTTAGCAGATATGGGTATATCTACTTGATGAAACACAAGTCTGAAACATTTGAAAAGTTCAAAGAATTTCAGAGTGAAGTGGAGAATCATCGTAACAAGAAAATAAAAGTTTCTACGATATGATCGCAGAGGAAAAATATTTGAGTTACGAGTTTGGACTTCAGTTAAAACAATGTGAAATAGTTTCACTACTCACGCTATCTGGAACACCACAGTGTAATGGTGTGTCCGAACGTCGTAACCGTACTTTATTAGATATGGTGCGATATATGATGTCTCTAACTGATCTACCACTATCGTTTTGGGGTTATGCATTAGAGACAGCTACATTCACGTTAAATAGGGCAGCATCTAAATCAGTGGAGATGACACCGTATGAACTGTGGTTTGGCAAGAAACCTAAGCTGTCATTTCTTAAAAATTTGGGACTACGATGCTTATGTGAAAAAGTTTCAACAGGATAAGCTCGAATCCAAATCGGAGAAGTAAATCTTCATAGGATACCCAAAAGAAAACTATTGGGTACACCTTCTATCACAAATCCGAAGGCAAGATCTTTGTTGCTAAGAATGGATCCTTTCTAGAGAAGGAGTTTCTCTCAAAAGAAGTGAGTGGGAGGAAAGTATAACTTGATGAGGTAATTGTGCCTTCTCCTGATTGGAAAGTAGTTCATCACGAAATCAGTTCGATGATGCTTACACCAATTAGTGAAGAAGTTAATGATGATGATGATCATGAAACTTGGATCATGTTACTACCGAACCTCGTAGGGTCAACCAGTAAGATCCGCACCGAGTGAATGCACGGTAATCCTGTTCTGAAGGTCATGTTACTTGACCATGACAAACCTACGAACTATGAGGAAGCAATGATGAGCCTAGATTCCGCGAAATGTCTTAAGGCTATGAAATCAGAGATGGGATCCATGTATGAGAACAAAGTGTGAACTTTGGTTGACTTCTGTTCCGATGATTGGCAAGCCATGGAAAATAAATGGATCTTCAAGAGGAAGACGGATGACGATAGTTGTGTTACTATCTACAAAGCTCGAATTGTCGAAAAAGGTTTTCGACAAGTTCAAGGTGTTGAAAACAATGAGATTTTCTCACTCGTATCGATGCTTAAAAGTCTGTCCGAATCATGTTAGAAATTGCCGCATTTTATGAAATTTGGCAAATGGATGTCAAAACTACATTCCTTAATGGATTTCCTAAAGAAGAGTTGTATATGATGCAACCAGAAGCTTTTGTCAATCCTAAAGGTGCTAAAAAAATGTGCAAGCTCTAGTGATCCATCTATGGACTGGTGCAAGCATCTCGGAGTTGGAATATACGCTTTGATAAGTTGATCAAAGCATATAGTTTTAGACGGACTTGAGGTGAAGCCTGTATTTACAATAAAGTGAGTGGGAGCACTACATCCTTTTTGATAAGTATATGTGAGAGACATATTGTTGATCAGAAATGATGTAGAATTTTCTGGAAAGCATAAAGGAGTGTTTGAAAGGATTTCTTCAAAAGAAAGACCTCAGTAAAGCTATTTACATATTGAGCATCAAGATCTATTGAGATAGATCAAGACGCTTGGTAAGATTTTCAATGAGTACATACCTTGACAAGATTTTGAATTAGTTCAAAATGGAATAGACAAAGAAAGAGTTCTTGCCTGTGTTGCAAAGGTGTGAAATTGAGTAAGACTCAAATCCCGACCACGGCAGAAAATAGAAAGAGAATGAAAGTCATTCCCTATGCCTCAGTCATAGGTTCTATGAAGTATGCCATTCTATGGACCAGACCTATTGTATACCCTGCCCTGAGTTACGGAGGATATTGGTCAAAATTATCCTTAGTGGAATAAGGATATGTTTCTCAATTATGGAGGTGACAAAAGATTCATCATAAAGGGTTACGTTGATGCAAGTTTTGACACTGATCCAGATGACTCTAAGTCTCAATCTGGATACATATTGAAAGTGGGAGCAATTAGTTAGAGTAGCTCCGATGCGAGCATTGTAGACATAGAAATTTGCAAAATACTTACGGATCTGAATATGGCAGACCCGTTGACCGTACTTCTCTCACAAGCAAAACATGATCACACGTTAGTACTCTTTGGGTGTTAATCACATGACGATGTGAACTAAGATTACTGACTCTAGTAAACCCTTTGAGTGTTGGTCACATGGCGATGTGAACTATGGATGTTAATCACATGGTGATGTGAACTATTGGTGTTGAATCACATGGCGATGCGAACTAGATTATTGACTAGTGCAAGTGAGAGATGAAGGAAATATGCCCTAGAGGCAATAATAAAGTTATTATTTATTTCCTTATTTCATGATAAATGTTTATTATTCATGCTAGAATTGTATTAACGGAAACTTGATACATGTGTGAATACATAGACAAGCAGTGTCACTAGTATGCCTCTACTTGACTAGCTCGTTGAATCAAAGATGGTTAAGTCTCCCGGCCATAGACATGAGTTGTCATTTGATTAACAGGATCACATCATTAGAGAATGATGTGATTGACTTGACCCATTCCGTTAGCTTAGCACTTGATCATTTAGTATGTTGCTATTGCTTTCTTCATGACTTATACATGTTTTCTATGACTATGAGATTATGCAACTCCCGAATACCGGAGGAACACTTTGTGTGCTAGCAAACGTCACAACGTAACTGGGTGATTATAAAGGTACTCTACAGGTGTCTCCGATGGTGTTTGTTGGGTTGGCATAGATCGAGATTGGGATTTGTCACTTCGATTGTCGGAGAGGTATCTCTAGGCCCTCTCGGTAATGCACATCACTATAAGCCTTGCAAGTAATGTGACTAATGACTTAGTTGCGGGATGATGCATTACGGAACGAGTAAAGAGACTTGCCGGTAACGAGATTGAACTAGGTATGATGATACCGACGATCGAATCTCGGGCAAGTAACATACCGATGACAAAGGGAACAACATATGTTGTTATGCGGTTTGACCGATAAAGATCTTCATAGAATATGTGGGAGCCAATATGAGCATCCAGGTTCCGCTATTGGTTATTGACCAGAGACGTGTCTCGGTCATTTCTACATAGTTCTCGAACCCGTAGGGTCCGCACGCTTAACGTTCGGTGACGATTTGTATTATGAGTTTATGTGTTTTGATGTACCGAAGGTAGTTCGGAGTCCCGGATGAGATCGGGGATATGACGAGGAGTCTCGAAATGGTCAATACGTAAAGATCGATATATTGGACGACTATATTCGGACTTCAGAAAGGTTCCGAGTGATTCGGGTATTTATCGGAGTACCGGAGAGTTACGGGAATTCGCCGGGAAGTATATGGGCCTTATTGGGCTTTAGGGGAAAGAGAGAGGGGAGACTGCGTGCCCCCCAAGGCCTAGTCCGAATTGGACTAGGGGGAGGGGCGGCGCCCCCTCCTTCCTTCTCTTCTCTTTTCCCTTTCCTTCTCTCCTACTCCTACTACATGGAAGGGGGAATCCTACTCCCGGTGGGAGTAGGACTCCGCAGGGTGCGCCGTAGTAGAGGGCTGGCCCTCCCCCTCCTCCACTCCTGTATATACGAGGGAGTGGGGCACCCCATGGACACACAAGTTGATCATTGATCTCTGTTAGCCGTGTGCGGTGCCCCCCTCCACCATAATCCACCTCGGTTATATTATAGCGGTGCTTAGGCGAAGCCCTGGATCGGTAGCATCATCAACACCGTCATCATGGCATCGTGCTGAAGGAACTCTCCCGCGAAGCGCTGCTGGATCATGAGTTCGTGGGACGTCACTGAGCTGAACATGTGCAGAACTCGGAGGTGCCGTGCGTTCGGTACTTGGATCGGTCGGATCGTGAAGATGTATGACTACATCAACCGCGTTGTCATAACGCTTCCGCTTACGGTCACGTGGAGATGCGTGAGCGGCAGTCTCCCTCTCGTTTCTATGCATCACCATGATCTTGCGTGTGCGTAGGATTTTTTGAAATTACTACGTTCCCTAACGGATCAAGTCAAAGGCATGTTCAAGGAGTTTCTTGATGGTCTTAAGTTATCCACCACACTTTGTTGGAAGTGGTGGATCCCACTAACAAGGTGGCGGATGCTAACCCGATAAGGGGAAGCTTCTAGTGATAAAATTCCTTTGCCTAGTGGTAGAAGTGGAAACGACATCTTTGCCCATGTTGAACCACCTCTTACTTATGGAGGACCGGTTCCCTCCACTCATATGAATATGTTGGCCCTCCTCCTAAGTTTGTGAAAATGAGGATTTTTCTTCTTGGTTCTACCGTTTTAAACGTCATTCAAATTATAGTTCTACTAATCTTTGGAGAATTATTGAGCAAGGTTTCTACCCGCATGACCCAAGCAACCTCACTCCTAGAGAAGCCGCGAATCATCAATTTAGCGAGTCCGCTCTATTCATTATTCAAGATGCAATTCCACCAGAAGATATTGCACATCTTCGACCTTTCACCATGGCCAAGGAAGCATGGCAACATGTTGTTTACATTTACAAGGGAAGCGCAAGCATTGAACGCTCCAACTATGAAGTTGTGCAAGATGAAGCCGATGAGTTTGCGATGAATGAAGATGAAGAACCTCATGAGCTCTACCAGAGATTAACCACTCTCGCGGTCTCACTCTGAGATCATGGGAGCAAGGATCTTGATGACAATTGGATCAAGCGCATGTTTCTCAAGGCCATGATGCCCTACCACAAGGCCATGTCATCCGTCATCCGTCAAAATTTGGACTTTCATACCTTGTCCTCAAGTGAAGTGTTGGATGAGTTTGTTGCTATGAGAATCTTGTATAAGACCGCCGACAATGCGGTGTTGCTATCTCAACGGGTGAAGAAACCCAACCTTTATTTGAAGGCCAAGGATAGTGTGGAAGAAGAGGATGAAGATGAAGAAGAGGAGAGTAATCCGAAGATACAAAATATGATTATCATGAGCACATGGCTCTCGCTTCAAGGCAATTTTGGAGCAAAAAGAACTCAAGGCCCAACTTCAACAAGAACAACTCAAGTGGCACCAAGGGCAACCAACATGAGAGAACATGCTATAATTGTGGCAATGTGAGCCACTTTGTTGCGGAGTGCCCTTACGAGAAGCGAGAAGAAAATGGTGTCAAGCTTATCTGAAAAGACAAAGCCAAGTCCTTCCCCAACAAGAACAACTTCACCAAGAAGACTCCTCCCAAGGGGTTGGTGGCACAAGAAGAGTACATTGAGGATGATGATGATGATGAAGACGGTGATGCGGTGGCCATGGCCTCTGTTGCCATTGCCACAACTCCACGGGTGCCCCTCTTCGACTCACCCAACGAGAACATCACCGCCAAGTGCCTCATTGCCAAAGCCACCAACAAGGTAACCCCCAACATCAAAACTACCATCACTACTAATCCTTCCTTGAAGGATTGCATTGATGAAAGTGAGGGGTCTAATAAGGAAGTAGATGAATTTGAGTCTTTTATGAGTAAGCTCAAGGGTAAATCCAAGAAGCACTTTGTCTCTCTCTTGGAACAACTTGGTGAAGCCAATGACATGATCGAGGCTCATGAAGAAACCATCTCTAAGATGGAAGGTCATAGTCGTGACTATGCCGATGAGATATCGGATCTTTCTAATGCGCTTGAGGAAGAGCGTGGTCATCGTTTGGCTCTTGAGGAGTCACACAACGATGATCATGCTAAATTAAAGAAAGATCTTGATCATGCTCTTGTTGTATCTCGTGTGCTCAATTCCGAGAAGGCTAAACTTGGGGTTGACCATGCTAGACTCAAGGAGGAGTTTGATATACTTGACAAGGCTCACAAGGCCTTGAAGGGTGCTCATGCTAGCCTCAAGGAGTCTCATGATCAACTCCAAGTGAAGCTAACCAAGGAGAAAGCCACTTTTCCTCATATGGTCTTAATTGATAATGCAAATGCTACTAAACCGTGTTGTGAGCATGTGCATATTGTGGAGGAGAATGGCAAGTTGAAGAAGCAACTTGAGAAAGGCCTTGTGTCTTGCATACAAGGTGAGAGGAACCTCAACGATCTTTTGAGCAATCAAAAGGAAGTTTTGGGCAAGGAGGAATTGGGTTTGCACCCATGTCCAAGAACAAGAAGAAGAATGACAAGGCCAAACAACCTCTTCCTCTCAAGCAAACTTTTGTGAAGAAGGGAGAGGGTGCTCCTAAGGGTGGTGGTGTCAAGAAGGGCATTGCCACTCCTTCCAACAAAGTCGGCAACTTTAACCCTTCTTATGTGCTATGCCGTGCTAGTGATGGGCATGTTTATGGAAAATTTGTTAGTTCTCCTTATGAGTATATTGAATAGTCTATTTGGGTTCCCAAGACCCTTGTTACTAACATCAAAGGACCCATTACAAAATGGGTACCTAAAAACAAGCATTGATCTCTTGTAGGTGTTTGCTTCCGGTGGGGGATCATGGTTGCTCAATAGTGGATCCACAAATCATATGACCGGAAGCAAGGACTTGGTGGTGGACGTGCACAAGGTCTCATCTATGCCCACCAATGTCAAGTGGGGTGATGGCTCGTCTTTTAAGGTATTGGGTCTTGGCAAGGTGGTCATTTCTCATGATCTCACGATCGAGAAAGTCATGCTTGTTGAGTCCCTTGCATACAATTTACTTTCCGTTCATCAACTTGCAATCATGGGCTTTGCCACTTTCTTTGGTATTTATCCGTGGTCCTCTTGTGGATCTAGACTCTTAAAGTAGCCTTTGTTAGGCATGTCGAGAACGGTCTTTATGTGATTAACTTTTCGGAGCGACCCACTAAGACCGCGACATGCCTAATGGCTAAAGTTGACATGGGATGGCTTTGGCATCTTCGTTTAGCCCATGTCAATATGAGATCTTTGGAAAGTATTCTCAAGAGGGACCATGTCTGTGGACTAACAAATGTTAGTTTTGCCAAAGATCGTGCTTGCGATTGCTTGTACTTAGAAGGAAAGTTACATGAGAAGGCTCACCCTCCCACGACTATCATCTACTCGAAGAGACCCTTGGAGCTCCTTCACTTGGATCTCTTTGGATCTCTTTGGGCCTCCACGCGGCAAGGACCATGATGGCGGAGTTCAAGTCTCCCTACAACTTTTGGGCCGAAGCCATCAACACCGCTTGTCATGCATCCAATCGACTCTATCTCCGCAAGGGATTGAACAAGACTCCATATGAGATACTTACCGGTAACAAGCCCAACCTCAAGTACTTCCGGGTGTTCAGTTGTAAGTGTTTCATTCTCAAGAAAGGTGTTCGTTTGTCTAAATTTGAGGCTAGAGCTCATGAGGGCATATTTGTTGGTTATGCTACAAAATCTCGTGCTTACCGTGTCCTCAACAAGTCCAGGAGACTCATTGAGGAGACGTGTAACATGGAGTTTGACGAGAATAACGGCTCCCAAGTGGAGCAAAGTGGTACTTGTGATGTAGGTGATGAAATTCCTCCCCAAGCCATAAGAAGAATGGGTGTTGGTCATATCCTACCCATTGAGGAACCCCTTGTGGTCGAAGGAGAAGGACAAAGTTCCACTCAAGTCACTACAAAAAAAAAAGACACACCCGTGACATTTTGGGCCGAATGTAATTTTTTCTGTCATACTTATGACACTTCGATGACGATAATTGTGACAAAACCCGGTATCATCATAGATGTGGTGGGGTCCTACTTCTATTACAAAAAATCATGACAGAAAATGGGCTTTTCGTCTTGGGCAGGCCGGAGACGCAGCTGCATGACATTCTTCGGGCCGTCCATGACGAAAAAACCATCGTAGAAGCGAGGGAGAGGAAAATATCGGGGTGTTCCCGGTTAGGGTGGGCGGTCGGGGCCGGCGATGCAGCGTTCTCTCGTACCGCACGCCGCGTGGAGTGCGAGGCGTTGGGCTCTAATCGAACCCGAGCAAGGCGTTGGGCTCTAACTGAATCCGGCGATTGCACCGCAGGCTCTGGCGTTCTTGAACCCGAGCAATCGATCGATGTTACATTGGCCGAACCCGATCGAGCGATTCGCCGCTCTGCGCTAACTGAAGCCGATCGATGCCTCTGGATGAACAGTGGCGCTCTTTGGGGGGGTTTGTATGAACAGTTCGGTGGGGATGCATGAACATGTGGCGACCGGTTTTCCGGTATTAATTTCGGAAAATGGCCGTCGGCTGACCAGCCCAGGATTCTTGTTGGTGATGAGGCATCAACTTGATACAGAAATTCCAAGCAAAATATACAAATTATGTAGCACAAGACCATTCTGGCCTGTGAGTACATCAAATGGTTTCTAGTGGTTGAAGGCGGAAGCGGTTTGTGGATCATCAGTGTCTGTGGAACTCCATTTCCCAGGGAACGGTGACCGTGTTAACTCCTATCTTCGCGAGGCTGCTATAAATGCGTTGCCTAGTTCCGGGGCTGTCTTCGCAACGTTCCTCTCCATGCAGGAAATCTGGCCAAGACAATAGCGAGGACAAGCCGGTGAATACTTTGAATGTACTCGCAAACATCATGAACACTGGAATAATATAATTCAAGTACTGATATACTCCATCGTCACTTCGTCAGTCGTATTTAAAAGTCTTTTATGCATGCGAGCAGGTAGTTATATGCGACATGAATGTGCAACAACGGAGTATAAATAAAATGCCACAGTCGGGCGTCTGAGCGACACCACATAAAGGGCTTATAAAAGAAAATGAAAACAAACAATGCCACAGTCGGGCGTCTGAGCGACACCACATAGAGGGCTTATAAAAAAAATACAAACAAACAATGCCACAGTCGGGCGTCTGAGCGACACCACATAAAGGGCTTATAAGAATGTAAAAACAAACAATGCCACAATCAGGCGTCTGAGCGACACCACATAGAGGGCTTATAAAAAAAATACAAACAAACAATGCCACAGTCGGGCGTCTGAGCGACACCACATAAAGGGCTTATAAACGAAAATAGAAAAAAAAAACAATGCCACAGTCGGGCGTCTGAGCGACACCACATAAAGGGCTTATAAAAGAAAAATATTCCCAATGAATATCCCGGAGGTAGAACCATCCCAGAGATTACTCGTTAATTCAAATAATGTAACGGGTTAGTCCATAACAGAAATAATGATCATGGGGTTAGTCCATAACAGAAATAATAACCATGGTCCTCACAAGTCACTAGTCGGTATCCGAGTTTATATTAACCGCGTCTCCTCCGAGGACCGACACTAGGACCAACCCATGACCCATCCTGCATCGTAATCCTTAACCATGGACGGCGGCTTTTACGAATAGGTTTAATCTGCAGAGGGTGTACTCTTTTACCCACGAGTAACGGATTCCTTTAGTCCATCGGACTAATTCCGTCTACGGTCTTTTAATTGAAAACACACCTGACTTGCACACACCAGCTTAACTTACCGGTGTCTGGAATCACCCATGACACTTGTTAAGCAAAACTCTAAGTGGGGAGGCTACAACCTCGCGTAGCATGGGATCAAATTTATATCGCGCGCTCTAAGGGGTGGCCTCCCCTCTCGGTCTCAACCGGAAACACCCATGCCCCGGACCAGATGGCATGCCTACCGGTTACAACCGGTATCTTCCACCGTGGCCTCTCTGTACGGTGTGTGCTTGAAAGGGGTTGACGACTTACTGAACCGTACCCTACCTGCGGCAGGGACAAGTGGTAGTACGAGGCAAGTGTGGGGGTTACTGGAACAGGACTCGACGTACGGTCGACTCAGGAGGTTTATAAACTCCCTGCATAACATGTATAACAAAAATATTTCAACCAATAAAATCAACACTCATTATACCTTACCATACCATACCGGACCTAACCGTCCCGACGGAGATCGGCGACAAACTCATGCCTACCCAAGGCAGGGGTTTTCCCGGATTCCTTACCGGTATGCATGCAAGGCACATGAGTATGATTTCCATCACATGTATATTCATTTCCAACCACAAGGAGATCACTAAGATGCATCCATGCAAATTATCATATCACATGAAATAACGAGCTCTTCGAAATGAGGTGGTGTTATAAACGTGTCGAATAACACACCAAAATTATTATCTTAGGGAGTTCGAGAATGCTTGCCTTCAAGTTGTGGAGGGTGAGGTGTTCTCCAAAACTGTTGAAAGTTTTCTCCTCTCCAAAAACCTATTTTTTAAAAGAAATATTTAACAACACATACTTTTAAAACAGTACAGGAAAAGTTGTACGAAGAATTTTCAAATAAATCTTAAAATAAACTAGATCAAATTGAGAGAGGTAGGTAAAAGAATCAACTCATTTGGAGTTTTATTTAAAAAGTTATAGGCAGTCAAAGTTGTGGTCAAAATCTGTTATTTAAAATAAAACAGAAAAAGAAAAACGTTTCGAACTGACCACGTCGAAGGCATATTCAGGAAAATACGTTTCCACTTATCCGACATGGACCACGCGAAGTGTCATGACAGTGGGGTCGAGATGGCCCACTAGTCAGGTTTGACTAGTCGACCTCCCTCCTTCCTCCGCCCGGCGGAGGCGGAGACTCGGCGATGCTCGCCCGTGACAGCAGCGCCGTTCGAGAACGGAGGCCATCCGCGGGCTCGTGGTATCGAGGCGGTCACTCCGGTGGGTGCCTTTCACGGTCTCTGAGGGGTGGGCGTAGCTGCCGGCGGCGAAGCCATAGCAGACGATGGCCGTCGGGCAAAGTGATTTTTCTCCTTGGCGAGTCCGATCAAAATCGGCAGGAGGATGGATTCACTAGGGAGAGGGGAGTTCTGGTGAAGAGATTGGAGAGGGAGGCCCTAGTGGTGCCGGAATGGCGAAGCGATGTGGCGGCTGTGGTTGCGAGGATGGAGAAAGAAGACCTTCCGGGTCGATTGCGAGCTAGTGGGCGCCCGGTGGGGTGGCTTTGAGGTTGCTGCGTGCGAGAGACGGGCTCGGGGCTTCCTTAAATAAGCGAGTCAAAGCGGTTCCCTTGGCGGCGCATGGATAAAATCGCTGGCGGCCGTCTTCTACAACTAGGCGACGTGGCGGCGGCGTGTGCTATAGGACAATGCTTGTGGATGAGCTCGCTGCTCGAGGCAGGTGGCGGCCTGGCGGCAAGCGGCACCGATGGCGAGGAGACACGCTGCAGACAGCCGGCGTGCCGCCAAAGAACTCTGACAGCGGTCTTTATGTAGGGCACCGAGGGCTGCTTGGCGTTACGGTGAGAGGGAGTCGTGGCGTGGCTGCACCGGGCAAGGCCAGGGGCGTGACAGCGTCGGCTCGGGCAGCACGTGCAAAAGCAGCGTGCTCTGCTCGGCGCCAGAGCATGCAGGCGTGCTTGGCCGAAATGCTAAGGCATGCTAGGGGCTCTAAACCACAAGGGGTTAACGAGGGTGGGGTCATAGACTAGGGCAAAACTATTGGACACGCTGGTCTGGTCAGGGGATTAGGTTCACAATGCAAACAAAAACTCATGCCAATATTGTCCATGCTCTCAAGGTGTTTGACAAAATGCCATAGGCACCTAGGCAGTTCTTGGAGTGGCCAAATCTTCCAGAGTGGGGTCTCTTTAGATGAAAAAGAGGGTGGTGAGGTTAGTTTGTGAAAAGCACAAACTTGCTAGTGCAAGTTTTGCAAAACTTCAATTCTGGACAGGAGATAAATGGTATCATTACATGGACCAAAAATGATCCAATGGGTGCATGCTCTTGGACTTAGGGGTTTGGCAGGGGAGGACATGACAAGTAGGAAAAAGAATCAAGGATAAAGGAGCAACTAAAAATGTGGTTCTTTGTACAAATCCTCTAGTTGGACCAGAATAGAGAAGAGGTTGGTTCACTCAATTTTTCCAAAAAAGAACACCATTAGGTTTTTGCATAGAGTGGGATGGTATGCTCCCTCTTGACATCCCAAAATTTTGGTAGAAGTTTTAAAGAAATATTTAAATAGGTTGTAGTGTAAAAATGCTCTCTGGACCAGATTTGAAAATATGGTGTAGAGCTCAAAATATCCAAAGAATGAAGTATCTTTTTACATAAAAGGGATTTAAACACATCACATGACATCCCCAAATTTTGGTGGGATTTTTAAAAGAATTTATCAAAGGGTTGCGGTGCAAATGGAACCCTAAAACTTATGAAAGAACCAATTTTGAGAAATAAAGCTCGGGGAAAAAATAATTACATAGATAAACCTTTGATAAAAGAATTGTTTCATTTGAGAGGGAAAACAAGTCCAATCTTGATTCAAAAGTTTTCACTTGGGGTAAAAACACCATAATAATAAGGAAAAGAGTGGTTACGAAATCGAAGGAAATCCGGAAAATAAAAGTTTTAGTTTCTGGAACAACTTTTAATTTATAAAACAAGGTTGAAATTTTGGGGTGTTCTGAACAGGACCCGTGGTGTTGCCTCTGGATGAACAGGACCCCGATCGATCGAGCCTGTTGGGGATGGATGAGCAGGGACCCCGTGGAGGTGCGGATGAGCAGGACCACCCGTGGAGGCGGGATGAGCGATGAGACGTTGGAGGGCTGGATGAGCAGGAGCCCGTGGAGAGGGCTGGTTGAACAGTAGCCCGTGGAAGGCTGGTTGAGCGATGGCCCGGTGGAGTAAGCGCGAGTTGGAGGCTGGATGAACATGAGCCCGTGGATGAACAGGTCTTAGGTGGAGGCTGGAGGAGGTCGACGGTGGATGAGCGGTAGCCCGTGGAGGCTAGAGGGGTCGTCGGTGGAGATGAAGCAGTATCTCGTGGAGTCCGTTTTGCGATGCGCCACACCCTCCCGATAAACGGACCCCGTTTCACCGTGGCGCTCCAACACAAGTCCGTTTCCTCTGTTTTGCGGTATGCGGACCCCTCCCGATGAAGCGGGATCCCGTTTGAACATGGCGGTCGAATACAAGGCCGTTTCCTCCGTTACGTGGTAAGCGGGCCTCGTTTCCATCGGCTGTTCCTCCAAGCGGTTGGTTCCCACGCATTCTGTTGCCTCCCGATGAACACGGCGCATTCCGTTGGCTCCCCATGAACACGGCGGCAGCGCGGTTTCTCCGTTCCGACCCAGCCATATACACGAGCCCTGGCGCACGTAGCGCGCGAGTAGGCGTTCGAGACCACGATCGTATATGCGTATGTGGCGTATTTTCTTTCTTGCACACCGCATTTATGCGTGCGTGTACATGCTACGTCTGGCGCCTCTACTACGACGCGTCGCGCCTCTACATCGACCGGTATGTACGTATCGTTCGCGACCGGAATGACAACGCCACGCACGCCGACCAGGTGGGTCCCGGTACCGCCGAGCACTTCCTTACTGCGAAGATGTAGCTGGTGGGTCCCAATGATCGAAGCGAATCGTTTTTTGCCCGGACGCACTTCCTTGCGTGCGAAGATGTAGCTAGTGGGTCCCAGCAATCAGGGGGAAACATCTTTTCACGAAATACGGTGGCCCGTCCGGTGGGTCCTAGCTGTCCGGTGGAGGAATGATTATTTTGCGCGTAATAAGGAGGCACTTCCTTGCTGCGGCCGTGGACCCATTGTCGACCTCTCCACGTCTGATCCCACGTCCCATGGAAGCCGTTCCTTGACCATATTGACCACGCCACGCCGAGAGCACCAGGCGGTTGGCCAGCGAGGCCTAGGAAGGGACGACGCGGAGCCGGGAAGACGCGGCGGTGGATGCCGCAGCGTGAGGAGTATGAGGGTTCAACGGTTCGCGGCGGTGTGAGGCTGCCGTCGCCCTTGAGAATAACGAGGGTGTGGGTGAGTAGAGGGATGGCTTGGCCAGCGGTGGGAGTAGTAAGGCGGTGAGGCCTCCGCCGCATCCTGACCCGA
Source organism: Aegilops bicornis (assembly GCA_021605145.1). Classification (NCBI taxonomy): domain Eukaryota; kingdom Viridiplantae; phylum Streptophyta; class Magnoliopsida; order Poales; family Poaceae; genus Aegilops; species Aegilops bicornis. Next base: position 439,034 of record JAHIAL010000143.1, on the reverse strand, counting down.
CCACGGGAGGCAGGAGCACGAGGCACGACCGGCGATGGTTTGGGCGGTTTGGAGGAAGAAGACCAGAGGTTGAAGAAGCACTACGGTAGTTGGATGGACATCGATACGGTCCTTTGGAGCTAGAATCGTGCATATTGACTAAGTTGACAAAGCCCTCCGTCCCGTCAACTTAGTAGGCCCACAAGTCAGCCTGCCACTATACTGGGTCCCAGCTAGCAGGGGGAGTATTCATTTTTTTGTGCGTAATAAGGAGGCACTTCCTTGCGTGCGAAGATATAGCTGGTGGGTCCAAGCTATCAGCGGCGGTAATGTTTTTTTCGCGAAATACAGAGGCCCTTTCGGTGGGTCCCAGATGTCAGGTGGAGGAATCATTATTTTGCTCATAATAAGGAGAAATTTCCTTGCGTGCGGCCGTGGACCCAGCTGTAAACCTCTCCACCTACGATCCGCCGGATGCATGTCGGTTGTTGACCATATTGACCGAGCGGCGCCGAGAAACACCAGGGCGGTGGGCGGCAATGAGCCTAGGAAGGAGCGACACGGAGGCGGGGAAGACTCGGCGGTTGTTTCCTACGGAGAATCTGTTGTACAAGGGTTTCTTGGTTAAATCTGCCGTCGCCGGGAGAATAGCATCAGGTGTAGGTGAGTAGGGGATGGCTCGCCAGCGATGGGAATGCGGTGAAGGGCGATGAGGCCTCTGGCGGCAACCTGACCGACCCATGAGGAGGAGAGGAGTAAGCAGTCCACTTGGCGCTTGTTTGACTTCTTTGGAGCGAGGAAGAGCAGAGATTGAAGAAGCCACGACGGCCGTTGGATGGACATCCAACAGGTCACTTCTTGTCGTCAACCTTTTTTAGGAAAGCCTCAAATCTGTGGAAAACATCATACAACCCATCTGCCATTATTTCTAATAATTTACAACCCATTTGCTAATTCTGAAGGTTTTTTTGGAGCTCATATTCTTTTTGTTAGCATTACATCCCATATTGTGGCCACGGTTAAAAAATTATATGAAATTTTGCATATTTCGCTGCGGTCCGAACTGTTTTTAATCCCGAAATTTCGAGTCACATTCAAACTGATTTTAAAAATAAATGTATATCAATATAAAATCCAACAAATTGTCCATGCATAAAAATCAATGCATTTTAAAATCTCGAAATGAAAAAAAGAAATTTGAAACTAATTGCCGGTTTGACATGTTTTAAAAATGTACAGCCCATTTCTCATTACTGTAGGCCATTTTCTCGGCCAACCGAATGAAGCTCTCCTCGTCTTGAAAGATTTGCATCCCAACAGGCCTGACAAAGCGACTTACTTGGCAAATCACAAAAAAACTAAATTTTGTATTTGTGGACCCGGTATCGGCCTCTCCACGTCTGATACTCTTAGATGGAAGTCGGTCGTTGACCACATTGACCACGCCGCACCAAGAGCACCAAGGCGGTGGATGACGGCAAGGCCTAGGAAGGGGACGACGCGGAGCCGGGGAAGACGCGGCAATGGATGCCCACACAGAGAGGAGTACGGGGGTTCACTGGTTTGGCTGCGGTGTGAGGCTGCCGTCGTCGTAGAATAACGGGGGGTGTGGGTGAGTGGAGGGATGGCCTGGCCAGCGATGGGAGTAGTATGGGGGCGGTGAGGCCTCATGGCGGCCTGACCCCGGCCACGGGAGGCGGGAGCAGGTGGCGACGGTGCGCTGCTTTGGGCGGCTGGAGCAAGAAGACCAGAGGTTAAAGAAGCACTAAGGCCGTTGGATGGACATCGTACGGTCACTTGAGCTAGAATCGTTCATATTGACTAAGTTGACAAAGACCTCCGTCCCCGTCAACTTAGTAGGCCCACAAGTCAGCCTCCCACAGTGGTGGGTCCCGTGTGGGGGTATTCTTTTTGCGCAATAAGGAGGCACTTCCTTGTGTGCGAAGATATAGTTGGTGGGTCCGACCTGTCAGCGGAGGGAACATTTTTTCGCGAAATACATAGGCCCTTGCGGCGGTTCCCAGATGTCAGGTGGAGGAATCATTATTTTGCACATAATAAGGAGGCATTTCCTTGTGTGTGGCCGTGGACCCAGCTGTCAGCCTATCCACGTACAGTCCACTTCCGATGGTTGTCGTTCGTTGACCACGTTGACCACGCCGCGCTGAGAGAACCAAGGCGGTGGACGACGGCGAGGCCTACGAAGGGAGCGACGGGCCGGGGGAAGACACGGCAGTGGCTGCCCACGTGGTGGAGAGTACGAGCATTGACTGGTTCGGCTGCCGTCGCCGGAAAATAACAGGAGGTGTGGGTGAGTAGAGGGATAGACAGGCCAGGGATGCGAGTATATGATGGGGCCGTGAGGCCTGTCAGTTTCAAAACCGGCGGATCTCGGGTACGGGGTCCGAACTATGCGTCTAAGGCTGATGGTAACATGAGGCGGGGGACACAATGTTTACCCAGGTTCGAGCCCTCTCGATGGAGGTAATACCCTACTTGCTGCTTGATTGATCTTGATGATATGAGTATTACAAGAGTTGATCTACCATGAGATCGTAGAGGCTAAACCCTAGAGGCTAGCTTATGATTATGATTTGTTGTAGTCCTATGGACTAAACCCTCCGGTTTATATAGACACCGGAGGGGCTAGGAATTACACAGTCGATTACGAGAAGGAGATCTACATGTACGAATTGCCAAGCTTGCCTTCCACGCAAAGGAGAGTCCCATACGGACACGGGACGAAGTCTTCAATCTTGTATCCTCATAGTCCAACAGTCCGGCATAAGCATATAGTCCGGCTGTCCGAGGACCCCCTAGTCTAGGCTGCCTCAGTAGCCCCTGAACCAGGCTTCAATGACGATGAGTCCGGCGCACAGATTGTCTTCGGCATTGCAAGGCGGGTTCCTTCTCCGAACACTCCATAGAAGATTTTGAACACAAGGATCGTGTCCGGCTCTGCAAAATAATTTTCACATACCACCGTAGAGAGCACAATATTACAAAAATTTAATCTGTTAACAACTTTTCATAGCGTGACATCACGCCGTGGCCCGGTCATTACGAACCGTTTTTCCCAGCCTGCCACTGCACGTGTTGCGAGGCGGTTTTATTGGCACGTCTTGTCGAAGCGGAGATCGTGTTCCCCTTATCACGGGATTCTCATCAATACGGGTGTGGGTAACCCAACCGTGCTTTGTTAGTATGACTCCTTGATTTTAGGCAAGTTCCAAACGGCCACGCGGAGGACGCTTGATATTCGCCCTCTTTATAAAGGGGCCAAGGCCTGTCCTTTTCTTCCCACGCTAGATCCTTCCCTTCCCCTTCCTCGAGTTCCAACACCCGAGGCTCAGGTTAAGCGCTTCGGACCTTCAACCATGTCCGGATCCAACCTTCAAGGCCGGTGGATGGCCTCCTCTGTCATAGAGGAGGACATCAAGAAGCTTAGGAAGGCCGGGTATCTCACCGCCTAAATCCCGCACAGGCTGCCTGCTCAAGGGCAAGTCATCCCCACTCCCGAACCCAACGAGAATGTCGTATTTGTTTCCCACTTCCTCCGAGGGCTAGGTTTTAATCTTGATCCCTTTGTGAGAGGGCTCATGTTCTATTACGGGCTAGATTTCCATGATCTAGCTCCAGATTCCATCCTTCACATCTAAATCGCTTTATCGTCGGTGTGTGAGGCCTTCCTCCGCATCACCCCACACTTGACCTTATGGCTCAAGACCTTCAATGTGAAGCCGAAGATAATCGATGGGCGACACCTTGAGTGCGGAGGTGCTACAATAAGCAAAGCGCCCGGACGCCCCATGGCCAAAGGGTTCCTTCTCGGAGGTGTCGACTTATAGCAACGGGAGTGGTTTTACATCACAGCTCCCGAGGTACAAAGCGGCAGCCGCGCCACCTTCACTTCGGGCCCTCCGCCTTGAACTGGCATCATGGGTCAACAAGGGGCTGGGCTGAGGGGCGATTAATGGCGTCTTGACATTGCAAAGCTGCATCCGAGATCTCCTCAAGAGGGATGTCAGTCTTGTCAAGGTAATGCAAGTTATGCTGGTTTGTCGGATCCTGCCATGCCAACGTCGATCTCTCCGTATGTGGGAGTTCAACCCGGAAGGACGCGAACTATTCAACAATTCTTCGGCGTGACGCTCGAAGAGATGTATGGATTGTTCTTCGGATCACGAATAAAGTGTCCAGGACACCACCGAGAATGCAGGTCTCAACCGCAACCATCCGGATACTCAAGTAAGTAATTCCAATTTGGACATGCTGTCTTTTTTATTTGTCACAACATCATTCTGAAAAATTTCTCTCGGCCAGGACTGGATAAGAAAAGCGGAGAGGATCGGTGTTCGCCCTCCTTCGAAGGCTCACCGGATCCTGTACTAACCAGGATGCTCAAGCACGCACCTTATCAAGTGCCATCAGGAGAAGATGAAGGGAGGAACAAAGAAGCCGAAAGTGGGCTTCACACATTACACATCCAAACCGGGGGAATTAGTGTTTCCACGAAGGAGGATAATCGGGGAGGTGAATCCAGAATCCCCTCTCCCCAAGGAAAGAAAAGGGCCGCCTCTAAAGACTTGGAAACGGAGGTTTCCGAACAAGGGAAGAAACCTTCGCCAGGGGGCCCTGCCCCGGAGGGCGTCCTCTCCGCATAGCGCCCGCAAGGGGGCCAGCCCTCAACCGAGCTGTAAGTGAACCGAAAGTACTTTGGTAAATATATCCTGTTTTTATCTCTGAGATCAATAACCGAGACATATATCTTGCAGTCCGGCTCATAGCCCTTCTCGACAGAGTTCGTCTTCAGGGGATCTTCTTCCGGAGATGATGGAGAGCGATATGCCTCCTCTTTCCTCCCTGCCTCATGGGACGGGACGACCACGAGGTAAATCGTCACGAAGAGATTTCTCCTGATCCGAAAAGGCTAGAAGTTAACTCTTCGGCCACTCGAAGTCTGGAGTATCCGGCTCCAAAGGAGAGCAAGAAAAAGAGTCCAGGATTGTCCGTGCACAACCGGACACACTGATGGGTCTTCTAGAGCAAGCGACTATCTCAGAGGCGCGTGCCTTACTTAATGCACGGTGGTTGAGAGGATTTCATTACGCCAAAAGCGGGTTTAATGAAGCTTTTACGAGCACGCTAAGAGGCTTTGAGGTGCATAAAATAATATATATATTTTTTGGCCGGTACCGCACATGCTAGGTGTGCTCTATATAGATAGTAGCCCTGAGACTTTGGTTGCCATGCGAGGCGGCAAGCAGGAGGATCATAGTCGAGTAATGATCGCTGCTTTCATTTTCATGTGCGAGGGTCCGAGGTGGCGGACTGCTGATTCTTGCCGAGATGAAGGCGGCAATTGACGTGGCGGATCTTGACATCGTGCTTGTGAACAAGCGGCTTGATGAGGCACATGGTATGTATTTTCGGTGGTCGACCAAATATTAAGAGGGGCATGATGCTAGTATCTATAATATCTTTGTGTTGTAGATGGAGCTGCTGCCGTGGAGACCCTTCGCGGAACTTGCCCGAAACCAAGGAACAAGCAGAGGGTAGTGATCACGGCTGCTCTAAAAGCTGACGGCGAAAGAGTTAAGAGCCGAACAGGCTGCTCATCATGGGCGAAGATAAAATAGCCAAGATGGTTGTTGAGCTGAAAGATGTCGCCGGCCGATATGAGCTCCTTGAAAAGGAAAGCCAAGCGAAAGCGGCTGACCTGAAGAAGGCCTTGGAAGCAGCCAAGGAAACTCGCTCTGAAATTAGAGCGGCAAGGGAGGAGCTTCGTGAAGCCGGAGATATCACGGCTGGGAGGCCCTTTTTGTTGTGGATGAAGTTCGGGGATCCGAAGTATGCCCTTCTGGATCAATTATGGAGTGTTGCAGGGCAGCGTGTCATGCAGACTTGGCAAAGAAGTGCTGCCGATCTGTTGAGTTTTTCAAAGATCGGAAAGATCATGAGGTGGAAAGGTTGTTCGCAGTCGCGATTCGATTGCTCCGGCAGCGTCCGCTGCCATTGAATGAACAAATGGCTGAGTGGGCCGAGCTCCATAGGTTGTCCGGGCTTGCTATGAGGTCTGTCGTGGATCATCTTTGGCCGAAGGGACCAAGGCCGGACAGTTATTTTGGTTTGGTGCAACGATTCCTTGGTGCTGTTTCGCATATCGACACTGTGAAGATGTTGGGTGCATAGAGGGTGCGCGGATGGCTCTTGCCCGTGTTAAAACATATTGGGCAGGGATGGAGGCCACCGCTATTGCAACCTCGGGGTCCAGCGGAGGCGAGGACCCAAATGAAAGCACTATTTTGAAGAAGTCCTAGAAGGCGCCCGTTTAATAGAGGCTCAGTGCTCGAAGAGTACCATGTTCGAGTGACATGTATCTGAATTGTAAAAACAATGCTATTTTGATTATAAAGGCTGTGTTTATACTTTTGCCCGAAAGTATTATAGTGCCTCCTGTGCGGCCGTTTATGTATGTATATAACCTAAAAGTTTGTAGTCGTCGGCTTCAGCCCCCACGCATATAATGCGGGGGTGTTCAGAAAAGCGCGTAATCACGCTTGATCCAACGTCTTGGTCCATTAAGGAGGTGATAGCGCGGCGAACTAGGCAATCGGACTATATAGCTTTAACACTTTCACTTAGCCATAGGAGTTTTACGGTGGGGCTACTATATAGCCCCTGGTACTTCCGCGTTCATCCAAATACGGTGCCCGTTCGTACATGACTGGGAAACTGGTCCTTCGTTAATGCGGAGGAATCGCGAAGATTCCGCTGAGTCATCGAGTGGTTGACTAGTCTCGTGCTATATCTGGACAGTCAGTTTTCGACTTTCTCTACTGAGGTGCTCGTCCAGATGAACCGGGGCACAATCATAGTAGTTCTCCCGGTGCCACCTTAGCCGATAGAGCGGAACGTAAGGTAGAAAAACATGGGAGCCGGGCAAACCAAACTATTTACCAAAGACATGATTCGGAGCTGATGCATATAAGGCCAAACTCATGACGCGAACACTCCTAAGGTATTTGGACTTTACAACATATCTTGGGCTGAAATGCGCCTCGATTATGAGCCCTGAATTTTCGGGTACATGCATTATTCTGGCGTGACGAAATGCCAATAACGCCGGTATCCCTCTCGGTTGTGTAATTGCCCGGAGGGTATGAAGCAACAAGAGACATTAAAAAGGTTTACACAGGGTCTTAATCTAAAAAGAAACCTTTGAGCGGGGCCCTGCTGCACGTCTGTGCCTTTGTCTCCGTTGTGCAGTATCCTGGAAGGGTGTAGCACGGTGATCATCTGTAAAAGAGAAAAACCCAGGTGAAAGACTCCATGCGAAACGTTGGTTATTCTGAACGAACCATGAAAATGCAATATGTTGTTGTATTAATAGGGTCAAGCCGAACTATGGGCTTTTTTACATGCTGGCAGCCCCTAGCACCACCTATGGGTGCATATTGACCCAAGCTCAGTGAGGGAGTCCTGGATTAGGGGGTGTCCGGATAGCCGGACTATAACCTTTGGCCGGATTCCTGGACTATGAAGATACAAGATTGAAGACTTCGTCCCATGTCCGGATGGGACTTTCCTTGGCGTGGAAGGCAAGCTTGGTGATACGGATATGTAGATCTCCTCCCATTGTAACCGACTCTATGTAACCCTAGCCCTCTCCAGTGTCTATATAAACCGGAGGGTTTTAGTCCGTAGGACAAAGAACAACAATCATACCATAGGCTAGCTTCTAGGGTTTAGCCTCTCTGATCTCGTGGTAGATCTACTCTTGTACTACCCATATCATCAATATTAATCAAGCAGAAGTAGGGTTTTACCTCCATCGAGAGGGCCCGAACACAGGTAAAAACATCGTGTCCCTTGTCTCCTGTTACCATCCGCCTAGACGACGATTCGGGACCCCCTACCGAGATCCGCCCGGTTTGACACCGACATTGGTGCTTTCATTGAGAGTTCCGGCTGTGCCGTTGCCGCCATTAGGAAGGATGCCTCATCCCGTCTTTAAAGACGGCACTTTGTTGCTAAAGGAGCTTTGGCTATCGGCCAAACTCTCCGGCTAGGCGGTTTTCTTATGACCGCTGTTACGTCGTTGCCGGCGCCGACGATGACTTCTCGGTCATCGAAAGCAATCTTCACGCCAACTTCCGGAACTTCAAGAGCAGTTAGATCCGATGGAGCTCTCTTCCTTAAACGAGCTCTTGTAGCGCATTGCCGCCCTGGGAGTCGCTACAATCTACGATCAGATTGGGCCTAAACCCGATCCGAGAGAGATTAACTCTCCCCAGGTCACCCATCACGTTGCAGTGGTGGAGGAACAATGCGGAAAGAATTCATCTATCTTAAGGACTACTTATGTCCGGATTCCCGTTCCCTCCAAGCCGGATACCGCGGAGGAGGGCGCCACTCAAGCCTGAACCTAAAGTCAGCAATGGGCTAGATTCATTGGACAACATACAAGAACCCAAGCTTCCGAGTTCGGAAACTCCTTGGCCCTCGAAGTCTCAGATTAGGCGAGGTTCGGATTTAATTCCACCGCCCACCCAAACATAAGCGATCTATCCCAAATTCGGCCAAGAGCCCGCAGAAACAAGACACCATTCTTTGGGCAGATTCCTCCTGGTCATGAACAGGATAAAGACTGCCATGAGGAGGATGCAATTTCATTCTTCGCAATAATTGCACGGACAATGGAATCCTCAACGCCATAAGTCGCCGTGAAATTACACGCTTCAATCGACTTGGCGTCCATAGTACGAAAATCTTGTGCGATGGAAAGCGCTGGAAAACCGAAATAAAATTTTGAGACAATCTAGCCCTGAATACAACCCCAGTCCGAAATAAAAAGGTGCATTATCGCCAGGCACCTGGGTTAAACACCAAAAAGCAAAACCCTCTACAGGGAATGGAACCGTACTGGAGGGATGGCTCAATGGACCCTGTAAAATTCATAGTACAGATGGCGCCACACCAACTCATAGCCTTAGAGCATGTTGGATACTCCGGCAGGTGGCCAGAAGTGGTGAAGAGCTTCTAACTCCAGAATCCACAGAGCACCAGCCCAATGACACCAGGACGGTATTAACAGTCGTCGATACTTTCGCAGCAAATAATATGCGGAAACGAACACTCCGCAGCCTTGCCGAAATCTACCAAGTAGCAATAACAAACCATGGAGTGACACGGCTATTACCTTTAATGCCAGTGATGAACCTAAATTCCGAACAGCCCGAGCACCAGCTGCCTTTGTCCTCAGTCCAGTAGTGGACGGCTTTCGCCTTACCAAGGTACTCATGGACGGTGGCAGCGGATTGAACCTCATTTACGAGGAAACTCTTCGAAAAATGGAAATAGACTGGAGCCGCATTGAGCGAAGTCACAGTCGGGAAGCGCACCAGACAGAAAAATCACACTTTGGATGTGGTGTTCCCGCACGGATAATTACAGGTCCGATGAGGTCACGTTCAAGTGGCCCCGCTCATGAAATGGATACCACGCTCTATTAGGGCGGGAGGCATTTACAATTTTTCAAGCTATACCCCATTACGGGTACATGAAGCTCAAAATGCTCGGGCCCAACGGAATCATCACTCTTGCTAGTGACCTGGACATAGCACGCCGCGCCGAAAATAAGACAGCCGCACTAGCCCTTGAGGCACTATCCGAAGCCCTAGCGGCCGAGGAACTGACTGCGCTGCGCTCCACGGTGAACAGGGATGACGTGATACTCGATAAAAGATCCAAGTCCACCTCTTTTAAACCAGCGGACGAAATAGTCAAATTCCAAGTCCATCCAACGGACCCTACAAAAACGGCCTCCATCGGGGCGCAATTAAACCCTGATGTAGACGCTGCACTACGAGAATTCCTCCGCGAAAATTGGGACATTTTTGCCTGGCACCCTTCAAACATGCCAGGAATCCCACGCCGGCTGGCTGAGCACAGCCTAAACATCCTAAAAGGATTCAAGCCAGTCAAACAGGCTCTTCGGTGTTTCTCCGAACCTAAGAGATAAGCCATGGGAGAGGAGCTAGCCAAACTATTGGAGGCCGGATTCATCAGAGATATAAAACATCCGGACTGGCTAGCAAACCTGGTGATGGTACCCAAGAAGGACAAATCCTGGCGCCTATGTGTCGATTTCAAGGACCTCAACAAGGCTTTCCCAAATGATCCCTTCCCCTCCCGCATCGATCAAATTATCGATGCTACCGCAGGACACGATTCATTGTGTTTCCTCGACGCATACCGCTACCATCAAATTAAGATGGCAGAACCTGATCAAGCATAGCGGCATTTATCACCCCATACGGCCCATTCTCGTTTCAACACAATGCCCTTCGGGCTCAAAAACGCCACAAGTATAACATATCAGCGCATGATTCGAGACATGTCCGCAAACCAGATCGGCAAAACGGTGGAGGCATACGTAGATGACGTGGTCGTCAAAACCAAGCATGTCGAAAACTCTAGTAGGCGACTTGAGGCTCACATTTGACAACCTCCAACATACGACATCAAGCTTAACCCGAAAATGCGTTTCGGTATCAGCCGGAAAGCTCTTGGGCTTCATTGTATCCGTAGAGGAATTGAAGCAAACCAGCCAAGATCCGAGCTCTGTCACAATTGGATATCCCAAAGGACCTCAAACAAATACAAAATTGATTGGATGCGTGGCGGCTCTAAGCGCTTTATCTCCCGCTTGGGAGAAAAGGCATTACCCTTTATCGCCTCCTCCGGCGCACCGAACACTTCGAGTGGATGGATGCCGCCACGGCCGGACTCGAAGAAATAAAAGCCATATTGGCAACAAACCCGGTCCTGGCCGCGCCTAACATCGGCGAACCAATGCTATTATACATTGCGGCAACTTATCAAGTTGTAAGCGCAGTGCTCGTCGTCGAACGAGAAACGGATGGACACAAATTCCCCCTTCAAAGGCCAGTTTACTACGTGTCCACTGTCCTCACTCCATGCAAGTCGCGGTACCCGCATTATCAAAAGATAGCGTACGCAGTATTTATGGCATCTCGGAAGCTGCGACACTACTTTCAAGAGTGTTCGATAACAGTAGCCTCTGAAGTACCTCTTAACGATATTATAAACAAGCGTATTGTGACGGGCCGGATTGTCAAATGGGCCATTGAGCTCCTCCTGTTTGGCATAACCTATAAGCCACGTGGCGAAGCTATTAAGTCGCATGAAGTTTTGTTTACTTGAATGGATGAAGCTGAACTCCCTAAAGAGTATGGCACATATTCCAATGGATCATGCACTTCGACGGCTCCAAAATGTTGGCTGGTGCAGGGGCTGGTGTCATTCAGCGTCCCCAACAGGAGATACAGTTCAATACGTACTCCAGATAATGTATACGGACTCCAATAATGTAGCCGAATATGAGGCCCTTCTACATGGTCTTCGGATGGCAGTCTCCATGGGCATTCAACGCCTAGAGGTGTGCGGGGATTTGAACCTCGCGATATCCCAAATAAATGGAGACTTTGATGCCAAGGATCCGAAAATGGCAGCTTATCGCATAGCGCCGTCCTAAAATGTCAGCTCGGTTCGAGGCTCGAATTTCACCATATAGCTCGGAAAACAATCGGGCGGAGACGTCTTGTACGCATTGGCACAAAGCGCGATGCCATCCCCCAACATCTTCTTGGAGAGGCTGTTCAAGCCATCCGTTATTATGGGAAGGGGAATCCGGAAATAACAGCACGGACCCAACCACACCGCCCGACACGAACATTACGACACAACAGGAGGCTCGCCAGCGAAGTAACATCATCAGCCTAATGTAATAATGGCAGTCATTGCCCGTGGGCCAGAATCCATTCCTAGCCTACCTAACTGTGCAGGAACTTCCCGAGGACCAAAACAAGGCACGTTGCATAATGCGGCGATCTAAAGCCTATAAAGTCCATGAGGAGAGCTTTATAAGAAAAGCACCACAGAGTCCTTCAAAGGTGTATCTCCGAAGAGGAAGAGGCGGAATCTTCTGGCTGAAATTCATGGGACTCGGCGGGCACCACGCATAGCAGCCGGGCCCTTGTAAGCAAGGCCTTCCGACAGGATTTTATTGGCGACGGCCCGGCAGATGCTTTCGAGGACTTAGTCCAACGATCGTCGGTTGCCAACTCTTTGCTAACCAAAGCCATATGCCACCCACCGCCCTCCAAACTATACCCATCCACACGGCCCTTCGCGGTTCGGGGGCTTGACATGGTTGGACCCCTTAAAGGAGGAACCCACAAGCATAAATACCCTCACTGGTCATGGTGGATAAATTCACCAAATGGATAGAGGCCAAGCCTGTTAAGATGGCGAATCCGGACCGGTGATAGACTTCATATCAGGGTCGTACACCGTTCTGGCATCCCCCACAGCATCATCACCGATTACGGCACCGGACTTTCACGGTAAGCGAGGTCAAACTACGGTGCAAAAACATGGGCATCAAGCTCGACTATGCTTCAGTCTATCACCCACAAACTAACGGTCAGGTCGAGCGAGCAAATGGTCTAATTATGAGTGGCATCAAACCCAGATTAGTGCGGTCCCCCAAGTAATCTAACACGCACTGGGTAGAGGAGCTCGACTCCGTACTCTGGGGGATGCGGATCACGCCGAATCGCACCACCAGATACACACCATTCTTTATGGTATACGGCGCGAGGCGGTTACGCCTGCGACATAATTCATGACTCACCTCGGCGTGCGCATGTACGAAGAAAGAGAAGCCGAACTTCGATCGGCGGAGACAGTTGGGCGCCTTGTAGGAGGAGCGTGGCGTGGCAAAAGCCCGTTCCGCATTCTATCAACAACGTGCTCGAAGATACTAAAGGTAGAAGCGGCCAAAACTTACAATGTTGGCGAGTTAGTTCTACGCCTGCCGGACAAGAAAAAGGACAAACTCAGGCCCAAATGGGAAGGTCCCTTTATTATTGACCAAGTCCTGACTGGTGGAGCATACCGTCTGCGAGATGCATCGGATAACCGACTCGAACCGAACCAGAGGAGCAGCCCATCTCAGAAGATTCTACGCCTAGCGCGGACTCTGTGTTCGTCTCCTTCCTCTTTCTATTTTTACACATTAGCTGTCTTTTATTTCTCTACTTCTCCCTCCTTTTCTCTTACAGCCTTTAAGGGCCTGCTCGCGCCTTTGTTCGCGACATTGAATTGACGCGCTTAACCGGGCTACCATTATACCTGGGGCTTCTTTCACGAAGCTTATTTATACGGGCTTCATGCCCAACACATGTGTCACACTTCGCATGTACCTTTTATTCACCATTATATGCATCGATATGACTTAAGTTTTGGCCAAGCTGGGTTGCCTGGCTCCTGTGCTTACCCCTACGTTCCTGATTGTTCGGCTAGGCGGTAAAGGGAGCACCTCGCGATTATTCTTGCCGGGTCAGCCGGATGTGTACCGCAGACCGGGTGAAGCCGAAAAGCTAGCGTTCTTAAGGGAATATTCGATTGGTGAACTAAAGATGATTTCTCACTTGTTTATTTATCCGCCCAGACGCTTTTACGCTTTTTACATGATCCGGACATGTACTTTAGGGCATGCCTCCTAGGGAAAGGAACCCCTAACGGAACTATTCTCCTGGAAGATGTTTCTTACTAACCATGTAATATAACATAACTAGTTGGGCACTTGTGCATTCAAGCACTAATGACCCCTACGCTGGTCTCCATGCATGCCCCGGTTCTTACATAACCGAGAGGGTATTCGGACACACCAGGACTATCGGGTCCCGAGGTTGAAGCGAAAAGGTCCGCCATGACAAACGATCTACAATCCGGCTAGAAGGCATTTTACATGTCATCTTAAATTACATAGTCAATTTGATTGGGTATATTCCTCTTCAATACCATCCAACAGGCTGTCTAGTTTACAGTCCTGTTGGGAATATTTAATGGCCAACTCTACCTGGCCATACACTAAGCTCACATGGATCTCCTTCCCATCGGGCCCCACAGGTCCGACCTCGGCCATGTGGTTTGGGTCAGCCTTCGTGTACCGCGTCTTCACCATGGCCCAGGCCTCCCTGGCGTCTTGACGGCAGGCTGATATCTTCCATAATCGGAAGCGCCGCCGCACTCCCTTAAGCCTCTCTACAAGCTCTCCAAGGCCTTCGGGCATGGAGACAGACGGCCACAAGGCCTGGGCGACGCCTTTCATCACCTGCCGAACTCGTTCGTGCATTTGTAAGACTCGGGAAGAAGGTCACCCGAGAACGGGCGTTTCTCTGCGGGGACGACTTTGTGAGCATACCTACAAACATAACTCTGTTAGTCGACTTCCTCCCGAACTTTTTTTTCAAAGTTCGCTCAAGCACTCACTAAACATGCAGCGTCGAAGCGCCGATTCTCCTTAACGGAGTCCGGCCAGTTGAGCACGAACATCCTTTAGTTCCTCGCCCAGCTGGGTGTTGGCATCTTGGAGATTATTCTTCTCCTGCCTCACCTTCGTAATTACACTCTCGCCGCCTTTAACCGGCGCAAGAGTTGTTGCTTGTCCAGATCTACTCGGCACCATCTCGCAATGTTATTGTCAGATTTGCACACATGCCGCACTTCACAACATACTTATCTTTGAAGCATATATTACGGAGGGGTCTCCTTGGCCTCCCACAATCATGACTAATCTTGACCTTAAGTTGGGCTTTGCACTCTTCCAGCTCCTGGGACAGTTGGGTATTCTTTTACGTAAGATCCTGCATAACAAATGATCCTTAAATCAGTTATTCTAAGCTGTTTCAAGTCTCGAGAGACTCTTGACATATATAACCATCAAATTTTCTCACCCGTGTGTCTTTCACATACTGCTCCGTGGCTCTGGCTAGACAATTTTGAGCGGCACGGAGGTACGCATCTCCCGAGTTGAAGGCATCCAATGCCTCTTGGGAGAAACAAGTGTTGCGAAGAACTGTCGTGGCGCTTTGTGATTCATGGCACTCTCCACCTCGGAATTGGTGGCGGACAGTCTGTCGCATCCTCTGTCGGAGGAGCGCCGGACGCATGCCTCGTGGTTCGCCTGCTTGGGACCAGGCGTTGGAGCTGGCTGGTGCAGAATGCGATTGGCAACCTCTCCGGATATAGTCCGGCGAGCCCTCTTTTTCCTAAAAAGAGCACGGGCGTTAGTATGCATCGCAAGAATAATACCTTGAAATAAGGCAGCGCGCCTTACTGCTGCGCCGGTGCCTCGACCCGGACTGCGTGTCTTTTTAGCCTGCCCGCCCTCGCGGTCCCTTGTTGGCTAGTCGTCGCAGGCTCGACATTCCGCCTCGAGATCCTCCCCTGCGAAACACCATTGGTATCACGGTGATCAAGAATAAGCAGACGGATCATCTTCAAGTATTGAGACTTCAGTCTCGGTTACTGTGGAGGCGGGAGCAGTCCGGGGTAATCGGCTGTAATAGCCACCAAGGCATTGTCGATGCTCAGTTGGTAAAATACCCCATTGATCAGCTCCACGGATATGTCCGGATCCTCTTGGGAGGCCGGATCGAGGGACCGTTCCGGATCCTCGGGTTGTGGAGAAAGGCTGTTTATATCCTTTATGGCCTGGCGCAGTTTCTGCGTCGAAATCACAAGATGAGATACTTAACCACGGGAATATGGAACGGATGGGCAAAAAGAAGTGTCCCTTACCCAGTTTGGGGGATTGTACATGGAAAATCCGCCCTGTGGATTGACGCGGAGAAATTCCTCCTCTTCTCCCTTGTACAATGCGGACAAGATCTTCGTCGAGGCGGCAACCCGATCCCGGCCCCTTACGGCCGCAGCGGGTGGCATCATCATCCCGTTGAAATCCCACATGGGGTGGCCTCTATCTTTGAGCGGCTGCACCCCCCGCATAATACACGTGGCCATGACCTCAATCATGGTCAGTCCGGAATGAGCTAACAATTTTATCCGGCTCATCAGTTAAAGGACGTCCTTGTCATTTTCCTCCTGAGGGCTCCGTGGGCGCTTGACTTAGGCGCTTCTTCGGAGGAGCACTATCGAACTCAGGGAGGCCGATCCGAATAGGATCCGGCAGGGGGACGTCTTCTATGTAAAACCATTCTGAAGGCCAGTCTTCGGACGCCTTCTTTGGGGTTCCGGATAGATATCCGGTCCCAGCGATGCGCCATAGTTCGGCTCTGCCCACTTGATATATTGACCCCTCTTGAGAACGGGGCACAAGGCAGAACAACTTCTTCCACAGCGCGAAATGAGCCTCGATGCCCAAAAGCAGCTCGCAAAGGGCTCTGAAATGCAATATCACGGCAGGGAGGCAAAGGCGTAGGTTGTGCAACTAGAGGCCGTAGAACTCCAGGAGCCCCCGGAGAAACGGATGAATTGGAAATCCGAGCCCTCTTATCAAATAAGGCACAAGGCGTACCCGCTCTCCATTGGAGGGATTGGGGACGCTCTCCGCTTGCTCTCCACTAAATGCTCGTCTCTTTAATAGACAGCTCATTTGTGCAGCTAGGGGGGGGGGTAAATGTAAAACACCCTGGCTTTTCGAATTCGTTTGACACATGGAAGATGGCCATTATTGGGCGCGGAAGCCAAGGAGCACAATATTCACAAGGAGCCGAACACTATTCAACAGGTGCACGGAATTTGGAGAAGAACCCGCCTTGCAATGCCGAAGACAAATCTGCGTGCCGGACTCATCGTCATTGAAGCCTGGTTCGGGGGCTACTGAGGGAGTCCTGGATTAGGGGGTGTCCGGATAGTCGGACTATAACCTTTGGCCGGACTCCGGGACTATGAAGATACAAGATTGAAGACTTCGTCCCGTGTCCGGATGGGACTTTCCTTGGCGTGGAAGGCAAGCTTGGCGATACGGATATGTAGATCTCCTCCCATTGTAACCGACTCTATGTAACCCTAGCCCTCTCCGGTGTCTATATAAACTGGAGGGTTTTAGTCCGTAGGACGAAGAACAACAATCATACCATAGGCTAGCTTCTAGGGTTTAGCCTCTCTAATCTCGTGGTAGATCTACTCTTGTACTACCCATATCATCAATATTAATCAAGCAGGCGTAGGGTTTTACCTCCATCGAGAGGGCCCGAACCTGGGTAAAAACATCGTGTCCCTTGTCTCCTGTTACCATCCGCTTAGACGCACAGTTTGGGACCCCCTACCCGAGATCCGCCGGTTTTGACACCGACACTCAGGTTTATCTGGGTTGTTACAACTGGTGGTGCGCCGGACTCGTCTAACCGTGTCCATGGTCTTGACGACCGATCATTTATTCTGGTTGGAGAGGCCGTTCAGTATTCGGCTGCTAGAGCCGCCACATATTCTTCCGCACGTAAGGAACGCTCTATATTTCCGCTAACTGTGATAACGGCACATGGACCGGGCATCTTAAGTTTAAGATAAGCGTAGTGCGGTACTGCATTGAAACGAGCAAAGGCCGTTCTTTCGAGTAGTGCGTGATAGCCGCTTCGGAATGGAGCGATGTCGAAGATTAGTTCTTCACTTTGGAAGTTGTCGGGAGAACCGAATACAACCTCTAGTACTAGAGAGCCCATGCAGCGGGCCTCTACGCCTGGTATTACTCCTTTAAAGGTAGTATTACTTTGGCTGATTCTTGATGAGTCTATCCCCATTTTGCGGACAGTGTCCTGATATATCAGATTGAGACTACTGCCGCCATCCATAAGGACTCGGGTGAGATGGTATCCGTTAGTTATTGGGTCGAGCACCAAGGCAACCGATCCTCCATGCCGGATACTCGTCGGATGATCCCTGCGATCAAAGGTGATCGGGCAGGCCGACCAAGGGTTGAACTTGGGGGCGACGGGCTCTACAGCGTATACGTCTCGGAGTGCGCGTTTGCGTCTCCTCTTTGGTATGTGAGTTGCATAGATCATATTCACTGTTTTGACCTCTGGTGGAAATTTTTTCTGTCCCCCAGTGTTCGGCTAGCGAGGCTCATCCTCGTCTTCACTTGGTGTCTCCCTCCCCTTATGCTCGGCGTTTAGTTTGACGGCCTGCTTGAAGACCCAACATTCTCTGTTGGTGTGATTTGCAGGCTTTTCGGGGCTGCCATGAATCTGACATAATCTGTCTAGAATCTTGTTTAGGCTGGACGGTCTCTCTCTGCTGCCTTTGAATGGCTTTTTCGGTTGACCGGGTTGAGAGCCCCTGAAGCCGGCATTGACCGCCGTGTTATCTGGGCTGTCTTCATTGTTTCGACGTTTGTTTTTATTGCGTTGCGGCTTCCCGTTGCCGTTCCTGACTTCAAATGTGCCTGGGTCGCTGGTGCCGCTACGGGCCAACCAACTGTCTTCGCCCGCGCAAAAGCGGGTCATATGGCTTGTTAGGGCTGCCATTGTCCTCGGCTTTTCCTGGCCGAGGTGTGTGGCAAGCCATTCATCCCGGATGATGTGCTTGAAAGCTGCTAAGGCTTCCGGCATCGAGCGGTCGACAATTTGATTCTTCTTAGTGAGAAATCTGTTCCAAAGCTTTGGTGACTCTCCGGGCTATTGAATTATGTGACTTAAATTATGCAAGATCCGAGGTGGACATAAGTCCCTTGAAAATTGGCCCTAAAGCATCCTCAAGCTCTTCCCAACTTCCAATTGAGTTTTGGGAGGCCTTTCAACCAGTGCCGAGCTGGTCCTTTCGGCTTGAGGCGTGTATTTGATGGCGTGGATGTCATCTCCGCGAGCCATGTGGATGTGAAGGATAAAATCCTCAATCCAGACCCCAGGGTCTGTCGTTCCATCGTATGCCTCTATGTTCACGGGTTTGAATCCCTCTGGAAATTCATGATCCAGCACCTCATCGGTGAAGCACAGGGGGTGCGCGGCTCCCCTGTATTTGGATCTGTCATGGCGTTCTTCTGAAAGTTGTAGTGTTCGGTTTTGATTCTGAGCTGTTATTCGGTCAGTCTAGTCGTTTAGGCGGCCGTGATCTGTCTTGCAGGCGGCGCTTCCTAGATCCGTAGATGGACCTAGCCATCTTGGCTTTTTTGTCCAGTGCTCACGTCATCGTGCCTTGACTTGTGTCTTGGCGTCACTAACTTCGCCTGCTATTGCGACCATGGGGTGAGTCGGTCCGGCTGATCGGCCATTTTATTTTTCGGCGGGATGGGCTCTATAGCCTCGTCGTCGGCCTCCGGGCAGCAACTTGCGCTTTGGATAGCTCTTTGTGTGGCGATCGCCACCGTATTTTTCTTAAGTGTCGAGAACTTTGTTCCATCTACGATTGAGCGTATCCTGCGCGGCCTTAAGCCTTTGCTTCTGCTTCTTCAAGCTCCTCGCGGTGGCAATAAGCCTTTTATGGAGGTTCTCTTGTTCCAAGTGCCTTTCCGGGATGATGTGTTCATCGTCATCGGACTGTTCTCCTCTCCGGAGACAGTTTGATGAGTTTACCCTCGGCATCGCCATGATGGGACATCGGCTCCGGACTATGTTAAATGCGTCACAGCTCATCTGCTCCATCGCTGGGTCCATGGGGTCGTCGCTTCCTTTGGAGTCAGCAAAATTATTATTCTTTCTTGCGTTGTTATCGCTGTTTCTGCTGAGGCGGGATTTGGGGCGGCGCCGACGTAGTCGCTTTGGTTGCTTCTCGAGGGGGTTACCCTCCGTTGCATCCACCAGTTCCTCGCCGTTACTTTCTTTGGGTGTATCCACCATGTATATATCATATGACGAGGCGGCTGTCCAGCGCCCTTTAGGCGGTGGTTCCTGTTCTTCTCCTGCATCGTCGTCCATACCATCGATGTCTTCGAAGTCGAAGTCAAGCGTGTCGGTTAAGTCATCGACGGTGGCTACCAAGTGGGTGGTGGGTGGGAAGCGAATTTCTTCGTTGTCCGCTTCCCACTCGAGCCGGACATAGTTCGGCCAAGAGTCTCCTGACAAGGAGAGAGATCTTAATGATTTTAGCATGTCGCCCAAGGGCGAGTGTTGAAAGATATCCACGGAGGTAAACTCCATGATTGGTGCCCAATCAGATTTGATAGGCACGGACGTACGCGGTTTAGAGCCTGTGGCTGGAGACGAGTCCGAGGGTCCGATGACACAAATTTCTTGGGATGTGAAGTCTGTGTTCGGCTCTAGCGCCGATGAGTGTGCGGCCTCCATGGCGGGGTCCATCCACCCGTCCTCGGATGGCACGATCTGCTCCGGTTTGAGGACCGGGGCAGCCGCAGGCGTGATCTCCTGAACACTGTCTGATGGCAGATCTAAGTCATGCTCATCGTGACTGTTCGGCGCGCCTGACATGGGCTCGAATCCGTCGAAGATCAAGTCTCCGTGGATGTCGGCAGTATAGTTCAAGCTTCCAAACCTGACCTGATGGCCAGGGGCGTAGGTATCGATCTGCTCCAGATGGCCAAGCGAGTTGGCCCGCAGTATGAAGCCGCCGAATACGGAGATCTGTCCGGGGAGAAAAACCTCACCCTGGACCGCACCGTTGAAGACGATTGAACGAGCCATCAAGCCTTATCATGACGACACAGAGGAACTCTCAATGAAAGAACCAATGTCGGTGTCAAAACCGGCGGATCTCGGGTAGGGGGTCCCGAACTGTGCGTCTAAGGCTAATGGTAGCAGGAGGCGGGGGACACAATGTTTACCAGTGTTCGGGCCCTCTCGATGGAGGTAATACCCTACTTCCTGCTTGATTGATCTTGATGATATGAGTATTACAAGAGTTGATCTACCACGAGATCGTAGAGGCTAAACCTAGAAGCTAGCCTATGATTATGATTTGTTGTTGTCCTCTGAGACTAAACCCTCCGGTTTATATAGACACGGAGGGGCTAGGGAGTTACGTATACGTAGTCGGTTACGAGAAGGAGATCTACATATCCGAATTGCCAAGCTTGCCTTCCACGCAAAGGAGAGTCCCACCCGGACACGGGCCGAAGTCTTCAATCTTGTATCTTCATAGTCAACAGTCCGGCATAAGCATATAGTCCGGCTGTCGAGGACCCCTAGTCGAGGACTCCTCAAGGCCTGCCCATGACCTGACCGTCCACGGAGGGGGCGAGGCGGTTCGGCGCTGGTTTGGGCATTTGGGCGGGGAAGATCGGTGAAGAAGCACGATTGCCGTTAGATTGACATCTAACGGTCAGCCCATTGGTAGAGTCGATTGTTGACTAAGTTTCTTTTTGATAAACCTTATATGCGCATGAACTTAGTAGGCCCACAATTCAGCCTCCAAATCATGGCGGAGACAACATAGAGCCCATTTGCTACTTTTTAATAATTTGCAGCCCGTTTGCTAATTCTTAAGTAATTTATTACAGCCCATTTTCTGCCAGGACCACGGTAAAAATTTCAACCTTATTTTGCATATTTCGTGGAGTCGAGAACTTTTGTAATCGAAATGATAAACATTTCTTTAAGAACTTATTGATTTGCTAAAAAAATCGTTTTGTTTTTGTAAGCAAATAAGACGTGGGACAATTGAGTTGGTTTAAGGGAAAAACAGTGGTAAAAAAATCAGCGCTGGGAGGGAAAACAATAACAAGAATAAGGATGTAAATATGAAAATTGAATTTTATGTATTTTCAATATAATGATACGTGTATATGAACTAGTAAAAGTATAGGTAGAGATTAGAAAATGGATGTAGCACATGCGTTTCAAGAGGAAAATAGAACTGGGCTGTGTGTTTGATTCAGTAAAAAAAGTGCCCGCGGATGTCGTAAGACAAAATATAACTAACGCTGGCGGGCCAGAGGCTAGTAGATACCTGCTGGATCTTTGTGCCCCATTGTCACCATGGGTTGGGCCTGTTAAAAACAAAACCAAGACCGGGCAGTCTACAACCCAGTTGAAACTTGCTCGACCTGAAAAAACAATATAGGTGCTCAATAAACGAGAGAATTCTGCAAGTATAGACTGATAACTGGGATGCAGGCGGGGATATTGTTTTTCATCATGATTATAAGAGCACGCACTTGTTTCGAAAAATTTGGAGAACTGGGAATTCGAGCGGGAGGTGCTTATGCTACCCATCAAATAAAAATCAGGTGCCTGAAAATTCGTTTGGAAACAAATGATTCAGCTTTATATCCACGTCGACCCTCGGCATGATGGTTGGAAGGAAATGCCAAGTTCATACCAAAAGATCGTTAACAACAATACTAACTTGCAGACGACAAGGTAGTACAAGTACCAATACCAAACTAACTTATACTCTTTTTACTCCTGGCTCTAGTGTTCGTCTGGTAGAAAATCTTGCAGAGGACCAGCTCCCGCTCCTTCTCTTGCTCCAGGTCCCCAAGGTGAATGCTGGTGCATCACCCGATTGGTCCTCTGCTGGTCAAAGTTCTTGTTGGTGTGCAACATCGAGAACCTTTTTTGCTGCCCCTCTGCCGACCGTTGACCATCACCGGCAAGGTATTGCCGGTGTTGTGCCACATCGGCGTGCATGCCACACTCCATTGTATCCTGCAGCGTCCGTGCCCCTTTTGAACGCATACTGTAATTGCTGGAAGAAATGCTTGCTTAGGCCACTCGGTGTGATACTGCGGTATTGTCGAATACTGAGGTTTTAGTGTACGTGGTTGGCATTTTCATAACATCTTTGGCATGTTGCGATCACTTGTTTCACTTTTTATTAAGCTGTCAAATTGTAATTGCTTCACTAAGTCTGCGTCTAAAAGAAAAATAGAGCTATAAACAAAGGAATATGTTTGTGCAAGTAGATGGCTGATCGGTGTCTTACACAGGAAGTTTCTCGGGTTGGGTGTAGCATATGCCGTGCTTTCGTATCCGAAGGTTGGTATGAACAAATCGATGAGAGGTGAGACCTAGCGGCTGTGAGCACTCACTTTGGCCTCAAGGTGCTCGATCATTTGCTGATCAGGTAGGATCGAACTTGATGCCGTAACCCGGCTGACACTTAAGCCAATCCTTCTTCGACTTGCATGGGTTAATTCCAGTTATCACGGTACTCAATGTATGATCAATCGATTGTTTTAAGTGAATGATGAAAGATTTCGACAAATAAGTGGAACTCCAAATAAAGTCGAGAATACCCGAACACGCCGCGAGGATTCTTGTGTCACCTCACTGCCTTGGCGTGTTGTCACGTCAATTCAATGTGTGGACATGATGAATAATTTGGTGGCGTATACTAGTCTTTATCTTGTACTACTTACTAGTCGTATTTAGTGTCACATTTTAACCATAGGTTTAACTAACAAGTACGCACTTGAAGCCTAATTGATACTGCATCTCCATCATCATTATCAGTACATCCTGCGCGGGTGAGTTAGGATGCACTTGATCCCAGGAAGGTATCTATCCTTCAAACCAGAGGAGTGCTTCAAACTAACAACAGTACATAATAATATCCAACAAAAGAGGGTTGTGCTCTGATAGCGAGAATACATGGCTCGATCTAGATATCGGGGACGAATCAAGTTGTGCATATTTGCTGTTGGCATGAACCACATCGTCGCATGTTGGGTTTGCAAAAGCCATCCATCGCATGGAAGCTTGATGCCTTTCACACACCGAAGATTATTTGGCAGCAAGCTGTGTCGACGAATCTCTGGATATGGTGATTCATGAAACCCATGGTATGATGTGTAAACATAGTCCCCCCTAGCGAATGGAAGTTGCATAGCACGGTAATCATCGCCGGTGATATGATCGATGATTGGTTGGATGATCGGATAATTGAGCCCGAGGAACAAGGAGTGGTTGCCGAGGCTGTAAACCCCCCTCCAGTTGAATAGGCCTGGCCCAACGGAGCTGGGATCTTTCTCGAACACGAAACAGCCATAGCCATCAATGTCATGAACGCCCCACGCATTATACTGCATGTGGTTTTATGTAATGGTTTGGTCAATTTGGTACATGCAAATGAGCATCAAATGACCGCCGTCGGTGAACGGCGATAAACCACCACCACCCATATCGGCTGGTATGATTCCAGGTCCTGGAATCATGAAGGCCAAGACGCATTTCGTCCGCTGTAACAATTCAAATTCGAGACGAGGAAGGACAAAATAAACAATCATGTTCGTGAGTATGTGTGGAATTAAGATTATTATAACAGTGACACATATCATAGACAGAGAATTGCAATGCCGTGGTCATAATCATACCCCAAGTTAAAAAAATAAGCCAATGGCTTTCATATTCTAGAAATATGTCATGGTTCAAACATCATGTAACAATGAGAGGAAAACAGCTATGACGGAGCCTACTCATATTCTACCATAGCACTTACTACTACATTCTCATATCAACTCTAAGCAATAACATGCGTTGTTATAAAAATCTTGGAAATGAGAGTAACTCAGTGACATATAGAATTCATGATGTTATGCTCATAATATGTATTCTAACAATCATTAGATGCCAATTGTTCTCATATCAACTCTAACAATAACATGTGTGGTCATAAAAATCTAGGAAATGAGAGGAACATATAGCAATGATGTGGTTATAGACATACTATCTATTCTAAATTTGTAACAATGAACAGTCAGTCGTATTCATAAGGTAAAGATGAGATGAGATAGAACAATTACACGACGATAGATTCCACTAGTATAGGCAGCCAATCTGTGCGTCGGCCGCGTAAACGATGCCATCATGCACTATAGCATCAAACAGAAATGTTGGCTCAATAGGATTGACAATGAGCCATAACCATGTATGGCGACCGGATTCCAGATAGACTAATCCCATCTTGAACAAGGCAATGAGCTTGTAATCCATGTAGTCTTCTGATGGTGTGGGCACTTCACAGATTACAACTTTCAGCAAACAGAGGTTGTCGTGGAATTGTCACGGCAGATGTCCTCATGAAAGGACTTAGTCGCGGGGCCATCATACGGGTTAACTTAGAGGCGTTAAAGCGGACGCAAGGACACGAGAGTTATACTAGTTGACCCCTTGATGAAGGTAAAAGCCTACGTCTAGTTTGTGATGGGATTGATGTGATTCCGGCGACTAGGGAGCAATAACTTCGCCTAAGCCTCGGATTGTTGTTGTCTGTCTTCAAACCGCCGCCGGGTCGTCCCCTTATATACACGGATTGACGTCCCGGCCGGTCTACAAAGTCCCGAGGCCGGCTCATACAAGTGTCCGGCTCGGTCTCTCCTTTCTCTTATCTTACAACACAAGTTACATGGTTATGGCGGTTCTACCATTATGGGCCCTAATTCGCCCCTGGGCTCCGGGCCTCTAAGCTCTACAGCCATCGCCACCTTCTGAGTCTTCGTGGGCTCCAATTATGGCTGAGGGTAAACCGGCCCCTCGAGGCGGTTTATATTCGATAGTTACATCCCCAACATTAGGCCCCAGTTGACTTGAACCTATTCATGTTAATCTTCAACATCTTAGGAAACTCTGAATATCTTCCTTCATATTTAAGTAAACCGCCATCTTCTTAAACCGCCGTGGCGTCATCCTCCGACCACAATGACAGAGCATCTTGACATCATCTTTATTAAAGAAGCCCAAACAATAAGATTCCCTTCATTTAATACTATCCCGAAATCGAGGCGATCGCTGCTTGGCCGCCGCTTTCAACTCCTCGATTCTCGCACTTATCAATTACTCCGTCTCATTATAAATAGACGGAAGGCCCTTTCTCTTCTTCCTCCTTCCGGCGCTTCTTCTTCCTCACGGCTCCCAGCTCTGAAGCTCCGCCGTCGCCTCCGACCTCCGAGCCTTGGCGTCGGTGCAAGGCATTGCATCAACCTGGTTGTACCGGGACTCTCGGCGCTCCTCCGCTGTTACGTGCATCGGGTAAGGCTCCTCCTCATACCCTAGATCTGCATCTTAGGGCTCCTGTTCATTCATATCATCGTTCATAGGTGTTCATCCCTAGTCTCTTCATACCTGCTCTGCCATGGCTTTTCAATCCAACCGTAGCATATACCCTGTGTAATAACTGCTCCGCCTTCAGTTTAGCACTTTGCACATCCTTCTTCTTGTTCAGACCCTCTTAATAGAACGCACGAAACTTCCCTACCCTTTATAAGGCTTGCATGGATCGCAGAAATTTTTCCTTACTGAATCTTCGGTAGATCCAAATTAACTCCATTCATATGTGAAACCTGTTTCTGTCCACTCTTAGCAGATTTTCCAGTTCTGTCCCTTCCTCCTAAGGGCGGTTTAATTTTTTGATAGCTAAGCCGCCATACTCCATTAGTCCTCGATTAAACCGGAAATTGGGCTGAATGCCAAATTGCGGTTTAGCATTGTATAATATATACGAACCGTTAACGGTGAACCGGTTTTACTTTTCCTTTCGCAGATTTCTTCTTCGAGAATGGCCAAACAATTATGCAGCTTGCAATTGGGTCCGGTCCAAGATGCGAGGCGCAACTCAATGGATATGTCACCACCGGCGCTTTAGCCTCCAAAAATGTCCTTCATTGGCGTGTTCCGAATGCCTGCCCTCCTGAACCTCAAGAAGGAGAAGTAATTGTATTTATGCAACACTTAGACCGGGGATTCAGCCCGCCCGGATCAAAACTCTTCCGGGATGTCCTTGCAAGTTTCCAACTCCATCCACAAGATATTGGTCCGAACTACGTGTCCAATATATGCAATTTCAAGTTTTCGTGAAGTCTATCTTCAAGAAGAACCATCTGTGGAGCTGTTCGGGATTTCTTTCATTTGAACCGCTGTCACGAGAGTTTTCGGATGGTCCTAACACGGGCCCGGGTGGCGTTTCAATCCGAGAAAAGGAAGGAAGTAGACTTTCCTCACGCATAAAACACCATAGCCATCCGAAAGATTGGAACCAAACCTGGTTCTATTGCGAATACCGCTCCTAACAGCGAGAACCCTTTGCGGGCTACCGCCCTCACCGGCTTAACAACCATCACCCATTGCCTTTACGCTTGACCGCCTTGAGCGGAAGAATTTTGAATTATCAAACTCCGGGCTCTAATGGCCAATGGCTTAAACTAGCGGGTGTTGACCTTGTTCGATGTTGGGTTTCTTGGGGCATCTTGCCATTAAGCCGCCGCCCGAATTGATGCACGAATACACTTTGGTAGCGTCAAAGACCCTCAAAGGCGTCACAAGCTACCAATAGCGAGCTTGAAATCAGCTTTGAGACAGTGAAGAAGATGCTCGATGAATCGGTCTCCGTCTGCAGCCAAACCGGATTGGCCCCGTTCTGTGTTTCCAACAAACCGCCTGCGGTAAGACTCCGCTCATCACTCTTCTGATATTAATGCCTTATTGATGTACATTAATCCTTGTTACCTCTTAGGCTAACAGCTCCTTCTGGAAACGAACCAAACCGGCCCGGGTTCCTCGTGTAAAGTCCAAGACCACCAAGACAGCTGGTAAGAGGAAAACCGCCGATTCTTCTGATCCGCCGGAAGGAGAAGATTGAAGCTGAGGTAAAGCTTGATTTACCTTGTCCCTTTTATCCTTCATCCTATTGGCGGTTACAATTCCCGGGGCGATCTTTGAAGCTAGTCATGCCGATCTGTTGAGGTAATCCTTCTTTCTTCCGAATCGATCTTGTGCGGTTAAAAGAATTGGCGGACGGTCCGGAAAGTGAAAAATCTCACTCCGTGCTCATTTGAATCCGAACCTTTCTTTGAAGACACAGTAGACTGAAGAGCGCCATACGACCCGGCACGTGATCAACAAATTGCATCGTCCGGTTTACGCTTTGGCACCCCAACCCGGCATTGTCGTCCAGAGGTGATTTGTTCTCTGAAAGCGTTATCCTTTGAAAGGTTTCTTCCGATGCCCTCTCAATCCGTCGATCCAAATTATCAGGCCTCTTCCAACTCATCTGGCGGTTCATCAACCACTCAACTGCCTCCTCTTAATGTTCCGCGGGGTAAGCATAATACTTTTTTTGCTTTCTTCGCATTTGTCGATTTACCATACTCTAACTCTGAATATTGCAGCACCAAGGCTCGCTTAAGCAAGAAGGCGAAAACCCTTGACCCTACTGTGGATGTTGATCCGGAGAAGACTCCAGAGCACCATGGCGAAAAGCCTAAAGTTGCTGAAAACACTTTTGCCGGGTTGAACCAAGACGACAATGCTAATCCGCCAGAGGTTGACCCGGATGCCCAAGTGGAAACCTCACATCCTGCTCCACCGAGTCCTGCCACGAAACAGGTTGCAGATGCTGAACCGCCGAGCCTGGGTATGAAAATACCAAGCCCAAGGAAGAATGCCAATCCGGCCAGCCCGGCCAAAGATGAATATGTCGTAGTGACGGGCACCGCCTATACCGCCCCTGGCAATCCGGTCGCTCTATCAAAACACAGCGCCAAGGAAGAGTCTACTGCCATGAGTAAAGAGAGGGGAAAAACTGATGTGTCAGCTTATGACAACTTCTCTGCCCAAGAACTTCACTCCGGCTTCCTGAACCGACTCTTCACAAGTCGTGACTTGAAGCCGATGCAGTGAATCGTATGAAGGAACGCTATGAGGTAAGGAGTTATGCCTCTCTTGTACTTTTGTTGTGTAGTTGCCCCCCAAGGGCGGTTTAGCTATGCATAGTTAAACCGGAATTGAATATAAAACTCATACGTCTCAAACTTGATCTTTGTAGCCCCCAAGGGCGGTTCAACTTAGCATAGTTAAGCTGGGACCGTAACTTGTATCACCATAGCAAGATGAGATCAGTTAGCCATTAGCCCCCAAGTGCCAAGTTGAATACCTGTATTGAGCTTGGGACTTCATAATGAAACAACTAACGTGATCCATTTTTTATCGAGTGAGATATACCGACCAAACCGTACAACTCAAGGACCTTCATGCCAATCTGAAGACTCAACAAGCGAGAAGCCACCAAGGCCAAGGATGAATTGAAAACCGCCTTGACCACTATGGAGCAGCTCAAGGAGTGGTATAAATCCGAGCAGGCCAAGCTGGGACACCGAGAAGGCTGGTTTGCTAAAGCAGGCGAAAGATCTTTGAAGCGGCTCTGAAACCGGTGACGAAGAGCTCACGGACTAAAGTGCCAAATTAATGCCATGACCTCTGCGATCTTTGGTAAGAGATTTTCACTGATTACTATTCCGTTTGATATTTCCGCCGGTTTAACTTTGAGCTGTCTTAAACCGGTATAGGGAAGCGTATTGCTCATGCAGGCTCGGATATGCGGAAGAAGCTCAAGGCTGCATACCGCTGATTGAGCGGTGTACACGGCACCAATGAGTCATATGCGCTACGTCGTATGATAACACAGCTCCGTCCTTGATCAAAGAATCTGTTGGACCGGCTATCCATGATTCGGCACAACTTGAAGAGTTGAAGCGATCCATGACCGGGCTGGCACTTTATTGGCTCTAACTTTCGCGCCAAAGCGTGGATAGCGGACCTTGATCCGGTGACATAGCCAAGGGCTTCCCAGCGCTCAAGAAAATGGCGAAGCCTTTGATAATGGCGCCCTCAAGCGAATAACAAAGGAGATCGTCCTCTGGCGAGTCAAGCGGCGTGAGAAGCCAACTTTGGCGGTTTACCGATCATTCGATGATGAAAACAACAAGCGGGTGGAAATTGACATTCCACAACTGCAGAACCTTGTTCCTCAAATCCGTAAGCACACTTATGCCTCGACGTTGATCCGCTGAGCTTATAAGTGAAGAGGCTGTCTTCGGGCTTTAAACCGGATTATTTGGTCCACCAATGACTTCCGGCCATTGGGTGATGAAGAGGAAGAAGCTGAACCGACGCCAGATGACCCATCTTCTTCACGTCAACCCGGCGAGGAAGCTTAATCCGTCAAGCCGGTTGATGCATCATAAGCTGCTAGTCATAACGCCATTCGAAATGTTGGGCCTCTGAAGGCTTTGTAATAGAATAGCCAGCACCTTTGTTTTGAATATGCCTTTATGCCTTGATGCGCAACCTTGGCAGAGGCGCCGATATATTTGATTGAATAATCGAAACCTTCAATCTATATTGCTGCAATCACAAATTCTTAAACTGCCACGGCGGCTTGTGTCGCCATGACCCGCTTGTGACGCTCATATGTATATGTAAGGAAGTATTGAGGTATATGATCAAAATTTTGTGATGCAAAAATACACCTTGTTGTCGGGAACTGCGGTTAATTTGAGCCAACCTTGAAGCGGAGGTTGTATAAACCATTACGTCAAAGGAGACAACAGCTCCTGTGTTTAGAATGCCGGTTTACGGGTAAACCATGCTTGGGTCATATTAAGCCCCTGTTACTCCACAATGGGACGTTTAACGGGAAAAATCAAACGGAAGAGTTATCTCCGGATTAAAAATAAACCGAATGCCGTCAATGGACTGGTTGAACTGATTTTAATATTAGTTATGAAAAAAGAAATACGGAAGCAAAGGCAATGATAAAACCGTTTGCGAAAAGAGACCTTCTTGAGCCGATCGGATGGCATTACCATGGTCGGACACGACCAAGCTCCCAATAAGGTGTAGCTATGGTTCAAGTCAGCGGTCCCCAAGCTGAAACCGTGGCATTATACCGATCAAGTGGGCGTGGCAATGGTTCGGGTTCGACCAAGCCCCCAAGTGACTCTATGACCTTAGGCCGACCAAGAGGCGTGACTGGTTCAGACTTGACCATGTCCCCAAGTGATCTGGTGGCTTTCGCCTATCAAAAGGTGTTGCATTGGTTCGGACACGACCAAGCCCCCAAATGACATCTAAAAGCTTCTGAAGAGCAAGCTCAAGGGGTAAACCGGAGGCCGTTTTAAGACAACAACTCCATGTACCCAAGCCGGATCTTTACAGAGCGGATACCCGCTTTTAGCCGAGGCTCCGGTTTATTGCTTTTATTCATAATATATACATTGTCATAATATGTACATAAGGAGAGCCGATGGCTCAGGTATAATAAGGCCAAAGATGAGCTATGTTCCACGGCCTGTTGGTCTCCTCTTCTGACGTGTGTGAGTCTTTATGCTCTCGAACATCAATCGGATAGTATGACCCGTTGTGCGATTCTTCTTGACCACAAAAGGCCCTTCCCAAGGTGGGGATAGCTTGTGCATATCATCTAGTCTTGAATGAGCGAAGCACCAAGTCTCCTTCTTGAAAGGTTACGGTTACGACCCGTCATTTGTGATACCGGCGAAGATCCTGCTTTGGTAAATCGCCCGGCGGCAGCCGCCATATCTCGTTCTTCATCCGGTCGATCCAAAGCGTCTGCCGTCTTTGCCTCGTTATACGCCTCAACATAGGCTGCCACACGAGGTGAGTCATGACGGATATCGCTGGGGAGGACCGCCTCCGCTCCATAGACCATAAGAGCGGTGTGTATCCGATTGGATCTATTAGGGGTAGTATTTATACTCCATAACACAGATGGCAGCTCTTCTACCCAACAGCCCGGCGTCCTCGTAAAGGGACCATAAGCGGGGCTTGATACCTCTCGAGGATCTCTGATTAGCTCGTTACGCTTGACCATTGGACTGCGGGTGAGCTCTTGAAGAAAGCGTCAAGCGGATGTGCTCACGTTCACAAAACTCCTTCATGGCACCTTTGGAAAAATTGGTACCATTATACGTGATGATCTTGTGTAGAAACCCAAACCGGAAGATCACCCTTTTGATGAACTGAACCGCCGTGGCGCATCACATTTGCTAACGAGGCTACGCCTCGACCCACTTTGTAAATTTGTCAAGCTGCTACCAACAAGTGTGTCTTCTTGTCCTTGGACCTTTTAAAAGGTCCCACCATGTCGACCCCAAATGCATAAGCGGCCAAGTAATTGGAATCATCCTCAATTCTTGGGCGGTATATGAGCACGTCTAGAAAACTTACGGCAACCATCACACGCTGACGGATCTTCCGCATCGGCATGGGCGGTCAACTAATAAAAACCATGGCGAACGCATATAGCCACCAAGGATTTTGAACGGCGTGGTGACCACAGTCCCCTTCATGGATCTCACGCAATATTTCACAGCCTTCCTCGGGGGACACCACGGTATTTGAAAGCATACGACACCTTTGCAATGATGCAGCTCGCCATTAACAATGGTCATAGACTTGAACCGCCGAACTATTTGTCAGACCCAGCGTCTCATCTTACGTAACTTCGCCCGGCTCATGTCGCCAAATAAGGGCGTCCAATCCGGAATGACATGCAGGGGCTGCCACCAAGCGAGCCTCCGGATCGGGAATAGCCAAATCTACTTCATCGGGAAGCTTGGTGACGGGTTGTGCGATACATCAAGGAAGACATTAGGCGGGACGGTTTACGTTGAGAGCCCAACCCGGCTTAAAAGCGTCCGCCGCTTCATTCTTCCGGCGATCCACATGGTCCACTGATAGCCTTTAAAATGACCTGCAACAACATCCACCTCCCGGCGATACGCAGCCATGAGTGGGTCTTTGGAATCCCAAGTGCACGACACTTGTTGGGCCCTGAAGTCAGTCACCGAAGCACTTAACCCGGCTTAGATTCATCTCCTTAGCCATCCGAAGACCATGGAGCAAGGCTTCATACTCAGCTGCATTGTTAGTACAAGGGAACATTAAGCGGAGGGCGTAACAAAACTTTTCACCTCGTGGGGAAGTTAACACGACTCGAGCCCCGAGCCCTCAAGCTGCTGGACCCGTCAAAGTGGATGGTCCAATAGGTATGATCCGGCTTTTCTTGGTAGCGCTTGTAACTCCGTCCAATCATTAATGGAATCCACAAGTGCACAGGATTTTTATTGCCGTCGGGGCACATACCTTAAAATCAGACGGCCCAAGCTCTATAGCCCACTTAGCAATCCGGCGATCGCCTCGGGTTCTGTATGATATCACCCAAGGGAGCTGAATCGACCACCGTGATGGGATGCCCTTGAAAATACTGCTTCAGCTTCGACTTGCCATAAAAACTCCATACACCAGCTTACGCCAATGCGGATATCTGCTTGGACTCAATGAGCACCTGTTGATATAATAAACGAGCGTTGAACCGGATGTTCCTTCTGTCTCCTTCCGCTCTACCACAATGGCTACGCTTAATCGCCTGGCATTAGCAGCAACATATAGTGACGGCTCTTTGTCAATGGGAGCGGCGAGAACAGGCGGGTTGTGCCAATGGCGCTTAAAATCCTCAATGCTTCATCGGTAATTTGAACTCCGGACAAAGCGATCCGTCTTCTTGACATCGGTACAAAGGAATGGCCTTCTCTCGGCGGTGATAAACCGGCTTAGCGCGGCAATCCGACCGTAAGCGCTGGACATCATTAATACACTTTGGCTTAGCCAAGGAGGTGATAACCGTAATTTTCTCCGGATTAGCTTCAATCCCCTGTTGGACACAAGGAAACCCAATAACTTGCTTTGGAACACCGAAAACACATTTGGCGGGTTAAGCATCATCTTGTACACCCGCAAGTTGTCAAAGGTTTCTTCGGATCCATAATCGGTGTTTCCTTCTTCCTTGATTGAACCACAATATCATCCACATAAGCATTCACGTTACGGCCGATCTGTTCGTGCAAGCAATTCTGTACCTGGCAATGATAAGTCGCTAGGCGCTCTTGAGCCCAAAGGCATGAACACATAGCGAAGGCTCCAAAGGGAGTGATAGCGATGTCTTCTCCTGGTCCTTAACCGCCATTTTGATCGATGATATCCGAATATGCATCCAAAAAGCTCAAGCGCTCGCAACCCGGCCGTAGCATCAATAATCTGGTCAATGCGGGGAGGCGAAAGGATCTATTTGGACAAGCCTTGTTAAGATCTGTGTAATCCACACACATGCGCCAAGTGCCGTTTTTCTTAAGGACCAACACCGGATTAGCAAGCCACTATGGATGGAAAACTTCAACGATAAAACCTGCTGCTAAGAGCCTGGCAACCTCCTCTCCAATGGCCTTGTGCCTTTCCTCGTTAAACCGGCGAAGAAACTGCTTTACCGGTTTGTACTTGGGATCGACATTAAGAGTGTGCTCGGCGAGTTCCCTCGATACACCTGGCATGTCGAGAAGGCTTCCATGCAAAATGTCGATTCTCACGGATGAACTTCGATGGTAGCGCTTTCCTATTTAGGATCCAAGTTAGCACCGATGATGAACTGCTTGGGCCGAATCACGGGCACAAAGTCAACAAGTTTAGTCTCGGCCGCCCGATTTAAACTTCAGATCCGGATCGTGCTCGTAGTTGGCTTCTTCAGCGGGGTCATATCCGCCGGATCAACATTATCTTTATAGTACTTTAGCTCTTGATTGGCACAAACCGATTCTGCGTAAACCGCATCACCTTGCTCACACTCTAAAAGCGATCTTGCGGCTCCCATGAACCGTTATCGTCCCTTTGTGACCCGGCATTTTCAGCTGCAAATAGACATAACAAGGTGGCGCCATGAACTTGGCATAAGCCGGCCGCCCAAGCAGGCGTGGTAATGACTTTGAATTTTCACCCCTTCAATCTTCAATGTTTCAGATCTGGAGTCATGTTCATAGCCTAAGGCCACCTACAGAGCTATATTACCAACCGTATATGCTGACTTGCCAGGAACAACACCATGAAACACTTGTATTGGGCGGCTTGAGATGTTTATCTGTTAATCCCATACTGACGGAAGGTCTCCTGTCTGAGGATGTTGATGCTGCTTCCCCATCCGCCAGTACCTTGGTGAATTTGTATCCTCCCACGAGGCGCCACCACTAGGGCTAGCTGGCCCGGATTGTCAACCCGGGAGGATGATCCTCTCTACTCCACACAATAGGCTGCTCGACCAGCGTAGGTAATGCGGCACGGCGGTTCAACAACGTTATTGCCCGCTTCTGAAGTTTCCGGTCTCGCTTGTCCAAGCTAGTGGTGAAAGGCGTGATCGCATCCACCATTCAACTGCCCGGATTGCGTTGATAACCCATTGCTGCTTCTGCTGCTGATTGTAACCACCTTGGTTGTTACGATTGTTCTGATTGTTACGATTGTTACGCCCGCCGGATTACCATTAAACCTGGACGAATTTCCTCCACCGTAATCCGGGCGGACCACTGAACCGCCCGGCGGGCCCTTGATCATACCGGAAAGCATTAGAATTTTTGAACTCCTGCATAATGTAACAATCCTTCGAGAGGTGGTTATTTGGCGCCTCTTCGTCCCATGCTTGGACGGGGTTGATTCAGCAGATAATTCAACCGGTCCGGATTGTGATTAGGCGCACCACGGTTCGGATGCTTACCCTTGCGCCGTTGACCCTTGTCCTGCAGCGTTGGTGTTGGCTCTGAAGCCCATGTTACCATTCGCCTTACGCTTGTTTCCTCCACTACCGCCCGGTGATCTTGCTGGCCTCTGGAGTTGCTGTTACATTTTCCCTTCCCTGTTTCATCATCCTCCTCAGACTCGGGATCCTTGGTACTATCAGAATCAGCATACTTCACTAAAACGCCCATGAGAGTGCCCATGTCATTGCAAAAACGCTTCATGCGACCCAGCTTCAATTTTAAAGGTTTGAACCGGCAGTTGCCTTCTAGGGTTAAGATCGCAGAATCAGTGTTGATCCGGTCTGAAGAATGCAAAACTTACGAACGCATGGCGTACCCAGCGGGTTGTGGATTCTCCCTCTTGCTGGACACAAGCCGCCAAGTCCACCACGACATGGGCTGCTTACAGGTGTCTTTGAAATTTTGAATGAACCGGGTCCATAAGCCCAGGCCCATGAACTGATGGAATTGGGTGGCAAGTTTTTCAACCAAATGCGGGCCGTGCCTTCAAGCATCATGGTGAAATACTTTGCACACGCAGCTTCATCCACATCCGGCATCTCCATGGCCATCTCATAGCTTTCTATCCACGCTTACGGAGCGGATCGGCGGTATAATTGGGCACCTTGCGTGGCCTCTTGAAATCTTTGGGCAAGCGTACATTGCGTAAAGCGGGGGCGAGGCAAGGCACCCCAAAGAGCCAGGATGTAACTCCGGGCTCGAAGATGGTTGGTCGAACCGTGAAGCTGATGATCCTCATCTTTGTCTGCTAACTCGGCCTCCTCGTGCCTGGCCGGTCCACCACCTCTTGAGCGTTTTGAAACCACCCGCCGGGTTGTGGCCTTGAGGTGCACCGCGCGCGCATTACTTGACACGGCGGTTCATCTGCGTGCTGCTATAGCTCCGGCTTGGGCGGGGGTGGAGTGAATCCGATCCGGCTATATGAATACGCTTCTGTTGGACCAGAGCCGTCCCTAAGGAGCTCTTTGACCCGGCGTGTTTCTACCACTGTGGTGAATCGCCTTGATTGGAATCGCCTCCAATCGCGCGCCGCATAACAAGGTTATCCATCGGGTTGGAGTAGTGACACGGAGGGTTTGCACAGCTGGCGCGCCGGCATGATGGCGGCGGATCTATCACAGCGGGGCTAAACGGCGGCGCCCGTCGAGGCGCTTCCGCGGTTCACCACCGGCGGCGGATTACTGGTCCCTGCTCACGGGGTGTTGAAGAGGTCTCTTCCCTCGAAAACCGAGGGCAAGCGGGATCTGTACTTTCTTTTCATGACTTCATGCGGCGGCGTTACGATCCTGCATGAGCCTATAAGCCTGCGCATCCAAAGCGGCCCGTTCTGCCGCCATCCTAACGTATGCGGCTGCCAGATCCGCTTTAGCCTGAGTGATTTGTTCCTTCACCTTTGCAATCTCCGCATTATGCAGGTCTTGATTTGCTGGGTTAGCCTCTGCCATGAGCACGGCCAATGCATCAAATAGTTCTGATAAAACTTGAGCGGCGCCACGGGGCCTCTGCCCGGCTGCCATCGCCATTGTTGAACCGGCGACCATCGGCGCAGCGGTCGAAGAGTGAAGCGTCGGCTTGTGTACCGGCCATGAATATTCCAACCCGGTTGGGCAGATCAGAGGGGTCGGAATACTCTCATCGTCGAACAGCCCCGATCTGGCCATCATGCAGCTGATGCAGAGACTCGGTTTCCCGATCGACGACTTCGTCATCGAGTAGACAACGGTTTACGCCACCAGATGCTGATCCGCCCTCATAGTCTCCTCCGTGGATGACCCCCACGCGAAGCCGCGGCTTGACCCGGTTTAGCGAGGCAGGTTTCTTCTTCGCCCGTTGAGCCGTCTCGGCGAGGTCGGTGCGAGATGTCCGGCTCGGGCCCTGGCTCACCGATCTTGCCGATGAACACGCGTGTATGCCACCAAAGGGGACCCGGTACCCGTACCCAATTGAGCGGCCTCGGGACCCCAGCCTGCATCGTCGATGTAGAGCTTGTCATGACGACTCTTGGTCATCCGGCCCACAACATAGCCTTGAGTCCTTGAACTTGCCCTCTAAGATCATCAAACCATCGATGCGATAGCCCCACGGTGGGCGCCAAGCTGTCGTGGAATTGTCACGGCAGATGTCCTCATGAAAGGACTTAGTCGGCGGGGCCATCGTGCGGGTTAACTTAGAGGTTAAAGCGGACGCAAGGACACGAGAGTTATACTAGTTCGGCCCCTTCGATGAAGGTAAAAGCCTACGTCTAGTTTGTGATGGGATTGATGTGATTCGGCGGCTAGGGAGCAATAACTTCGCCTAAGCCTCGGATTGTTGTTGTCATCTTCAAACCGCCGCCTTGGTCGTCCCCTTATATACACGGATTGGCGTCCGGCGGGTCTCTGAGTCCCGAGGCGGCTCATACAAGTGTCCGGCTCGGTCTCTCCTTTCTCTTATCTTACAACACAAGTTACATGGTTATGGCGGTTCTACCATTATGGGCCCTAATTACGCCCCACAGGCTCCGGGCCTCTAAGCTCTACTGACCATCGCCACCTTACGAGTCTTCGTGGGCTCCAATTATGGCTGAGGGTAAACCGGCCCCTCCAGGGCGGTTTATATTCAGTAGTTACATCCCCAACAGAGGTCGAGCCAAAAGCTTGATGCGTCTCGTGCGTAGTAGGCAGGAGTGTCCGGCGGGCCACGAGGCTCGATGGCGGTGGTATCCAATGATGGAAGGATGATCTCTCGCTGGGTGTAGATATCCACGAGACACCACGGACTACTGATTGGTGGATGAGGGCGATCGATTGGCCTTCATGCCCGCCCAATAGTGGCGGCGCATGAAGGACATGTGGGCGAGTAGTGGTAGCATGTCGAGGGGCACCACGGCAACCTCCGTAGGATCGTCAGAAGTCGATTATGCGGGCCACCTGCGAGGATCGGGCATCGGCAAGAAGGGTGTCTTGGAAAGAAACCCGGCCGGTTGCGGGCAGTAGATGGTACAAAGACACCGAGCATGCGGCGGATGGACGGTGCTGAGTAGGTCCATACGATTACAGATCTGCTCCAAGAGAACATCGGGAGGAATTCCAATCACGGCTATGCGTGTCGGTCGGTTACGCCATTGGGGTTTCCGGTGCTGCGAGCCGGTAGGGAAGTGGATTGAGGCGGGCGAAGAAGCTTCTCCTTGTGTGGCGGCGGTGAGTGGGGGATATGAGTGCGTCTGCGAGCTACCAAGGAAGATGGCACGGGTGGGCGGCGATGGCGGGGTAAATGGTGTGCTGACGGCGATGGGGAAGAGAGGAGGAAGAAGAGTGGAAGGCAGGGAAGAAAGTGCATTAAATCTCAATTCTACTAGTACTACTACCAGGATATACCGTCCTTGAGTGTATATAGTTACCTGAGATGACATGTGGGTCTACCACAAGAGGGCCCATATGTTAGTTAATGGAGGACAGAGGTGCGTAGGCGTATTTGCGGAAGCGTGCTCTACTGGCAAACATGATGGCAGTACTGGGTAAGGCTGATTTAGTAACACCAACACGCTGGTTCAGCTTATTAATTATGTGTCCCATCTGGCATGGCGTGTATTGTCACTTCACTGCGAAGACTAGTTGAATAGTTCTCTCTGACTGAGATGGGGAATAAGGGATCGCGAAGACTACCTTTCTATAGTATCCCTATGCCTCTACGCTCACTTCACTCATTTTGCTCCATACCTAGTCACTTGTTGAAATCTGTAGAAAGACAAATACTCCGTATTTGGGAACAGGATGGCGTCTTTACTCGGATTTGGGAGCAGAGGAGTATCACCATATGGAGGGAAACAGATGAAGCTTGGAATATGAACATGTCAATGGGAGGAGTAAGCCCCATGCATGCATGCATGCATGCAACATGCAACACTCACACGTCTGAGATGGACGCACGCAACACTCACGCACCCATGCGGCACACAGCACACAACTTAACACACACGCTCACGCTCAAGTGCTCAACCTACTCCCTACGTCCGTGAAAGACTGTACATTTGGAGATTTACACATTGACCAGGGCATAATTAATGCCCAAAAGTAGCTGACTTATGTGTGCATGCGACCATTGAGAGAAGAAGATTAAATGAAGGCCCTTGCATGCTGTAATTAAGGATAGACATGTAGCCTATACCTAGAGCACAAGTTGGTGCATTAGTCAATCAATATAGATTTAGATTAAAGGCTAAATGCATTGGAAGTGTAGATGTACATCATGTACTACACTCTTTGGTTTTTAGCCGTGTACACTCTTTGTTGGAAGGCGAGGGAGTACATGTGCATGAACTCACATACACTGACCCGGGGGTGGTTCGGCGCAAGGGTTGGACTCTGTCGCGCTTTGCATAAAGTTTTGTTTAACTGATTTCTTTGCTCTGCGGTGCGGGTGGGACCCGAAACCAGGTGACAATTGAACGGTCGACAAAGTGCCACGTCAACTATGTGGCGGTCGGGAGGTGCTGTCACGATTGCTCTCTGACGAGCTAGTGATCGTATAATCACCGCAAAACTATATATAGTGACCGTAAAGAGCGTATTATTACATCGTTGACCACGGTGTATTTTCTCATTTCAAATTAAGCCATATTAACGGAAAGGATGCAGTATGGACTAGTACTAGTACTTTGCTGATGTGTCCCGTCAACTCGCCCGAATGAGGAGAAGCTTGCTTACTACGCCTCTCCCTTGCCCGGTAGCGATGGTTCACAAAGACGAGGAGAGGGTTTTGACAACAGCGCCTCTCCCTCTCCTCGCCCTCGCCCTCGCGGTGGGCGTGCAGCAATGATCAATCGGTGTCCAGTTGGCGAAGCATATTGTCTTTGTAGTATCATCATTGTTGGACCTTCCGAAGAGGCAAAGAGCCAAGTGCAAAGTTCACATGAGTACGAACTGTTGAACCTCCCGAAGAGGCAAAGAGCCAAAAATTTTGTTGGTTTTTATCAAAAACTTGGTTGGTTTTGAAGAAGGTCATTTAAACCTTTCAAAAATCTCTCTCTCAAAATTTTTCCCTTTGGCAAAGGATTTTATTTTGGCATCTTCTTCAACCCTGGTGTTGGATATTAAAAAACCTTTCTTACATTTATCCCTTCTCAAAAATTTAATTCTTGATATTTATTTTCTTTTAAAAAGAAAACCCTAGGAGTTTTGGGTCTTATCTTATATTGAAACCACCCATGGTTTTACCATGCCTCTTGTGGTAAATCCTTTCAAAACCCCTCCTTCCACTTTGGGGGCTATCGAAATATTCTGTCCCTACAAGCCCAACTCATTTTTGGATTTTATTTCATTTATTTCTTTCCCCAAAACTATTTTGTCCATTATTTTGAGCTTAGGTGATTTGCAAAGCAAGTTCCTAATTGCCTTTGAGTTTTGATCTCAAACCAACTCCTCTGGATAGTCCCTAGCACCCACAACCTAGAACCATCGAGATCCACTCTTCTTCTTTTCAAAAATTTCAAGTTTCAGCCTTTGCAAGTTTGGACCAGATTTGTCAAATTTGGTGAAATTCATATCTCCTCTTCTCCAAAAATTCCACCAAAATTCAGGCAGCCCCAAGATGCAATGAGAGGCCACCCCACCAAAAATCAGCTCAAGGAGAGCCTCCCACATACCAAAATCATTACAGCCGAACACCTGGCGGCCTTTGTTACCTTGCACTTTCGAGAAAAATTCGAGAGATTGAGAATGTTGGTGTCGCTTCTTCATCGAGTTCACGTCACACCTGTCAGCAGTGCGCTGGCGCGTTCTATGCACGGCCCTCCTCCTGGCCAGGCCAGACGCCCCTTTGACGGAGTGCAAGGGCGTGGTGTTAGCGAGCCTCGCTGGCGTTAGCGATTCTGCGGTGGCTGCGCCACCCGTGGCGGCCAGCGAGGGCTGAGCCAGCTCGCCACGCCACTCCGCTCCGCCCCATCGCTCCACAGCCTCCGCGTGGCTCATGCAGGCCAGCGCACTCCCGTAGCACCGTCATCGTGGCTGGCAAACAGCGAGAAGAGCACGCACTCTGCACGCCCGACGGGCCCGCGCCACCCCGTTCCGTCGAACTCCAACCCAAAGCTTCAAATCCAAGCTCGTTTAGTGCCTAAATGGAGCGATGGACCTCCA
The DNA here is from genome assembly GCA_021605145.1 of Aegilops bicornis. NCBI lineage: Eukaryota > Viridiplantae > Streptophyta > Magnoliopsida > Poales > Poaceae > Aegilops > Aegilops bicornis. Next base: position 397,778 of record JAHIAL010000143.1, on the reverse strand, counting down.
CGATGATGCTCAACCCCTAAACCACCCCGACCAAGCCTGCGCCCGCCGTAACCTTCGTCCGGAGAACTCCGTTCACGGCCATCGCCTCGGATCGCCTATAAAAAGGGGCCCCAGCTGCGCCCTCGAAAGCACGCACCACCTCTGCACCTCACCAACACTCGCCCGAGGGCCACTAGGAGGACCTCGAGGAGGTCTCCTCCCCCAACTCCGGCCGCCCCGTTCCGCCTCGGCCTCCACCTCGATTCACTCCGGTGAGGCCGTCCCCGGCACCCAAACCTCGTCAGCAACCTCCTCAAGCACCCAGAAGTCTAACCCCCACTTCAATTTGCCCTTCGCAGCACTCCCCGGCGAGATCCAACTCCACCCGAACCGCCGTCCGCCGGAGCAAGGGCCACCGTTGACTTAGTGCTCGCCGGCGACCACCACCACCACCCACCGACGCGGATGGATGCACTGAGCACGGAGGTACCACCGATCCCCTACTCCAGCAGTGGATCGCGGCGGCGACCACTTGACTCTCGGCGCCAAGCGAGCTCCGATCTCCCCGTTTGAAATTTCAAACCTATCGGGTGGGACCCGCTTTATCGATCTCTCATTTCTTTTAAATCGAATCGTTTTAAAGCGTATTACGGCAAATGCGCTTTCCGATGCTGAATCGTTTTCGGACTTTTCGCTTAGCCCCACAGGAAGTTTCTCTTTCCTTCTGAGAGAGGTCCATGGACCAAAACACTTATAACTTTTAAACAGAAAAGGATTTTTGAGTGATTCTTTTTCTGCCCTCTTCAAAATTTTGTCTAGTTTTTTATCAGATTTATATGAAAAATATTTGGTATATTTCTGTACACCTCACGGTATTTACAATAGCGCGTATATTTTTGTATACCGTAGATACCGAAGGAGGTGACGGACCCGCGAACTTCACCGAGCTAGGCCCCGACTACTCCGAACCAGGCAAGCATGTTTGAACTTTCGATATGATGAGTGTTTTGGCATGTTTGCATTAAGTAGTTGCATGGCATGATCATGAGCACCTCGATGAATGTCATTTTCATGCGGAATTGAGGCAAGTAAGTCCCGGAGACCCATAAGTTGTTGGGTATGAGTTTTGCATGGCCATGTGATGGCATGAGAAGGAGTAAGATGGGAGGGGTTGTGACATGCCAGTCTTATGCTGACTGTTTGACCAGTGTTAACATGAATCGGTCCGATTTCCATCCGTTTCCCTCTGTACTACCACATGTTTTTCCGCAAGGAAATATGGCTCGATAAGTTGCAAACCGCTTCTGGTACACACCAAATCGAGAGGCGGGATGAGGGTTCCATGGCCCTGGATTAAAGCCTATCATCCGGTCAGGGGCATGGGTGTTTCGGTTGGGACCGAGAGGGGGCATCCCTTAGAGCTGGCGATATATAAATTTGATCCCATGCTATTCGAGATTGTGATCTCCCGTCTCAAACTTTTCTTGAGCGATGTCTAGGGTGACCCTGACACCGTGAGGTTGGATGGGTGTGTACTGGTTAGATGTGTTTCTTCCGAAATACCGTAAAGCGGAACTAGTCCTTAGTGACTACGAAATCCGTTGGGCTGTGGGCATTTTAGTACAAACTACGCAGATCAAAAATCCTTGAAATCATCCTATCTATGTCCGAATCATCGTGCTCAACTTATCTTGTCAAGTGGCCGGTCTAGAGTAACGAAACTCACGAGAATCACATGAGTGTTAAGTCCGATTAAAGGTTTATTTCCTGTGGATGAACTAACCCATTTATTATCATGTGTTGAATAATTTCCTATGAGCACTATTTCCTGCAGGTGGACAGATATGAATAATGAATTATAAGCCCTTTCTGCGATGTCGCCCAGACGTCCGATTGCGGCATTGTTATTATTTACTTTTGATATAAGCCCTTTCTGTGATGTCGCCCAGACGTCCGATTGCGGCATTGTTATTATTTACTTTGATATAAGCCCTTTCTGCGATGTCGCCCAGACGTCCGATTGCAGCATTGTTATTATTTACTTTTGATATAAGCCCTTTCTGTGATGTCGCCCAGACGTCCGATTGCGGCATTGTTATTATTTACTTTTGCTATAAGCCCTTTCTGCGATGTCGCTCAGATGTCCGACTGCGGCATTGTTATTATTTACTTTTGACATAAGCCCTTTCTGCGATGTCGCCCAGACGTCCGACTGCGGCATTGTTATTATTTACTTATGATATAAGCCCTTTCTGCGATGTCGCTCAGACGTCCGACTGCGGCATTGTTATTATTTACTTTGATATAAGCCCTTTCTGTGATGTCGCCCCGACGTCCGACTGTGGCATGATTTATTTATTTGTTCACCCTTCGAGGCGTCGCTTCAGACACCCGATCAGTTTTCAGTTATTTTACTACCCCCCTGACTTCCTTCTTACTAAGTAATGTCCGGCTACTTCATCATTTGGATGTACCTTACTAATTGCTCATGACGCATTCATGCATACATTTGTTATATCCTATGTCCGAACTGTCTTGCGAGTACTTTCAAAGTACTCACCTGGCTTGTTGATTTGGCCAGATGCTGACGAAGGCGATCTCATGCATGAAGAGTTCGATAGCGAGTCCGACGCCTAGAGGAGTCCCAGTCAGTCTCGTGCGACCCTGGTTTTGGTCACTGTATTATATCCGCTTCCGCTACCCAAAATATTTTCATCGAGCCTCACCTCGACGCTCGATGAGCTGCCAGTGTAGGAGTCATTTTATCCACTCCACTGTAATATTCCACCACCGCTTTATTCTCGAGTCAGTAGTAAGCCACCCCACTGTTTCATGTCCGCCATTATGTAAGTTATTGGCGTGCTTGTAATAAATGGTTGAGCATCCCCAGCTCGACCCTGTAATATATTTCAATGCGACTGGCTTGTTGTATCAAGAATCAATACGCGATCGGGGAGAATTTTTCGTCTTTGGAATCAAAAGGTCGGTTTCTCAATAAACATTTTTATTGGAAAACCGGTCGTGACAAGCTTAGTACCCGAGCCGTGGCTGATCAGAGGAAGCCACTAGGTGCGATCGCTAATCGGTTATTAGCATAATAGAGTTTATTATTTATTTACGCAAATGTAGTCATTTTCGGCGATCGGCTAAATTTATGACCTGACCACTCAGAATTTTGCCTACTTTGTAGATGGCTGACAACAACCGCAAGTCACGGATGTTCGACAAGCGAGCCTGATGGGTTCGTCAAGCTTCTCACCTTCATCGTCCGGATCGTGATGGGGCCATCTATCGCGCCCGATCTTCACGCTCTATCGGCACAAGGTCAGCGACAGTCGACCATGCACCGAAGCAGCGGTGCAATTCAAGGGAGGGCGTGTTGAGTTACGCCGCTTCCGATACGTGGGAAGAGCCATGCCTACGGAGAAGCATGCTATGTAGATGGCAGCCCGTGAGGCGATAGCTCGTCTTAGGGATGTTCTTCCTTCGATGAAGACTCGCCGTTACCGCTATCTTCCATGCCACGTGCCATACACCTATCACTACGCATTCTCTTGCCCCAGAGGAGAACGAGACGAGGCATTTGAGATGCTTATCGAGTACCGCCGGGCTCTGGAGGCAGCTTTTCGACAACCTGGTGGGCGACCGTGGCTGCCCGCATGGACTCGGTCCATGGCTGTGCATAAACAGGGAGGGAGCTCCTGCGCACCACTGCGCCAGCGACTTTCGTTTCGTCCTCAGCATCTTATGCACCCACCAATCTCGCCACTGCTCATCGCCTGCCTACCATCGAGGAATTCAACCAAGTCATTGCGCCCACTCCAGCCCGCACCGCACCACCCTTTGCGCCCACGCCTGTTCGTGTTGTTCCGCCTATGCCGCCCGCTCCATCTGCTCGGCGCAGCATTTCACGTCTGGAGCCTATCAGCGAGGAGGAGGTTGAGTCTCCAGCCTCACTACGCCTAACCCTCGGCAGGGCGAAGGAGATCGTTAACATCTCCGACTGAGTACGCTTAGCCGCCATGCGACTTTCCGACTTGTATGATATGTGTATATGTACATAGGTTGTGGGAAGTAGCTTGTTTGCGCATCATGTAGGAAGGCGGAGAAGTGCACTAGCCTAAATAACATGTCAGGATTATGTACGCATATCCTGAGTGATGTATTGTATAATTACCGACCGCGTGTACGATATGTAATGAGCAGTCCTTCTCCATGCGCAACCGTTTGTTATCTTGAAAATTCCTGGAGTTTTTAAAGATTTTTCCCATCCTTGTGCAAATTATTTATTTCTGCGACTCTTTTCTTTTCTTATGAGTTTTACAAAATTTATCCCCAGTGAAAATGTCTCGTCCTTGGACGTGCTCCATGCCAACTCCGTCAGAGGAAAATTATGGCACACAACCCAGCAACAAATTCACACGAGGCAGTCAAGTCAACGGGACGGTGAAACAGCACTTTCCAAAAATGTGCACGCCTTTATGAGCAAAGTCAGCAACATCATCGGAAATAATGAACCAAGTTCTCAATATGGGAAATCAACGTGGACAATATCAGCAGCAATCCAAGTTATCTCGAGCTACTGTAAGACGCGTCCCCAAACATTTTCTCATCTTGACAAACCTCTTGAGGCCGAGGATCGGCTTGAGACATGGAAAGAAATTAATTATTGCACAATGTTCAGACCTCGAGAAAGTGCTATATGCACCACACTATCTCCTTTGGGCAGCTGCATGGTGGTGGGAAAATTTCCTAAACATGCACCCCAATGAAAATAATATAACACAGGAGGATTTCAAAGAAGGTTTTCGTGGGGCACATATTCCTAAAAGTCTGATGAAGATCAAGAAGAGAGAATTTGATGACCTCAAACAAAGGACCATGACAGTGTCAGAATACAACAGTCAGTTCACTCTATTGTCTCGCTTCATGTGAAGAGCGTATGGTGAAAGCAAGAAGATGGAAAAATTCCTGGGCGATTACGGCACCCGCACTTAAATGCCAACTAATTGTACACACCTTTCCAGATTTCAAAACATTGGTGGATAAGGCCATTACCTTGGAAAATGAGAGACGCAGCTTGGAGGATTTCCGCAAGTGAAAGAGGGACCAAACTAATCTTGCTCGCAACCATCGAAGCAAGACAGAATTTCAGAAAAATGGAACACACAAACCCACGACAAACGTCTCACGCCCAGTCAAGAATTTCCATGCAAGGGACAAGGAGTTCACGTATCGCCCAGGCGTTACTTGCTACGCTTGTGGAGAAGAAAGGCACTATGCCAAGCAGTGCCCCAAGCCAAGAAACTTGACCCCAAAACCGAACCACGGTGGCAATAATTCAGCACCCAAGCGCAACAATTTCAACCCCAATAACAACCACGGAAGGGTCACCTAAACCACGTGACCCGGAGAGGAAGCAGAATGCCCCGGATATCGTACCTCAGTCGTTCCTGTCAACACAATACCTGCCGTGGTTTTGTTTGATTCTCGAGCTTCTCACTCATTCATTTGAAAAATTTTGCTTTGCAAAATAATTTTCGATGCTTCCTTTGGAAAAATCTATGATTGTCAAATGCCCCGGATTAAGCAAGTTACCCGGAGTTACGCCAAGGTGTGATTATTGAGTTTGAAGGATTGAAGTTTCACGCCAACCTGATTGTGCTGGAAAATAAAGGACTGGATGTCATGTTAGGGATGGATTGGTTAACCACCAACAAAGGTTTTATTGACTGCTTCAACAGGACCGTAATTCTCACCCACCACCACGGGAAGACAATAAAAGTTTCAGCCAAAGAGAGAAAAATATCCCGCAACCGCAGATTAAACAAGGTGGATATTTCTGAATTAAGCAAGGTTCGATGGTGTGTGAATTTCAGGGCGTATTTCTGAAGAGCTTCAGGCATGCCACGGACCGAGAGAGATAGAATTCAGCATTAAACTAGCTCGGTACCACCCCCATATACAAGAAACCATCTGAGAATGGCACCATCGAGTTGAAAGAATTGAAGAAGCAAATAAAGGTATTCTTGGACAAAGGATATACTCTGAGCCAGCTCCTCACCTTGGGGGTCACCGATTTTATTTGCCAAAAGAAGGATGGAACTCTTGAGATTATGTATAGACTACCGGCGCTTAATATGGTCACAATCAAGAACAAATACCCGATGCCACGGATAAATGATTTATTTGATCAGCTCGCTCAGGCCAAGGTGTTCTCGAAAATTCACTTAAGATCGGGATACCATCAATTAAAAGTACGAACAGGAGATATTCCCAAGACAGCTTTCACCTCCGGACGGATTGTATGAGTTCACAGTAATGCCATTTGGACTCACGAACGCCCCCGCATGTTTTGTTCACGTCATGAACAAAGTATTTATGAAATATATGGACAAGTTTGTTGTGGTATTTATCGATGATATTCTGATATACTCCAAGACACCAGAAGAACATTTGAACATCTCCGAATTGTACTAGGGGAGCTCAGGAAACATCAATTGTACGCCAAGTTCAGCAAGTGTGAATTTTGGCTAAGACAGGTAGGTTTTCTGGGCCACGTATTGACCCAAGAAGGTATTGCCGTTGACCCGGAAAAAGTCAAGGCCGTACTTGGCTGGAAACCACCAGCTAGCGTAACGGACATACGAAGTTTCCTGGGAATGGCAGGTTACTACCGAAGATTTATTGAAGGGTTTTCCACCATAGCAAAGCCAATGACGCAGTTACTCAAGAAAGACAAGAAGTTTGAATGGACGGAGGTTTGCGAGAAAAGTTTCCAAGAACTAAAAAGGAAATTAACAACGGCACCAGTATTGATTGTGTCGGACATACACAAAAATTTTGAGGTATATTGTGACGCATCCCGGAAGGGCCTCGGATGCGTACTAATGCAAGAAGGCAAGGTAGTCGCAGATGCTTCGAGACAACCGCTAGCATGAAGGAAATTATCCAACTCATGACCTGGAATTGGCAGCAGTCATCCATGCACTCAAAGAATGGAGACATTTTCTACTCGGAAATCGTTGTGAAATATACACAGACCATAAGAGCCTCAAGTACATTTTCACACAACCAGAACTAAATTTATGACAACGACGCTGGTTGGAGCTAGTAAAAGATTATGATGTTGGAATCCACTACCATCCAGGAAAGGCAAACGTAGTGGCAGATGCTCTAAGTCGGAACCCCAGTCCGAACAATGACAGCCTACCAAAGTTGAGACCCGAATTTCGGCAGGAGTTCGCTAAACTCAACTTGATGGTGGTCACCGAAGGCAGTGTGTCAAATTTAGAAATACAGCCTACCCTGATAGAAAGAGTTAAAGAGGCTCGATGCATCGCACCCGGCATTGAAGGCATAAAGCGGAAAGTAAGTTTGGGCAAGGCCTCGAGAATTCATTATCGACAAGCGGGGAATCTTGTAGAATGCGGAAATAGACTTTGCGTACCAAATATCAATGACCTTAAACAGCAAATCTTAGCTGAAGGCCACACCGCTCCGTATTCAGTCCATCACGGAGGGACAAAATGTACAAAGATCTTCATGAAACATTTTGGTGGCGCGGTATGAAAAGGGACATAGCCACGTTCATTGCATGTTGTGACTCATGTCAACGCATCAAGGCCGAGCACCAGAAACCAGCTGGGCTATTACAACCTAATAAGATACCCGAGTGGAAATGGGACGAGATTGGAATGGATTTTATTGTTGGGCTACCTAGGTCACGACACGGACATGACGCCATATGGGTCATCAGCGATAGACTGACTAAAGTAGCACACTTTATCCCGTGAAGACAACACACACCACTCGAAGCTTGCCGGGCTCTACCTTTCCCGTATAAATGCTTACATGGAGTTCCAAAGACTATAATGTCGAGACGAGAGGCACTCAATTCGTCTCCCGATTTTGGGATCAATTACAACAAGCTCGGGAACTCAACTGGCATTTAGTACCGCATACCACCCCGAGACCCGGCGGACAAACGAACGCCAGCGTAAACCAAATTCTAGAAGACATGCTAAGAGCATGTGTCCTCACTTATGGGACGATTGGGAGGAAAGCTTGCCATACAGAGTTCGCATACAACAACAAGCATTACCAGCCCCGCAAATGGCACCATTTGAAGCCTTATGCTGGCGGAGATGTCGTACCCGCTAAATTGGTCGAGACCGAGAGGCCGTATCTTCGCCCAGACATGCTCAAAGAAGCCGAGGAAAAAGTCAAACTAATGGGGACCGACTCAAAACCGCTCAAAGCCGATGTAAGAGTTATTACGATCGAAGCACCGTGAGTCGATTCGAACCCGGTGAGTTTGTATATCTCCAGTATCTCCTCCGAGGGGCCTGCAACGATTCAAGATTAAAGGGAAACTAGCACCAAGATTCATCGGACCTTTACGCATAGTGGCACGAAGGGGCACGGTAGCCTACTGACTAGACTTACGAAGAATTATCCGATGTCCACGACGTATTCCACGTCTCGCAATTAAGGAAGTGCGTAAGCAACCCAGAGAAACAAGTATCCCATAAAAACATTGACGTACAACCAGACCTCACCTGTCGGGAACATCCAGTAAAAATATTAGAGGAATCTGAAAGAAGGATCCGTCAGAAAACCATCAAATTTTTCAGAGTTGGTGGAGCAACCACCACACCGAGAGTGAAGCCACTTGGGAAAGAGAGGATTTTCTTGGACGAGCACCCACACTTATTTGAGGATCAGCTGAAATCTCGGGGACGAGATTTTTCCAAAGGGGGTAGGTGTTGTGACACTCCAAAAAAATTTAGTTGGTTTTCATCAAAAACTTGGTTGGATTTGAAGAAGGTCATTTAAACCTTTCAAAATCTCTCTCTCAAAATTTTTCCCTTTGGCAAAAGGATTTTATTTTGGCATCTTCTTCAACCACGGTGTTGGATATTAAAAACCTTTCTTCTGTTTATCCCCTTCTCAACAATTTAATTCTTGATATTTATTTTCTTTTAAAAAGAAAACCCTAGGAGTTATGGGTCTTATCTTATATTGAAACCACTCATGGTTTTACCATGCCTCTTGTGGTAAATCCTTTCAAAACCCCTCCTTCCACTTTGGGGGCAATCCAAATATTCTGTCCCAACAAGCCCAACTCATTTTCGGATTTTATTTCATTTATTTCTTTCCCCAAAACTATTCTGACCATTATTTTGAGCTTAGGTGATTTGCAAAGCAAGTACCTAATTGCCTTTGAGTTTTGATCTCAAACCAACTCCTGCGGATAGTCCCTAGCACCCACAACCTAGAACCATCAAGATCCACTCTTCTTCTTTTTAAAAATTTCAAGTTTCAGCCCCTGCAAGTTTGGACCAGATTTGTCAAATTTGGTGAAATTCATATCTCCTCTTCTCCAAAAATTCCACCAAAATTCAGGCAGCCCCCAGATGCAAATGAGAGGCCACCCACCAAAAAATCAGCTCAAGGAGAGCCTCCCACATACCAAAATCATTACAGCCGAACACACAGCAGCCTTTGTTACCTTGCACTTTCGTAAAAAATTCAGAGATTGAAAGTTCGGTGTCGCTTCTTCGTCGGAGATTACATCACTATCATGATGCACTACTGGCGCGTTGCATGGCCCCTCCTCCTCGGCGGGCGCCGCACGCATGGGCCAGGTGCGGCGTCGGTGTGGCGAGCCTCGCCCGGCGTTAGCCATTCTGCGGTGGGCTGCGCCACCACGTGGCGGCCGGTGAGGGCTCGAGCCAACTCGCCCGAGCCACGGCGCCGCCCATCGCTCACTCAGGCCCTCGGCGTGGCTCATGCAGGCAGCGCACTCCAGGCACCGTCGGCGTGGCCCGGCAAGCACGAACACGCACTCTGCGCCGGACGGGCCAGCGCCACCCCGTTCGTCGAACCCAACCCAAAGCTTGAATCCAAGCTCGTTTAGTGCCTAAATGGAGCCAGTGGACCTCCACGATGACGCCAACCCCTAAACCACCACCCGACCAAGCCTGCGCCGCCATAACCTTCGGGAGAACTCCGTTCACGGCCATCGCCTCGGATCGCCTATAAAAAGGGGCCCCGAGCTACCGCCCTCGAGCACGCACCACCTCGCACCTCACCAACACTCCGCCAGGTCACTAGGAGGACCTCGAGAGGTCTCCTCCCCAACTCCGGCCGCCTCTGTTCCGCCTCGGCCTCCACCTCGATTCACTCCGGTGAGGCCGTCCCGGCACCCTAACCTCGTCGGCAACCTCCTCAAGCACCAAGTCTAACCCCCACTTCAATTTGCCCTTCAAGACTCCCCGTGAGATCCAACTCCACCAACCGCCGTCCACGGAGCAAGGGCCACCGTCGACGAGGTGCTCGGGCGACCACCACCACCACCCACCGACGCTGAAGGACGACCGAGCAGGAGGTACCACCCGATCCCACGCTCGCTGTGGATCGCCGCCCGGCTGACTCACCTGCATGACTCTCGGCGCCACGAGCTCAGGTCCTCCCCGTTTGAAATTTCAAACCTCACGGGTGGGACCCGCCTGTCAGTCTCTCATTTCTTTTAAATCGAACCGTTTTCTAAAGCGTATTCTGGCAAATGCGCTTTCCAGTCTGAATCGTTTTCTGGACTTTTCTGCTTAGCCCCACAGGAAGTTTACATTTCCTTACTGAGAGGTCCTTGGACCAAAACACTTATAACTTTTAAACAGAAAAGGATTTTGAGTGATTCTTTTTCTGCCCTCTTCAAAATTTTGTCTAGTTTTTATCAGGTTTATTTGAAAAATATTTGGTATATTTCTGTACACCTCATGGTATTTACAATAGCGTATATTTTTGTATACCGTAGATACCGAAGGAGGTGACGGACCCTGAACTTCACCGAGCTAGGCCCGACTACTCCGAACCAGAGCAAGCATGTTTGAACTTTCGATATGATGAGTGTTTTGGCATGTTTGCATTAAGTAGGTTACATGGCATGATCATGAGCACCTCGATGAATGTCATTTTCATGCGGAATTGAGGCAAGTAAGTCCCGGAGACCCATAAGTTGTTGGGTATGAGTTATGCATGGCCATGTGATGGCATGAGAAGGAGTAAGATGGCAGGGTTGTGACATGCCAGTCTTATGCCTGACTGTTTGACCGGTGTCAACATGAATCGGTCCAGTTTCCATCCGTTTCCCTCCTGTACTACCACATGTTTTTCCGCAAGGAAATATGGCTCAGTAAGTTGCAAACCGCTTCTGGTACACACCAAATCGAGAGGCGGGATGAGGGTTCCATGGCCCTGGATTAAAGCCTATCATCCGGTCGGGGGCATGGGTGTTTCGGTTTGGACCGAGAGGGGCACCCTTTAGAGCTGCAGCGTATATAAATTTGATCCCATGCTATTCGAGAGATTGTGATCTCCCGTCTCAAAGTTTTTCTTGAACGATGTCTAGGGTGACCCACGACACCGTGAGGTTGGATGGGTGTGTCTTGGTTAGATGTGTTTCTTACGAAATACCGTAAGCGGAACTAGTCCTTAGTGACTCACGGAAATCCGTTGGCTGTGGGCATTTTAGTACAAACTCTGCAGAGTCAAAAATCCTTGAAATCATCCTATCTATGTCCAGACATCATGCTCAACTTATCTTGTCAAGTGATGCAGTCTCGATATGTAAACTCCCCGAGAATCACATGAGTGTTAAGTCCGATTAAAGGTTTATTTCATGTGGATGAACTAACCCATTTATTATCATGTGTTGAATAATTTCCTATGAGCACTATTTCCTGCAGGTGGACAGATATGAATAATGAATTATAAGCCCTTTCTGCGATGTCGCCCAGACGTCCGATTGCGGCATTGTTATTATTTACTTTTGATATAAGCCCTTTCTGGGAGGTCGCCAGAACGTCCGATTAACGACATTGTTATTATTTACTTTGATATAAGCCCTTTCTGCGATGTCGCCCAGACGTCCGATTGCGGCACTGTTATTATTTACTTTTGATATAAGCCCTTTCTGTGATGTCGCCCAGACGTCCGATTGCGGCATTGTTATCATTTACTTTTGATATAAGCCCTTTCTGCGATGTTGCTCGAGGACGTCCGATATGCGGCATTGTTATTATTTACTTTTGACATAAGCCCTTTTCGCGATGTCGCAGACGTCCGATCATGCGGCATTGTTATTATTTACTTATGATATAAGCCCTTTTCGCGATGTCGCTCAGACGTCCACTATCGGCATTGTTATTATTTACTTTGATATAAGCCCTTTCGTGATGTCGCCCGACGTCCGATCGTGGCATGATTTATTTATTTGTTCACCCTGCGAGGCGTCGCTTCAGACACCCGATCGGTTTTCAGTTATTTTACTACCCCCCCTGACTTCCTTCTTACTAAGTAATGTCGTGCTACTTCATCATTTGGATGTACCTTACTAATTGCTCATGACGCATTCATGCATACATTTGTTATATCCTATGTCCAAACTGCGTCTTGCGAGTACTTTCAAAGTACTCACCGGGTTTGTTGATTTGGCGGAATCTTGTGGCGATCTCATGCATGAAGAGTTCGATAGCGAGTCAAGCGCCTAGAGGAGTCAGTCTCGTGCGACTCGGTTTTGGTCATCAGATTATATCCGCTTCCGCTACCCAAAATATTTTCATCGAGCCTCACCTCGGCCGATGAGCTGCCAGTGTAAGAGTCATTTTATCCACTCCACTGTAATATTCCACCACCGCTTTATTCTCGAGTCAGTAGTAAGCCACCCGACTGTGTCATGTCCGCCATTATGTAAATTATTGGCGTGCTTGTAATAAATGGTTGAGCATCCCCAAATTTCGACCTCATAATATATTTCAATGCGATCGCTTGTTGTATCAAGAATCTGGCTCGATCGGAGAATTTTTCTCGTACTGGAATCAAAAGGTCGGTTTCTCAATAAACATTTTTATTGGAAAACCGGTCGTGACAACTGTTGATGAATAGACGGCAAGTTATTCACGGGGAAACCCTTGTTGAGCGTGTTTGCGAGAGAGAGAGAGAGATAGTGTGTGTGTGTGATATGTCTAGAGACTGAGGCAATGATAACAGATTATTTGTGTCTATGTGTGTGGACGATAGAGAGAGACATGTACGTGTGGCTTTGTGTTGTGTAACATGGAGACACATATACATAATTAGAGAGTGAGTGTGTCTGAGATACACATGCGGACATGGGGAGAGATGAGGATCCAGTTAATGGGTGTTTGTGCGTGGTTCTGTGTGTGTTTGTGCAGCGTTTGTGTGTGAGAGGGAGTGTGTGTATGTGGAGTAGAGAGACCACTAATGATGTAAACCTAGTATAAGGAAGGGGAATGGTGTGACATGTGTAGTAGTGGGATAGCATGGAGTGCGGGCGGGGAGTGACTATTTGGAAGAGACATCAATTGTGTGTGGGAGAGGGGTGTGAGAGCGAGCGAGAGAGAGAGCTAGTGATGGAGAGAGAGAGGGGGGAGAGAGAGAGGAGGAGGGAGGAGGAGAGAGAGAGAGAGAGAGAGAGAGAGAGAGAGAGAGAGAGAGAGGAAGAGAGGTGAGAGAGGGGCGTTTGTGTCCATAAATGGCGATAGATAGGGAGACAATGTTGATGTTGTTTGAAATTGGCCTATGTACGGAGATGCAAGGGAAGCGAGTAAATCGTGGTGTGTGATAGGGACTTTATGGAGAGATCTAGAATAGATGGTGTAGAGAACAATGTGCGAGATCGAGAACGATGATACATTAGGGAGCTATGGAAAGAGTCATGACATATATGTATCTGAGGGAGGAGCTGGGTGGGTCCGCATGTGGGAGAGATAGAAAGAGGAGAGTGGTGCACAAGGAGACAAAGTGTGCTTGTTTTGCGATGGGGGTGGTGTGTGTGAGGTGCGTGTAAAGCGAGAACCACATAACTAGGGAGATAGACGCGTTTGGGGGCGACGTTTTTGCCAGTGTATGGGAAAGATGCACTCTACATAGTGCGTGTGCTTGGGAAAGAGAGATCACAGAGACCTAGCTAGAGAGTGGGGAAGAGATGTGTGCATGCCCAAGAGAAAAAGTGACATAGAACTATATTGGGGTCCGGACTTTAGAAGAGAGAGGGGTGTTAATGTGCTCGTGTGTTAGTGTTTGGGGGAGAGAAAGACTTCTCTTTGTGTGTGTGGGGGGGGGGGGTTGGCTTCAGATAAAGAGTGAGATGTCTATATTTGAGGGACTTTAGCGTAATTGAGATATACATGGTCAATAGTGTGTGCACTCAAGGTTGATCAATTTGTTTCACAATTTGGACTATGAGATAACGATACTTTTGAACATGCGTGATATACTTTGATGTACCAGAATTACAAACCTAAGATTGGAATTTTGGAATTCGACTCCATCATTAGCTTTTGTAATTCATTTAAACGGAGGTACATATCTAAGCCGGATTTCGTGATTTCAAATTCATATATCAAACATAGACATATACACATACGTGCATGTTCAAACTTTATAATCATCCACTTTATTCATACACATACACATTTTTGCTTTTGTCATCATATTTAGGATAAACACATTTGGAATTTCATTTGAATTGGACCATATGATGGTATTTGCTTGTAGTAGCTCAATGATCCATATTTGAATTGAATGAACAATCTAAGTTTCGAAGTTGGAGACATTGATTTTCAAAACTTGCACCTTTTTTATGCGTGCAAGACAAACAAATTCTCGGCCATGATATCATAGTCGGCCGCATAAGAGCGTAATATAATTTCAAGCGCCAAAAGCTTTCAAACTTCCGCTCACATCGAAATATCTCGCGCCAAAGTTTAGCCTGCGATATTCCTATTTTACCCCTGCCACATGAACGGAAAAGGGCTGCTTTGGTAACTCCATTGTTTTCCTCTTTGCCCCAACATTCTTCCCAGAGCCCATCCCCTTCCCTCCCCGACTTCAACCACGGCAAGCCGCGAATCTAGTCCTTCGCCGCACGGTGGATCTCACACCTCGACGGATCTACCTTCGCACCTTTGGAACCCCCAACCGCCAACTCACCACTTCACCGGAGCCGCTTCAGCTACTGGCTTGTACACCCCTGCCAATCTCCTTGACCGCCATCATGGCCCACTGCACCGGATCCGCTTAACCGGCGCCCTCGTCCACCGCAGTGTAGGCCCTTCACTGACTCCCTCGTCCGTCCCTTCGCTGGCCCTTCATACAAGCCCTCGTTACGCATAGCAGATCCGCCTCACCGAAAGCACTGTACAACACGCTCGAAGCCTTTCGCCCATCGCATTTGCCGGACCCGCTCCTGGACGCCATAGTCAACTCCACCGGCCTCGCTTACCAACGACGCAGCCTCATCAAAGTTATTTTGATCTGCATTCTTCGCTTTTCCTCTTTATCGCGGCAACTGTTCACTTACCACAGATGAGCTTTCTTGTATGTCGACAGCGCCGCAGAATCAGAAAAATAAGCCGCTTTCAGCGACGGCGACATCCGCCCAAACTCAACCGCAACACGAGCACCATCGACGATCCTTAGCTATCAAGTATGCCAACGATACCCATACACGGCCGAGAATCGGTGCACTATTATCCAACTACGACGCCTACGCTCACTTTCTTAGCATAAGCACCACACATTTGAATTTCTTCAGGGCATCATTCAGTTTTTCATGAGACGCGTTATTCTGCTTGCACCTGTAGGGCCATACTTCTGGCAGTGAACATGTTACATGTGCTAAATTACATAGTAGTGCACATATAGTTAATATGCTTTAGTTTTGTCCTAAGTATTATTGTACTTCCTATATATCACTGCCTACTATTTTACTTCTTGCATGCTATATTTATGTTAATGGTGTTGTTCTGATGCCACCTATTGGTTCCATCGATCGCTTCATGTTCTCTATGCTTAATTACACATCGCCAAACTAGCATGTGGTTCCATTTGGTTTTGTTACGCTTTACCCTACATTTTCTGATGCTAGCTATGAGCCTCTGTTCATTACTTTTTTTGTGTGTTCTTGATCTTCCCAAGTTGCATGACTAATTTGATGCTTCTATTAATTATGGAGTTGCCAACCCCATCAAGCAAAATATTTGTTCTTTTGGGGCTGGCACCTCGAACAAACATAAAAATAGAGGGAAGCAGATATATTGTCGTGTATGCACACACCCTTCTTTCATTAGTTTAGATGAACCATTGATGATCAATTCGAACCGGGGCATGCGATTAAAATTAATTTTACCTAAATAAAGGGTGCGAATAAACTACAACAAGTAGATTTGCAACCACGGATCTTGATGTGGCACCCCGATCCGCATGGAGCAGAACTGCGCGCATCGACCAGGATAACACCGACGCATTTATTGTGTCCATGATCTGACATTCCGGTACAAGAATATTCATCAAATACATGTGTATATATAATTACATCGTTGATGAATATAATCTTCCGGCATAGCCCTAAGGCTATTTACATGGCAGCGAAGTCTAATTAAATGGCGGTGTAAGTCTTGGCAAAGATAACACTCTGGTGGGCTCCACAACTCACAGGATCGGCAAGATTATGGCCTAGCACGACGGAACAAGTGAGCGACCTACAAAAGCGGCATGACACGCCGAGTCAAGTACATTGAATGTACTTGCAAGACAACCAAATACATAGCATCCAAACAAGCAGAAGACAAAGCAAGAACCAAGCGAATGCAACAACTATCTCATATCGGAAACTAAGCATGGCATAGTATCAACCGAAGACATAAATCAAGCTAACCTCATGGCATCCACTAGCATGGCAACAACATGGCATATCAAATTTACTTCTAACATGGCAACAACAAAACATAACATATCATATCCATCAAAGCATGGCATCATGAAACTCTGCTGAAAAAAACTACCAACCATATCAAATGCCGACATAGCATGTTAACTGTATGCAACCATCTCATGCTCTACCATGGTTCTTTAAATGCAAACATATTACTCATGCAATGCAACCAAACTTGTGCACCGAGTCCCTCGGACTCTCTTACCAACGGTGATCACCTCATTTCCTGATCACCAACAGAGACAAACTCATGATCCTTACGGCGATCACAACCCGACCAACGACTGGCCCGTGATCCTTAGGGCGATCACAACCCGACCAACAACTGGCCCGTGATCCTTACGGCGATCACAACCCGACCAACAACTGGCCCGTGATCCTTACGGCGATCACAAACCGACCACATCTCGCCCGTGATCTCTTACGGCGATCACAACCCGACCACATCGGCCCGTGATCCTTAACCACATTAACCAGCTTTTAATTATTTCAGGTTTATCCTCCATTTCGACCAAGACCCGATGGTTTACCCTACTACGAACTTATGCCCATGACCGAGGACGCGGCTATCGATAGTTTAATTACACTGCTGCGGAGGTAGCGCCTTTGTACCCACACTACGGAACCCATGGCCTCAAACTCCCATTCGTGTGGACCAACGGCGTTCCGACAAAACCGATCTACTGCCATGACACTCTCCCGGTCACTCCGACTCACTCCCCACTGGGCTAGTCATGGGTGGCCCCGTGTCTACCTCCAGACACCTCAACGACCACCGTCGTGGCCCGTCCCACTCTGGGACACGTGTACATAACAGCAACAATGGGCTCACAAGGTTATGCTCCGCCTACCTGATCAAGGTAGCGTGCGCCCATAACCTTCCCTAGGTGGAGGCACCGACCAAAGGCACGACAATAGACCGCATTAGGGCCGTCCCATACCGGCAAATGTGGTTGCACTTGTAAAAAGTTCGATTTGGCGGCACTATGACTCGATACCATCGATGACGGAGGGGTTTTATTATTAAGTCAGATTATTATCTTCTCCATCATCAATCATCATACCAGCATTTTAACATGAATGCAACAATGAGCATACATCATACGAATGCTTTAACAAAACACCGAGCTTCTCAAGTGAACACTACAACATAAAGAACATGACAATACCAAGTACTAACATATCCACGATTGCATTACCATCATCATAGCATTTTATAACAATGACATGAAAATAAATTAGAGTAGTGACATGGCATCATCAATAACAACATTCTAATTATCATGGCAAAATATATCATGAACACACCAAAGATGATAAGCATAATGAAATAATCTGCAGATGAAAGCGAGAAGAAACAATCTGCAACTACACACACACAAGGTGCAAGCAAAGTCAACATGCAAGTTCGGGGCTCATGATAAGAGGTTGGCTTGCCTGGTGTCGACAAATACTCGGGAAGAAGTGGGAAGCGCATGGCGGAAAAATTAGCGGAAGCAGTTCTCTCTCGGAGGGTAATGCATTTCGGGACAAGGGCAAAGTGGTCATTTTCACAGTGTCAAACCATATTGAAAATGATGGGAACGTAACGGGCTCGACGAGACGAAGACGTGGGCGTTGGATTTACCTCAATCGGAGTTACGAGTAAAAAGATACGGACGTTTAAATCTCAGGGACTAATCTGTAAAAATACTTCTACAAACAGGTCCCTGGCAGTTTTAAACCGAACGCGTCTTTTCTGAAAATGCGTCTTCGATCAGGGAAAACGACTTCGGCGGGGGCGCTTCCACTTAAGTGACGTGGCGTGGACTGGGTCAAAGGGCAGAGGCGGGGCCGGGCTCCAGGGTCGCTGACAGGTGGGGCCGTGGGGCTCACCTGGCCTGGTCAACGCCCACCTGGCCGGATTCTTCTTCTTCCGCTCAGGAGCGAGCGTGGCCGAGGGAGGCGTCTGCCTCGACGAAGATTGCCGGCGCGTCCGGCCACCTCCCGGGGCGCGCGACCTACCGAGAAGATCAGGGCGAAGAGGCGCATCTCGGGGTTGTGCTAGCTTCCGTCGAGGATCACCAGGGAGGGAGCTGCACGGCCCGCGGCGGAGAGGGCTTCGGTCATCGGCGAGGTGGGGGCTATGGTGGCTCCGGCAATGAGGCGATGAGCTGGGAGGGTCCGCCGGAGTTTGGGGAAGGCGCTGGTGGTGAGGAAACGGAGAGGAGGGCTCGGGGGCGACCGAATCGATGGAGGCCCGGGGCAGCGGCTATGGCAATGGGGGAGGGATCAGAGAGGCTCCAGGCGAGGGGTAGACCTGCGGGAGGGATTGTGGGCTGCGAGAGAGCTCGAGGGCTGCTTAAATAGCCGCGGGGAAGGCTCGAGAAGGAGGGGCGAGGTGGCACGCGGTGGGCGACTTGTCGCACGTCGGCGACGGCGCAGGCGTCGGCAGGCGCAGCCAAGGCTCACGGGGACGCACGGGAAGGCGACGAGGAGGGTGCGGACGAGCGCCAGAGGCTCACGGAGACGAGCAGAGCTCGAGGACAAGAGGAGGAAGAGGACACCGATGAGGAAGAAGACGAGCTCACAAGAGCGCACTGTTCGGTCGTTGGCACGGCTTGCCGGAGAAGAAAATGGAGGGGGAGCGGGGTCCAGGCGAACGGCGACGACGATGCGGAGCTACTAGACATTAATGGCGAGGTCAGGGCTGGTCGGAGCAGCGATGCAGAGGCCAACAGTGGCTAGACCACCGTTTTGGATGTCTTCCTTCATGGTCACCACTGGCATAGCGCACTCTGGGGTTTTACTGCGGTCAAAACATGTCTAACGCGTAGTCCTTCGAGTATGGATTGTTACTATGGTAAACACTTGGGCAGAGACAAAGGGAGATGAGTAAATCAAGCTCCACAATTTTACTGTTGCAAACTTGGCCACACTCTAGAGATAAAACAGAGAGGGTAAATGTTATAATTGATGTCTAGGATTCTTAGGGTAGCAAGGACTACATTCCTAGTAGTTTTGAGGTCATTAGGACAACTATTTACCATAGTTGCTGTACAACCACCAAATCTGACCCAGAAACTGAATCATGATGAAGCAATCACTAGGAGTGATGGATTGAGCTATAACTTGGCAAATCCTCATTATTTGGTCATAAGTAGATTCTATAGAAAGATCAGCCCAAATGGACTTGCCAGATTGGTACTTTCTTCACAAGCATCACTTTGGACCAGAAACTTGAGAAAATACTAGGGAAATATTGGCTAAATTAAATTAGCCAAACTCTTGGGTAGGTGGGTTATATGGATAGGAGAAGGCTTGGAATTATTTTCAGCCGTAATGGAGCAATATAAAATATACTTGCTTCACAAACTGAAAATTTGGACAGAGAACAAGAATTGCTGCTGTGCCCACATAACTCAAAGGAATGAGCTGAATTTGGGTGAAGTCTAATGATTTGGGATACTTGAGAGGATGGCAAAGTTTCAACCCATTTGGAAACTCTATGAGGATACTTCCTTCGCAAAGTGACAATCTGGTTAGAAAGTTTGAAAAATTGCACAGGGAGCTAGGATGATTGGATTGAGCTCATCTTTGGTATCCATGGGTTATTTATCAATATTAAAACACCCTAACAATTTTCAGCTCACATGGAATTAGGAGTAAAGCACTTCCTTTGCAAAATTTTAGAGAAGGCAGAAACTTGCATTGGATCATGTGCCCAATTTTTGAACTGATGAACATGAGATACTGATGGAACTAAGGATTATATAGCAAGGACAAGCTCCACAATTTATGTGATAATTTTCACAGCTATAAAAATAGTAGTTCCTTTAGAAAATGGCAGAAATGCAATATTGGTATTAAATAGGAAAAGGCAATTTTGCTTATTTAATTATGGCCAATATAATTTCCACAGCTTGGATTAGGCATAATTATCCACTCCACCAATTCACATGAATTTAGGAGATGTCTAGCTATGCCTTTGGATTTTATCCCTCAGAAAGGCAATAAAAGAAATAAATCATAATTCAAAAATATTGCATGGGACTTGGAAATATTTTTGCATATCCAAGGTTGAGAAGGATAGGAGGGTCTCTAGGAACAGATGGGATGATCAACAGATCAAGGAAAATGATGGCTCCTTTGTTGTCACAAGGGCCACATCCAAATTCCAAAAATTTGGAATTAGGGTTTGAGAGGGTTTCAGATGATTCAACTGAGGGCTTGCCCACTGAAAAAGACATGAGCAAGTTTTGAAAGGTTGGAAATGACAAGAAATCTCAGGGTCATCCAACAAAACTCAGGAGAAAGATTTTGAAAATGAGTGCCAGGAAGGAATAACAAAGACAAAAAATTAATAACCCAATTTTGGGGCAGCATAAACCTTCCCTTAAAAGAATCTCGCCTCGAGATTCCTAGGGTTACAGCACAAAGAAAAGATAACCACTCTGGAGAAAAATCCTCGGGGTTAAATTTAACCCTTTGATTGAATTTGAACGAGTTGGGGCACCGATAATTGGTACACCCGAGGAGTTGTAATGGATTGCGAGAAATAAAGCTGGCAGTGTTTCTCCGGAAACACAATCGGGTTCACGAAAAAGAATCAGGACGAAATGGCCGGATGAAAATGGCCTCTTTGAGGTTCGGGCTTGGAAAAAATCTGCACACGGGTATGCACAGATAGAGAGGATATGTGACTTAGCATTCCCACGAAATCTTGCTCAACTATACTCGTGGGTGAACAGGGTATGTGTGACGCTGTAAAAATCCAAACAAACAGTGAAGCAATAAACAAGCAATAGAAAACACAAGAGACAAATCATACTAAAAGTGTTTTAATGCTGAGTGGGTATATGTACTCCTGGTATACATATACCTACACCAGCGTGCATTTGATTAGAGACTCGGAACGAGTCAATGTTGTTTTTAGTGTATGTGTTCTACTGATTAAAATCTTGTTAGCACACATTGCCAACCCTGTCAAACATTTCTGCTTGACAGAGAGACAAGCAAAAACAAACACACAAACAAAAGCAAGCAAGCAAATAACACATCATACGGGTTACAACAGTACCAAAGATACAACAAAGCACAAACGCACTCTGGCGCTTAATCGAAACTACTCACTGCGGGATACATGGTTCCATCCTCATATCGGGGATGAACCGACAGACCGATCGACTAGAAGGAACCACTGACTGCGTGATTGAGGTCATGTAGAAGACCGCCTTCTTTGCCGGGCTCTCCGAGGACGGAAGACCGAGCCAATCTCCATCTTCATCGTCGACACTTCTATGGGTTGGGGCGGTGGGGCTGGAATTGCTCCAGAAAATGCCGCTGGCGATGGATCCGGAGAAGAGACTTGTCGAGGGTGATGATGTTTGGCTTGGACCACATCACAGCCGAGAGGGTAGCACCGGTTCGGATGGTGGGCCAACAAATGCCTTGAGATGCGAACTTACGAGCCTCACGGTAAGCTTCCTTGACGACTCGCACCACATTATTGTCCATGGCTCTAAACTCGGCAAGTAGCATTGAAATCAACATCCTCGGCAATGATGTATTGCACCGGTCGGCGATTGCGTGATCATCTCCTTGGCTAGCGGAGGAAGGCTGCATTCTTTGCGTTAGACACAAGGTGGGGAAAAGGTAACTCCGCCTTTGTTGCTACATGCGGGAAGTTGGTTCGGAGATGAAGGATAGCCTCCATGGCGGCGGCTTGAATGGCTAAACCCGAGGTAGGCATGGCTCTACCTGTAAAACCAAAAGTGGACATCACGCAGGCCTAGCCGATGTGCACTCTAGCAAAGAAAGAAGCGATGAAGGTGAGGGACGGGTGTCGATTGGTACACCGGTAATGGGGCTAGTCTTGCCGCCAAATGCTTTGGTGAGCATCTCGGCAAGAAGGTGGAAAGCCGGTGGTTGGCGGCATAGGTGCGGTGTAATACGTAGGAGTTTTGGAGCTTCTAGCCATGATCGGGTGCTACTAGCTAAGCTTCTCTGCAGGGACATGGCGGATCGAGAGCGAGCGATACGGCTTAGCGGAAAGGGCATTTATAGGCAGCTATGCGGGACAGGCCGCATGGCGTGGCCCCTTTCCTTAATGGCGAAGGGAAAGTGGTGCAGCCGACCAGAAAGGATAGGATTTCTACACGTTCCACGGATAACTAGGCGGGGACAGCGGGGTGAGGACGTGTCGGTCCTGACTGCGCCACCTGTTTATTAACAGTGGCCATGCCGGACGCCAGGGATGGGTCAAATCACTTAGGGTCATTACGGGTTGATGGTAGCGGTAATCTAATGCTAGGATAATCTATGCCACCGGCCGCCTCGATACCAAGCCCTATGGCACCTCGATCCGCATGGAGTAGGGCCTTCGCCACGTCGACCGGATAACACCTGACGCACGACAGGTCCATGATACAGCATTCCAGGTACAAGAATATTCATCAAATACATGTGTATATATAATTACATCAGTGATGAATATAATCTTCTGGCATAGCCCTAAGGCTATTTACATGGCAGCGGAAGTCTAATTAAATGGCGGTGGAAGTCTTGGCAGCATAACACTCTGGCTGGGCTCCACAACTCACAGGACTGGCAAGATTACGGCCTAGCACGACGGAACAAGTGAACGACCTACAAAATCGGCATGACACGCTGTGTCAAGACATTGTATGTACTAGCTCATATGCCCGTGCGTTGCACCGGAAAAAAGTTGACCATCCGGCCAAGTTAAACACAGTCTGATTGCAATTATATGTTAAGTTATATCGTACTCCCATTGTCTCGTAATATACCGCCTATCTCATGTTCACCTACAATCCCACGTAGAAAGCATCAAATCATTGGGAGTTAATTTCTTCTTTTTGATAAATGCGGAGTTAAATCCTTCCTGCTTATCTTTAACAACACAATGGTGTATTCGTTTTTCTAGGGATAATCGAGACCCACTGTTCACTCTATCGATTCCTGGAGCGGTTATTGATTTTCCATACAACTTGCAAAGTATATAAATTGATGAAATTTAGTGTAAAAAATGAGAAGGCGATTATTTAATTTGATAAGTAAACAAACCCTCTTGTTTGGATTTAAAGGGCTTGATGGCCAAAACTCTACGACCAAGTGATAACCTCGCATGAAGATTAAATGCATCTAATTGTAACCGTGACCGCATGGAGAAGCAGCTTCCATTTGGAGGAAAGAAAACCCATCGCATACATTGGTTGGTGCTCAGAACGATTTGCTAGAGAGATTAAATTAGGCATTTTTCATGAATGACCCAAAAACAATGAACCTACTCATTGCACTGGCTTAATAATAATGGATGGAGGTGATAGACACAAGTAAGAGTTAGCTCAATTTACTCACTCAAGGTATATTTTTCTTTTTTCAACAAATGTTCAGAAATTTTAAAATGTTTGCGGAAACTCCAAAAAGTTTGAAATTTCTAAAATTATTCGCATTTTTTATATATTTTGATGGATTTTAAAAATGTTCGCGATTTTAGAAAATGTTTCTGTTTCAAAAAAAATCAATCATTAAAATAGTCCATGTTTTCCAAATTTGTTCGCAAACTCAAAAACATTTCAGGGGATTTCATAAAAAAATTGGGTTTTGAAAAATTGTTCACAATTTTTAAATATTTTCACTTATTTAGGAAACAAAATTTTGTTTTCAAATTTTGTTCATAAATTCAAAAAAATCGTGTTTTCATAACTTGTTCGTAAATTCTTAGGGGAATTTCAAAAAAAATTGCATTTTAAAAAAATGTTCATAATTTCATAAAATGTTCCTCTTTTCAATTATGTTCCTATTTTTTAATAAATATTTGCATTTTAAATAGTTTTTGTTCGTAGTTTCGTGAAATGTTCAAGTCTCTAAAAATTTGTTAACTTATTTTGGAAATGTTTTTTCAGAACTATTTACTCTTTTTGAAATAAAATCACATTTGAATTTCAAAAGTTTTACATCTTTCAATGCATATAATTTGTGTAAGCGGAGCTGCAATTTTTAGACAACAAATTGAAGAACTACATTGCTTTTAGGGGCGTGGTTAACTCACGCGAGGTGTTGTGTTCGATTCCACTTTAGGCATAGACTTTTGCTAGTTGTTTTTATGTTTTGCCACATCCGATTGTTTATTTTAATTAAAGATCGCGCTGCTATTTTAACATAGAAACATATATGGCCGTACTAGTTAGCAGCGCGGGTTTACAAGCTTCTGGTTGCAGGTTCGATTCCCACCTAGGCCGTTTTTTCTGATGAGTTTTTTTACAGGACGAAAAACTCAGCGAGGCCAGATGATTTTGGACGAACGAAAATCGTTGGTACCATGACGGAGGAAAATATATCTGGTCCCACCGCAAACGAAAAAAGTGGAGAAACAATCCTCCCTTTAATATTAGGTAAAGACTTGCAAGACAACCAAATACATAGCATCCAAACAAGCAGAAGACAAAGTAAGAACCAAGCGAATGCAACAACTATCTCATATCGGAAACTAAGCATGGCATAATATCAACCGAAGACATAAATCAAGCTAACCTCATGGCATCCACTAGCATGGCAACAACATGGCATATCAAATTTACTTCTAACATGGCAACAACAAAAACATAACATATCATATCCATCAAAGCATGGCATCATGAAACTCACTGAAAAAAAAACTACCAACCATATCAAATGCCGACATAGCATGTTAACTGTATGCAACCATCTCATGCTCTACCATGGTTCTTTAAATGCAAACATATTACTCATGCAATGCAACCAAACTTGTGCACCGAGTTCCTCGGACTCTCTTACCAACGGTGATCACCTCATTTCCTGATCACCAACAGAGACAAACTCATGATCCTTACGGCGATCACAACCCGACCAACGACTGGCCCTGCGTGATCCTTAGGGAAGGCGATCACAACCTGGCCAACAATCGCCCGTGATCCTTACGGCGATCACAACCCGACCAACAATCGGCCCGTGATCCTACGGCGATCACAACCCACCACATCGGCCCGTGATCCTTACGGCGATCACAACCCCGACCACATCTCGCCCGTGATCCTTAACCACATTAACCGCCTTAATTATTTGAGGTTTATCCTCCATTTCGACCAAGACCCGATAGTTTACCCTACTACGAACTTATGCCCATGACCGAGGACGCGGCTATCGATAGTTTAATTACACTTTCTGCAGGTGGCGACTTTGTACTCCACACACTCACGGAACCCATGGCCTCAAACTCCCATTCGTGTGGACCAGCGTGCTCGACAAAACCGATCTACTGCCATGACACTCTCCTGGCCACTCCGACTCACTCCCCACTGGGCTAGTCATGGGTGGCCCCGTGTCTACCTCCAGACACCTCAACAACCACCGTCGTGGCCCGGTCCCCACTGGGACACGTGTACATAGCAAAGACAATGGGCTCACAAGGTTATGCTCCGCCTACACGATCAAGGTGGCGTGGCGCCCATAACCTTCCCTAGGTGGAGGCACCCAAACACCAAAGGCACGACAATAGATCACGCATTAGGGCCGTCCCCATACCGGCAAATGTGGTTGCACTTGTAAAAAGTTCGATTTGGCTACACTATGACTCGATACCATCGATGACTTGAGGGTTTTATTATTAAGTCGATTATTATCTTCTCCATCATCAATCATCATACCAGTATTTTAACATGAATGCAACAATGAGCATACATCATACGAATGCTTTAACAAAACACCGAGCTTCTCAAGTGAACACTACAAAGATAAAGAACATGACAATACCAAGTACTAACATATCCACGATTGCATTACCATCATCATAGCATTTTATAACAATGACATGAAAATAAATTAGAGTAGTGACATGGCATCATCAATAACAACATTCTAATTATCATGGCAAAATATATCATGAACACACCAGCATGATAAGCATAATGAAATAACTGCAAATGAAAACGAGAAGAAACAACTGCAACTACACACACACAAGGTGCAAGCAAAGTCAACATGCAAGTTCGGGGCTCATGATAAGAGGTTGGCTTGCCTGGGGGTCGAAAAATACTCCGGGAAGAAGTGGGAAACAACCGCGGAAAAATTAGCCGGAAACAGTTCTCTCTCGGAGGGGGCTGTTTACGGACAAGGGCAAAGTGGTCATTTTCACAGTCTCAAACCATATTGAAAATGACGGGAACGGAACGGGCTCGACGAGACGAAGACGTGGGCGTTGGATTTACCTCAATCGGAGTTACGAGTAAAAAGATACGGACGTTTAAAACTCAGGGACTAATCTATAAAAATACTTCTACAAACAGGTCCCTGGCAGTTTTAAACCGAACGCGTCTTTTCTGAAAATACGTCTTCGATCAGGGAAACCGACTTCGGCGGGGCGCTTCCACTTAAGTGACATGGCGTGCACTGGGTCAAAGGGCAGAGGCGGGGTCGGGCTCCAGGGTCGCTGATAGGTGGGGCCGAGGGGCCCGCCTGGCCTGGTCAACGCCCACCTGGCCTGGTCAACGCCCACCTGGCCGGCTTCTTCTTCTTCCGCTCGGGAGCGAGCGTGGCCGAGGGAGGCGTCTGCCTCGACAAAGATTGTCGGCGCGTCCGGCAATCTCCCGGGGCGCGCGACCTACCGAGAAGATCAGGGCGAAGAGGCGCATCTCGGCGTGGTGCTAGCTTCCGTCGAGGATCACCAGGGAGGGAGCTGCACGGCCCGCGGCGGAGAGGGCTTCAGTCGTCGGCGAGGTGGGGGCTATGGTGGCTCCGGCGACGAGGCGAGGAGCTGGGAGGGTCCGCCGGAGTTTGGGGAAGGCGCTGGTGGTGAGGAAACGGAGAGGAGGGCTCGGGGGCGACCGAATCGATGGAGGCCCGGGGCAGCGGCTATGGCGATGGGGGAGGGATCAGAGAGGCTCCAGGCAAGGGGTAGAGCTGCGGGAGGGATTGTGGGCTGCGAGAGAGCTCGAGGGCTGCTTAAATAGCCGCGGGGAAGGCTCGAGAAGGAGGGGCAAGGTGGCACGCGGCGGGCGACGTGTCCGCGCGTCGGCAACGACGCAGGCGTCAGCAGGCGTAGCCAAGGCTCACGGGAATGCACGGGAAGGCGACGAGGAGGGCACGGACGAGCGCCAGAGGCTCACGGAGACGAGCAGAGCTCGAGGGCAAGAGGAGGAAGAGGACACCGACGAGGAAGAACACGAG
Source organism: Aegilops bicornis (assembly GCA_021605145.1). Lineage (NCBI taxonomy): Eukaryota > Viridiplantae > Streptophyta > Magnoliopsida > Poales > Poaceae > Aegilops > Aegilops bicornis. Next base: position 369,811 of record JAHIAL010000143.1, on the reverse strand, counting down.
AACGCACTGTTCGGTCGTTGGCACGGCTTGCCGGAGAAGAAAATGGAGGGGGAGCGGGGTCCAGGCGAACGGCGACGACGATGCGGAGCTGCTAGACATTAATGGCGAGGTCAGGGCTGGTCGGAGCAGCGAAGCAGAGGCCAACAGTGGCTAGACCACCGTTTTGGCTGTCTTCCTTCATGGTCACCACTGGCATAGTGCACTCTGGGGTTTTACTGCGGTCAAAACATGTCTAGCGCGTAGTCCTTCGAGTATGGATTGTTACTATGGTAAACACTTGGGCAGAGACAAAGGGAGATGAGTAAATCAAGCTCCACAATTTTACTGTTGCAAACTTGGCCACACTCTAGAGACAAAACAGAGAGGGTAAATGTTAGAATTGATGTCTAGGATTCTTAGGGTAGCAAGGACTACATTCCTAGTAGTTTTGAGGTCATTAGGACAACTATTTACCATAGTTGCTGTACAACCACCAAATCTGACCCAGAAACTGAATCATGATGAAGCACTCACTAGGAGTTATGGATTGAGCTATAACTTGGCAAATCCTAATTATTTGGTCATAAGTAGATTCTATAGAAAGATCAGCCCAAATGGACTTGCCAAATTGGTACTTTCTTCACAAGCATCACTTTGGACCAGAAACTTGAGATAATACTAGGGAAATATTGGCTAAATTAAATTAGCCAAACTCTTGGGTAGGTGGGTTATATGGATAGGAGAAGGCTTGGAATTATTTTCAGCCATAATGGAGCAATATAAAATATACTTGCTTCACAAACTGAAAATTTGGACAGAGAACAAGAATTGCTCCTGCTCCCACATAACTCAATGTAATGAGCTGAATTTGGGTGAAGGCTAATTATTTGGGATACTTGATAGGATGGCAAAGTTTCATCCCATTTGGAAACTCTATGTGGGTACTTCCTTCACAAAGTGACAATCTGGTCAGCAACTTTGAAAAATTGCACAGGGAGCTAGGATGATTGGATTGAGCTCATCTTTGGTGTCCAGGGGTTATTTATCAATATTAAACACCCTACCAATTTTCAGCTCACATGGAATTAGGAGTAAAGCACTTCATTTGCAAAATTTCAGAGAAGGCAGAAACTTGCATTGGATCATGTGCTCAATTTTTGAACTGATGAACATGAGATACTGATGGAACTAATGATTATATAGCAAGGACAAGCTCCACAATTTATGTGAGAATTTTCCCAGCTATAAAAATAGTAGTTCCTTTAGAAAATGGCACAAATGCAATATTGGTATTAAATAGGAAAAGGCAATTTTCCTTATTTAATTATGGCCAATATAATTTCCACAACTTGGATTAGGCATAATTATCAACTCCACCAATTCGCATGAATTTAGGAGATGTCTAGCTATGCCTTTGGATTTTATCCCTCAGAAAGGCAAGAAAAGGAGTAAATCATAATTCAAAAATATTGCATGGGACTTGGCAATATTTTTGCATATCCAAGGTTGAGAAGGATAGGAGGGTCTCTAGGAACAGATGGGATGATCAATAGATCAAGGAAAATGATGGCTCCTTTGTTATCACAAGGGCCACATCCAAATTCCAAAAATTTGGAATTAGGGTTTGAGAGGGTTTCAGATGATTTAACTGAGGGCTTGCCCACTGAAAAATACATGAGCAAGTTTTGAAAGGTTGGAAATGACAAGAAATCTCAGGGTCATCCAACAAAACTCAGGAGAAAGATTTTGAAAATGAGTGCCAGGAAGGAATAACAGCACAAAAATTGATAACCCAATTTTGGGGCTGTTACAGCTGACGTTATCTTCAAAGAACATTGCAACAGCAGCGAGGCTTCACAGCAATATATGGTAAGCCAGTGTGTTTTAGTACATGTGAAATGTAATGCGTGTGGGCTGCTTTCTTGGCTTGTGCCCTCAACCTGTAATCCTCTGTAATAACAAATAGTTCATTGGTTATACGCCTTTGCTGTATTGCTTGATTCGAATGCTTGTTTGTTGCTTGTTACGTTATACCTGAGTTGGCCAATATGTCAGCAGTGCCTGATGTACTATTGTAAAGAAATGTATGCCTAGTTCATTTGAGTCCTTAACTTTTCCTCTGAACTTCATCACAAGACTGCTCTTCGTAGTTTATATGAGGCCACACTTTGTTAAGTGCTTTCTCGCATTATTTCAACCGCCTAGATGTCTTGGCAACTTAAATATAGCGATGGTCTCGAATGCACCGATCCCGATCGATGTCGGGCCAATTCTGAGATACGTAAATTCGTCATTTTCAAAAGTGCCAATACGGATACGTTATAGGTACTCAAAGCAATCTGGAGGAGATGAGAATGATAGATCTTCAGATATTAGAGAAGAAAGAAGAGGAGATGAGCTTGGTGAGCAAGAGAAATGGAGAAGAGAAGTGTGCATACATGGCTGCATTGCGTGAGAGGGGACGTTGGTGAGTAGGAGGAGGAGCTGCCGTCGTCGACTAGCCGCCACTTCTTGTACCTGGGACTGGGTGAGCAGCTGGCAACACCGCCGCTTGGTGTGAGCATGGGAGGGAGGAAAGACTGTGAGGGAAAGGATGGGGCATCTGGGCACTAGGGTTGCTGGTTGCTTCTAACCGGGTGAGCGGGCTCACTGGCCGGAAAAGTATCCAAAACGTCTTGGCCAAGTATCCTTAGAGTATCGTAATTGTTTTTAAATCATTTATTCTGGATACTCCAGCAATACGTGTCGGGGCGTGTCGAGAGTATCGGTATCGGATATATGGTATCCGATACGGATTCATTGGTCGACTGAAGTATCCATGCATTCGAGGCGGTGGTACACTCCTTTCAACTAGGGATGTCAATCGGGTCCCGTTAATCCCGATTAAAGTCCACTAATGGTATGATAGTTCAAAAGAGTTTTGTTTTTGAGGAAAATGAACTAGGGAGCTAGCAAAAACTAACTAGATGGGACTGGCGGATGTCGTTTATTTGCCACTTACATTCCTAGTTTCATCTCACCATTTTAATTTCTTTTCGGCTGATGCTGCTTCGAACCATTTAAATATAGCTTGCCATGCTCGGCAATAATTCGTATGTCGTTTACCATGCAAGCTTACTGCCTGGATCATGCGATAACTATCTCTTACTTACGTCCAAATAAAAACCTTTCAGGGATGTTGTTCACGATGAGGACACAATGTACAACCCCGTAATCTATTTGTGGAAGCAGTGCACCATCCATGTTACCAGATGGTAGCAGTTCAGAGGCAACACCACAGGAGAGCAGTATGAGCACAAATATTATCGTTCTTGAGGCTCTACTAGAGCAGAAAGAGATGGTGTGGCTGCCATGAATGAGGTAATCTCGATCTTGAAGCTGGAAATTATGCAATTAGCTGCAAGCATTATGCAATCAAAAAAAGAATTGGAGTAAGTAAGAATGTTGCATTTGAAGACGGAGGAGGTCTCACTTGCTTCGCTATCTAAAGCCAGGGTAATCCTAGTTTTTCTTTAGATAGCAGCTTGAAATTGTCATTATATTATTGTACTTGCATGTTGTGTCATGTCTCCGAATGGATTATGTTATAAGACCCCTATGTTGTCCATGTGTTGTAATGATCTGAATTTTTAGGCGAGGTAATCCTCGCATTACTTGTATGATTGACATAAGGTGAACTGTTTTTGTGTGAGCATATTGTATTGGATGAAATAAGCTGTTTGACTCAAAGTGTATCCAACCTCTTTGAATCAAGTAGATCACGACATTTCTAAATCATAATCATATATAAAGGTGGAATAAATCTTTGTTGTGGTTTTGAAGAAATAAATAACAAAACGTAGAATTATGTGTGGATATTCAGAATCGAATAAAAATTGGATTTGGATTTAGTTGCCAGGGCCCAGGGCAAACGTGAATGCTGATTCTCCCCAGTTTTGAACGAAGCGGCTAAACACCCACTATCATTTGTGGGCTGCCCGAAGCAAGTGTTTTGAGATGGAAATTACTGTCTACCCCTGACACTTGACATCCTTATCGACCGGATTTACACTGTTGTCGATAGGGGTAGACTAGTAACTTCAATCAGACGTGACACGACGGCCTCTGAGCCCATTCAGACATGGTGGGAGCCAAACGTGGGCGGCAAAACACATTTGATTCAAGCTCGTCCGAAAGACATGTGTCTCTCCCTCCATTTCCCCATTCATCCACGGTGGGCGGCAAAACAAACTCTCCTCGTCCAAAATCGATGTAGGCTAATATTTTAAATAGGGGCAGATGTGTAACTTCCCTTAGACGTGACACAACCGCCTACACATTAGCCCCTGCTCATACACCGTGGGCGCCAAACTGTATGGAAAACACCCTCTCCTCGCTTGAAATCAATTCTTACGGCAAATATTGGGAGATGCGAGATTATCGTCCTATCCCCAACCGACGTGATGTCTGAAATTTTAAGCGGGCATAAGTTTGTAACTTTGCCACATTTCATACAAGCTGCCCCAAAGTTTGAGATCCCTCCCTGCATTTCCCCATTCATACACCGTCGGCAAAGATGACAACCTCCCCATTGCGGCCAAATTTCCTCCGTCTGCCACCCCATCCTCCACCTTGCCGAGTCGCTACCCCTACCCGTCGTCCCACTTTGCAAGAGATGGGCGTCTCTCATCCATGGCGCTGCATCAGGATCCTTTCATCGCGTTGTCTCGCTTCATCGGCGCCATCGTCCACTTTTTGCCGCTTGCCGCCCTACACCGCCATTCACACGGCAACATGATTTATCCCAACCTGCCGTCTGCCATCTAAAGTCTTCTTCCCCTTGTCAACAACCATCGCACCGAAAGCACCCTCAACGTATCAAGAGGGGCCTACACGACGTCGCAAGAGAGGTGGTACTCTTCCATATGTGCTTAAGTTATTGATCTCACCGAAAAATAGATCTTAAATTGTTTATCGTACTTTTGTTGTCCGTACCAAATCGTGAGTGGCTAGTTGAATGCAATCATTGGTTGCAAGTAGCTTTGTCCGGTTTGCACCTTCAGATCCGCCATGTCACGGTCACTATACTTGTAAAGCTTATGGTTTCCCCTTTATATTCACTACCATCATCGTAGGGTGCTTCAACTGCTTCGTTGTGCTAGCACTGCTTCCTCAAGACCTCAACCCATCAAGTTAAAACAACATGCCACTCATAATTCCAAAGCTTACGTGTTGAAATACGAATCGATATGATGCTCATATTACTAAAATAGAGAATGTTTAATTGGTCACCTAATGTTCCTATATTCGTTTTGAAAAGCATGTGCGCCCACCCAATTGGTCCAGCTAGTTCCACTTTCACGATTTTACTCTTGATGCTTAGGGTTTTCCCCTTTTATCTACTCTACTATGATCTGCGTAGGGTGCTTTTACGTCATACTAGCATTACTCCACCCTTCAAGCTAAACAACACAACACTCAAAATTCCAAAGCTTAGTTGTTCAAATATGATTGTGATATGATACCGATATTAGTTAATGTACACATTTAATTGGTTAGCTAAAGGTCCCACTTGAGTTTCCAAATGTATGTCGCGACATATAGAGACAGCAGAATTGCATTTCTTTGTCACTTTTTGATCGTACTTTCTTGTCCATACCAAATCTTAGTTGTTATTTCAAAGCAAATATCGGTTGCTAACTACCCTTTGCACGGTTTGCGCTTTCAGATTCCGCCATCCCACACCGCCACGGTCAACACTATACTCATCATGCTTACGGTTTCCCCATTTTATGATGACCACGACGACCTCACGTGTGGTTCGTGGTCGTAATAGCACCGCTCCACCCATCGAGCTAAACAAGCTTAGTTGTACAAATTCAAATATGATATTATGTCGATATTAGTAAACCGAGAGATGTTTAATTGGTCGACTAAATGTTCCTACTTTAGTTTGGAAATGCATGTGAGCCACATATGAAGAGACCAGGAAGGAATAGTATTTCTCTGTGTGCTCCGGGTTCATCATGGGTGGCCAACCGAGCATTGTATAGAAAAGACTTGTAATATCTTCAATCTACTTGCTCTTATACGCTATTCTTTAAGATGATCCTCTTCTCTTGCGATGATCGGGTCAGTCGAGTTATTCTCCCTTAGTATATTTTGAATTTGTCGTGGTCAGTCGACTTGTTCTTCTTTACTATATGTTGAAGTGTCATCTGTGAAGTATCATCATACGGAGCTCTCATATTTTGAGTAGTAGGCCACATTATATTAATGCACACACCAAATTACAGCATGCATGGCACCTCTTAGAAGAATTGCAGAGATAGCACAAAGGGGTTTACAGGAGGAAGTATTGGATTAGAATCACTACGCATTACAAAGATAATCTCACTTGTTTTTATGTTTTCATGCATGTCAGGTATTGAACATTATCAAAATGAATATGAGAATGCGCGCACGAGAGGAATATTGCGGAACAATCCACTAGCTAACAAACTTGGCATGCTGGAGGATGGCCTATCTTATTCACCCATCAAGGTGCATGCTCTAACTTGGCAAGGTTGTATTGGTCGCACATATTTTGCATCTGACCTCTTGCATTACTTCTACTTTGTTACACCATCTGCTTAGTTTAAGCATCATATATGAGTATATGCCATACCTATCCATTTTCTATACCTATTCCAGGTGTTGTCATACTATGTTTTTCCAGTCAAATGTTGTTCTTTCGTAATAGATGTCCAAAAGGAAGAGGGTGATTGCAGATCCTCAAGGAGTACAAACTAGGTATTTGGAAAGGTAGTGATACATTAAATCGAGATAGATCAGCAGCCACAGAAAACACAGGCCCAACTGTAACAGACTTTACCCCTACTCCGGTTGCCAAACCCTATTAGAACTGCCGACAGCCCAGGCGTCAGTCTTATCTATGATATCAATTCAAAATGTGAACTCCTAAATTTCTGCATGTGCCTTACCTTCTCTCTTGTATGAAAACTAATTTCAAATGAATCTCATTGCTCAAAGGATCATAGGATCTCACGACAATACTGGGCTCTGCATTGCTCTTGTCAATTACCTCTTGCCCTTTAATAAGCATACTTACACTCATTCTTTGTTTGATTATGTAGCATCACCGTAAATGTTCGCTTCTTTATCCTCCCTTTGCTTGAAATTATAAGATCTATATTTACTCTTAGATAAATGTAGAATTAACACAATGGTTATGAAGTTTTGGATTGCTCATGTAAGTACATTGTTGTCATGTACTCCCTCATGTATCGAATTAATTGTTGATCAATTGGATGTATTTAGAACTTAATAGTGCTAGATACATCCATTTGAGACTTAACAACTAATAAATCTGACGGTGGTGGTATTACTATACATGCATCGCGAGCTAGTTGATTGTCTAGCATTACTCTGCATCTTATCTGCCCTTCCCTCCACTTTCTCCAAATTATCATATCTACATTTACTCTTACCAAAATGTTGAATAAAGCCAATGCCAATTTTACCGCGTTGATGTCTTCATTCCTCTTGTCAGTACCTTTTGCATTGTAACAATGTACTTAATTAATTGCTATTTGATTATGTATCATCAGTCTGCACGTGAGCTTCATTATCCTCTATTTCTTCCAATATTATTTGATCTATATTTACTCTTTGCAAAATGTAGAATAATGGCAACTTATAAAGAATTTTCTTTGGGAATTTATTGAATTATCTTTCCATCAACATGGAGAAGGGCTTTGTCTAGCCCGTGTTAACATGTAATGTAAGTTCATCCTTCTCAAGCCTTCAAACTTTGTTCTAGTATAGATTTGGATAGGCATCATTTCCTCCAACGCCCGTTTACATCTTATTGGATGTTTGCAACAACTACCGATTTTAAATTGTAGTTGTAAAACATGTTCCTTATCTTGAAACGAGATCCATTTATTTGCTTATATAATTGTGAAACCTGCTACATGTCTCCTTGTTTCTCTTTCGTAGTCATTATCTCTTATGCCGGGAAGAACTTTAGGAAAGATAGTGAGCCAAACCATCTTGAGGATAGAAAGATGACCCCAAGGTCTGTCTTGATAAAGGCGGTGAGTTGAAACTACTCACGGCAGGTGTGATACAACCTACGTGCGATCGTTGCCTCAATCGATTCGACTTCTTCAATCTCAACTTAAAAGCGGAAAGGCTTGCTTGACTCAGCTCGACTTGAAGTCAAAGATGTAATGAAGATGTCGAGGGGCGCCTTTGCGCACTATGGTGCCATATGACTAGGGATGAAGCATCTATCGTTGACACAACCGAGGTCTCATCAGCTTGTTCGGCTGCTTGCGGGGCCCGAGCTTGCCAGGTCTAGTGCCTTCTGAAGTGCTCTCAGTTTTGTATATTCTTTTGTCGGTGCGTTTATATGCACTGGTGGCGACCTTTGATGCCTAGTGTATGTAATCCGCGGTCATGTTGCGCTTTATTATCACCGGTAGCGAACTTTGATTCCCAGTGGATGTAATATGACGTAATTTCTTTGTTGTATAGTCTAGGTTTATTCTTTGGTCGGTATCTTGTAATTTAGGCGGAAGGTTCGATGGATCTCGGTGTTGTCGGTCTTGAGCCGGCCCGTTACTCATATGGGCCAAAAGCATTGGGCCTATAATAATCTTGGGCCATTAGCGAGGTCTAAACCTATAGTAGTTTCCGCCTTTAACAGGCCATGGGCTACATATTCTTTGTAGTGACAACTTTGGGCTTCCTACGGGCCGTAGAAACAATGGGCCTTCTACGAGCCGTAGAAACAATGGGCCTTCTACGGGCCGTATCATCAATGGGCCTTAGACAGGTCGTATGATCGATTGGCCAAACATGGGCCAAAAAGCAGAACGCATTATGGCGTAAGCGGGCTAGAGTTGGAGTCGTCCGTTCATGGGCCCGACCATAACGGGCCGTCGTTAATAGGCCGTGTTGTTGGCGCTTATGAAACGGCCCAACGTATTAACGGGCCACAAACGGGCCGATGATACGTCTCCAACGTATCTATAATTTATGAAGGATTCATGCTATTTTATTATCTATTTTGAATGATTATGGGCTTTATTATACACTTTTATATTACTTTTGGGACTAACCTATTAACCGGAGGCCCAGCCCATATTGTTGTTTTATTGCGGTTCGGTATTTCAAGAAAAGGAATATCAAACGGAGTCCAAAGCGGAATGAAACCTTCGGGAGCGTGATTTTTAGGAAGAATATGATCCGGGAGACTTGGAGTTCACGTCAGAAGAGCATCGAGGAAGCCACAAGATAGGGGGGCACGCCCACCCCCTGGGCGCGCCCTACCCTCTCGTGGGCCCCTCGAGGCTCCCCCGACCGACTTCTTTCTCCTATATAAGCCTATGTACCCTAAAAACATCGAAGAAGAAAATAGATCGGGAGATCCACCGCCACAAGCCTCTGTAGCCACCAAAAACCTCTCGGGAGCCCGTTCCGGCACCTGGGAGGGGGGAATCCCTCACCGGTGGCCATCTTCATCATCCTGATGCTCCCCATGACGAGGAGGGAGTAGTTCACCCTCGGGGCTGAGCATATGTACCAGTAGCTATGTGTTTGATCTCTCTCTCTCTCGTGTTCTCTCTATGGCACGATCTTGATGTATCGCGAGCTTTGCTATTATATGTTGGGGAACGTAGTAATTTCAAAAAATTTCCTACGCACACGCAAGATCATGGTGATGGTATAGCAACGAGAGGGAAGAGTATTGTCCACGCACCCTCGTAGACCGTAAGCGAGCGTTATGACAACGCGGTTGATGTAGTCGTACGTCTTCACGATCCGACCGATCCAAGTACCCGAACGTCACGGCACCTCCGAAGTTCAGCACGTTCAGCTCGATGACGATCCCGGATTCGATCCAGCCAAAGTGTCGGGGATGAGTTCCGTCGGCAGACGGCGTGGTAGCGATGATGATGCTCTACCGGCGCAGGCTTCGCCTAAACTCCATGACGATATGACCGAGGTGGAATATGGTGGAGGGGGCACCGCACTGCTAAGGAACGATCCGTCGATCAACTTGTGTGTCATGGGGTGCCGCCTGCCCGTATATAAAGGAGCAAGGAGGAGGCCGCCCTAGGAGGCGCGCCAAGTGTGGAGTCCTACTAGGACTCCCTAGTCCTAGTAGGATTCCACCTCCCTTGTTGGAGTAGGAGAAGGGGAAAGAGGGGGAGAGGAATAAGGAAAAGGGGGCTGTCCCCTTGTCCAATTCGGACCAGAGGGGGCGCGGGCCTCCTTCCTTTGGCCTCTCTCCTCTATTCCCGGTATGGCCCAATAAGGCCCATATACTCCCCGGCGAATTCCTGTAACTCTCGGTACTCAAGAAAATACCGAATCACTGGAACCTTTCCGAACTCGAATATAGTCGTCCAATATATCGATCTTTACGTCTCGACCATTTCGAGACTCCTCGTCATGTCCCGATCTCATCCGGGACTCCGAACTCCTTCGGTACATCAAAACTCATAAACTCATAATATAACTGCCATCGAAACCTTAAGCGTGCGGACCCTCACGGGTTCGAGAACTATGTAGACATGAACTAGAACTATTCTTGGTCAATAACCAATAGCGGAACCTGGATGCTCGTATTGGCTCCTACATATTCTCACGAAGATCTTTATCGGTCAAACCGCATAACAACATACGTTGTTCCCTTTGTCATCGGTATGTTACTTGAGAGATTTGATAAATGGGTATTCAATACCTAGTTCAATCTCGTTACTGGCAAGTCTCTTTACTCGTTACGTAATGCATCATTCGTAACTAACTCATTAGCTACATTGCTTGCAAGGCTTATAGTGATGTGCATTACCGAGAGGGCGGAGATACCTCTCCGACAATCGGAGTGACAAAACCTAATCTCGAAATCGCCAACCCAACATGTACCTTTGGAGACACCTGTAGTACTCCTTTATAATCACCGATTACGTTGTGACGTTTGGTAGCACCAAAGTGTTCCTCCGGTAGCAGGAGTTGCATAATCTCAGAGTTACAGGAACATGTATAAGTCATGAATAAAGCAATAGCAATATACTAACCGATCAAGTGCTAGGCTAATGGAATGGGTCATGTCAATCACATCATTCTCCTAATGATGTGATCCCATTAATCAAATAACAACACATGTCTATGGTTAGGAAACATAACCATCTTTGATTAATGAGCTAGTCAAGTAGAGGCATACTAGTGACTATATGTTTGTCTATGTATTCACACACTTATCATGTTTCAGGTTAATACAATTCTAGCATGAATAATAAACATTTATCATGAAATAAGGAAATAAATAATAACTTTATTATTGCCTCTAGGGCATATTTCCTTCAGTCTCCCACTTGCACTAGAGTCAATAATCTAGTTCACATCATCATGTGATTCAACACTAATATTCACATCTGTATGTGATTAACACCCATAGTTCACATCGTCATGTGACCAACACCCAAAGGGTTTACTAGAGTCAATAATCTAGTTCACATCGCTATGTGATTAACACCCAAAGAGTAATAAGGTATGATCATGTTTTGCTCGTGAGAGAAGCTTTAACAACGAGTCTGTCACATTTAGAGCCGTATGTATTTTGCAAATATTCTATGTCTACAATGCTCTTGCGGAGCTACTCTAGCTAATTGCTCCCACTTTCAATATGTATCCAGATTGAGACTTAGAGTCATCTGGATCAAGGTGTAAAAAGCTTGCATTGATGTACTCTTTCTGACGGGCTCTTTTATCACCTCCATAATCGAAATATTTCCTTAGTCCTCACTAAGGATGTTCTTGACCAATGTCCGTGATCTACTCCTAGATCACTATTGTACTCCTTGCCAAATTGAGCAAGGTATACAATAGGTGCGGTACATAGCATAGCATACTTTATAGAACCTATGGTGAGGCATAGGGAATGACTTTCATTCTCTTTTCTATTTTACTGGGTGGTCGGGATTTGAGTCTTACTCAATTTCACACGTTTGCAACACAGACAAGAACTTTTCTTTGACTGTTCCATTTTGAACTACTTCAAAATCTTGACAAGGTGTGTACTTATTGAAAAACTTATCAAGTGTCTTGATTTATCTCAATAGATCTTGATGCTCAATATGTAAGTAGCTTTACTGAGGTCTTTCTTTTAAAGAACTCCTTTCAAATACTCCTTTATGCTTTCCAGAAAATTATACATCATTTACGATCAACAATATGTTACTCACATATATTTATCAAAAGGCGGTAGTGCTCCCACTCACTTTATTGTAAATCTGGGCTTCACCGCAAAATGCATATAAAACTATATGCTTTGATCAACTTATCAAAGCGTGTATTCCAACTCGAGATGCTTGCAGGTCCATAGATGGATCATTTGGAGCTTGCACATTTTGTTAGCTCCTTTAGGATTGACAAAACCTTACGGTTGCATCATATACAACTCTTCTTTAATAAATCCATTAAAGAATGTTGTTTTGACATCCATTTGCCAGATTTCATAAAATGTGGCAATTGCTAACATGATTCGGACAGACTTAAGCAACGCTAGAGCTGAGAAAATCTCATTGTAATCAACACCTTGAAATTGTCGAAAACCTTTTGCAACAAGTCGAGCTTTGTAGATAGTAACACTACTATCAGTGTCCGTCTTCCTCTTGAAGATCCATTTATTTAACTTGACTTGCTGATCATCGAGCAGGTCAACCAAAGTCCCCACTTTGTTCTTATATATGGATCCTATCTCAGATTTTATGGCCTCAAGCCATTTGGCTGAATCTGGGCTCATCATCGCTTCCTCATAGTTCGTGAGGTTCATCATGGTCTAGTAACATGACTTCTAGAATAGGATTATCGTACCACATTAGTGCGGATCTTATTTTGGAAGACCTACGAGGTTCGGTAGTAACTTGATGCGAAGCTTCATGATCATCATCATTAGCTTCCTCACACATTGGTGTAGGAATCACGGAACTGATTTACGTGATGAACTACTTTCCAATTCGGGAGAAGGTACAATTACCTTATCAAGCTCTACTTTCCTCCCACTCACTTCTTTCGAGAGAAACTTCTTCTCTAGAAAAGGATCCATCTTAGCAACGAATAACTTGCCTTCGGATCGGTGATAGAAGGTGTACCCAATAGTTACCTTTGGGTATTCTATGAAGACGCACTTTTCCGATTTGGGTTCGAGCTTATCAGGTTGAAACCTTTTCACATAAGCATCGCAACTCCAAGCTTTAAGAAACGACAGCTTAGGTTTACTTCTAAACCATAGTTCATACGGTGTCATCTCAACGGATTTAGATGGTGCCCTATTAAACGTGAATGCAGCTGTCTCTAATGCATAACCCCAAAACGATAGTGGTAAATCGGTAAGATACATCATAGATCACACCATATCCAACAAAGTGCGGTTACGACGTTCGGACACACCATAATGTTGTGGTGTTCCAGGTGGCGTGAGCTGTGAAACTATTCCACTTTGTTTTAATTGAAGACCCAACTCGTAACTCAAATATTCATCTCCATGATCAGATCGCAGAAACTTTATTTTCTTGTTACGATGATTTTTCCACTTCACTCTGAAATTCTTTGAACCTTTCAATTATTTCAGACTTATGTTTCATCAAGTAGATATACCCATATCTGCTCAAATCATCTTGTGAAGGTCAGAAAATAACGATACTTGCCACGAGCATCAACACTCATTGGATCACATACATCGGTATGTATTATTTCCAATAAGTCGTTAGCTTGTTCCATTGTTCCTAGAGAAGCGGAGTTTTAGTCATCTTGCCCAAAAGGCACGGTTTATAAGCATCAAATGATTCATAACCAAGTGATTCCAAAAATCCATCTTTATGGAGTTTCTTCATGCGCTTTACACCGATATGACCCAAACGGCGGTGCCACAAATTAGTTGCACTATCATTATTAACTTTGCATCTTTTGGCATCAATACTATGAATCTGTGTATCACTCGATCGAGATCCAACAAACTATTTTCATTGGGTGTATGACCATTTGAAGGTTTTATTCATTTAAGCGTAACAACAATTATCCTTTGACTTTAAATGAATAACCGTTTTGAAAACTATTTTCATTGGGTGTATGACCATTGAAGGTTTTATTCATGTAAACAGAACAACAATTATCCTTTGACTTTAAATGAATAACCGTTTTGCAATAAACATGATCAAATCACATTCATGCTCAACGCAAACACCAAATAACATTTATTTAGGTTTAACACTAATCCCGAAAGTATAGGGAGTGTGCGATGATGATCATATCAATCTTGGAACTACTTCCAACACTCATCGTCACTTCCTTCAACTAGTCTCTGTTTATTACGTAACTCTGTTTCGAGTTACTAATCTTAGCAACCGAACAAGTATCAAATACTCGGGGCTACTATAAACACTAGTAAGGCACACATCAATAACCTGTATATCAAATATACTCTTGTTCACTTTGCCATCCTTCTTATCCGCCAAATACTTGGGGTAGTTCCGCTTCCGATGACCAGTTCCCATTGCAAGAAAAGCACTTAGTCTCTGTTGTGCTTAGGGTCCGTGAGACTTTGCGCTTTTCACCCGAGCAGCAACTTGCTTGCCGTTCCTTTTGAAGTTCCTTCTTCCCTTTGCCCTTTTCCTTGAGACTAGTGGTCTTGTCAACCATCAACACTTGATGTTTTTCTTGATTTCTACCTTCGCCGATTTTAGCATCGCGAAGAGCTCGAGAATCTTTTCGTCATCCCTTGCATACTATAGTTCATCATGAAGTTCTACTAACTTAGTGATGGTGACTAGAGAATTCTGTCAATCACTATCTTATCTGGAAGATTAACTCCCACTTTATTCAAGCGATTGAAGTACCGAGACAATCGAGCACATGCTCACTAGTTGAGCGATTCTCCTCCATCTTTTAGCTATAGAACTTGTTGGAGACTTCATCTCTCAACTCGGGTATTTGCTTGAAATATTAACTTCAATTCCTGGAACATCTTATATGGTCCATGACGTTCGTAACATCTTTGAAGTCCCGATTCTAAGCCGTTAAGCATGGTGCACTAAACTATCAAGTAGTCATCATATTGAGCTAGCCAAACGCGTTCATAACATCTGCATCTGCTCCTCGCAATAGGTCATCA
This sequence comes from Aegilops bicornis, assembly GCA_021605145.1. Lineage (NCBI taxonomy): Eukaryota > Viridiplantae > Streptophyta > Magnoliopsida > Poales > Poaceae > Aegilops > Aegilops bicornis. The sequence continues at coordinate 354,669 of JAHIAL010000143.1, read as the reverse complement.
CCTAGCGGTGCATTAAGGACATAATTCTTCAGTGCAGCAATGAGGATAAACCTCCGGATCACGGATCCAATCCGCATCATTGCTACTAACATCTTTCAACACAATTTTCTCTAGGAACATATAAAAATAAACATATGAAAGCAACAAACATAGGGAAGCAACAACGCGAGCTATTGATCTACAACATAATTTGCAAAATACTACCAGGACTAAGTTCATGATAAATTAAAGTTCAGTTAATCATATTACTTAAGAACTCCCACTTAGATAGACATCTCTCTCTAGTCATCTAAGTGATCACGTAATCCAAATCAACTAAACCATAACCGATCATCACGTGAGATGGAGTAGTTTTAAATTGTGAACATCACTCTGTTGAACATATCTACTATATGAATCACGCTCGACCTTTAGGTCACCTTGTTCAGAGGCCATATCTGCATATGCTAGGCTCGTCAAGTTTAACCTGAGTATTCTGCGTGTGCAAAACTGGCTTGCACCCGTTGTAGATGGACGTAGAGCTTATCACACCCGATCATCATGTGGTGTCTGGGCACGGCGAACTTTGGCAACGGTGCATACTCAGGGAGAACACGTCTTGATAATTTTTAGTGAGAGATCATCTTAAAATGCTACCGTCAATCAAAGCAAGATAAGATGCATAAAGGATAAACATCACACGCAATCAATATAAGTGATATGATATGGCCATCATCATCTTGTGCTTGTGATCTCCATCTCCGAAGCACCGTCATGATCACCATCGTCACCGGCGTGACACCTTGATCTCCATCGTAGCATCGTTGTCGTCTCGCCAACTATTGCTTCTACGACTATCGCTACCGCTTAGTGATAAAGTAAAGCAATTACATGGCTTTTGCATTTCATACAATAAAGCGACAACCATATGGCTCCTGCCGATTGCCGATAACTCGGTTACAAAACATGATCATCTCATACAATAAAATATAGCATCACGTCTTGACCATATCACATCACAACATGCCCTGCAAAAACAAGTTAGACGTCCTCTACTTTGTTGTTGCAAGTTTTACGTGGCTGCTACGGGCTGAGCAAGAACCGTTCTTACCTCGCATCAAAACCATTAACGATAGTTTGTCAAGTTGGTGTTGTTTTAACCTCTTCGAAGGACCAGCGTAGCCACACGGTTCAACTAAAGTGAGAGAGACAGACACACCGCTGTGGACGCCAGGCTGATTCAATCGTACACTAATCATGCACGCAAATGTGTACGATCAAGATCAAGGACTCACGGGAAGATATCACAACACAACTCTACAAATAAAAAAAAAGTCATACAAGCATCATAATACAAGCCAGGGGCCTCGAGGGCTCGAATACAAGTGCTCGATCATAGACGAGTCAGCGGAAGCAACAATATCTGAGTACAGACATAAGTTAAACAAGTTGCCATAAGATGACTAGCACAAAGCGGGATCTGATCGAAGAGGAGCCGGGCCTCTGCCCGGGATCCTCCTAGCTACTCCGGTCATCGCTGGGCTGCACGTAGTAGTAGGCACCTCGAGTAGTAGTCGCCATCGATGGTGGCGTCCCGGCTCGGGCTCCATCGTCTGCTGCAGCAATCGAGTAGAGGTAGGGGAAAAGGGGGAACAAGGCAACCGTGAGTACTCATCCAAAGTACTTCGTAGCAAGGAGCTACACTACATATGCATGGATATATGTGTAAAGGCCATATCGGTGGACTGAATCGCGAGAATGCCCAGGAATAAGAGGGATAGCTAGTCTTAACAAAGACTAAACCACGGACACACAATCTTTTGCAAGGGTAGAAGAGGGCCATCTGAAGTCATCAAAGTAACATCACATTGCAATAATCCTACCGGGCGATCCCACTGCTCATATCCCCGAGCGAGAGCGACCCACGGTTGTATCCGCACTTGGAAGGGTGTGTTTTATCAAGTATCCGGTTCTAGTTGTCATAAGCTCAAGGTACAACTCCAAGTCGTCACATGCTATCAAGATCACGGCTATTGAATAGATTAACTTCCTTGAGGGTGCACCATCTTACCCAAAGACGCTTGATCCCATTTGGTAGGACACACTTTCCGGGGTCATGCCCGGCTGCGGAAGATCAACACGTCGCAGCCCCACCTAAACTGTGAGAGAGGCCAACACGCCGGTCTAACCCTAAGCGCCGCAGGGTCGGGCCCATCGCCTCGAGCACACACAAGATGCGTGACGGCCGGAAGCAGACCCTAGCCTAGTGGCGTTCCAGGTCCAATCCGGCCGCTGCCGTCGGCCGACGTCTGAAGTGCTTGGCTGATACCACGACGCCGGATACCCATAACTACTCCAGCGTAGATGGTTAGTGCGTATAAGCTTCAGAGCCAACTCAGATCAAATACCAAGACCTCGTTAAAAGCGTGTTAAGTAGCGAGCATGAAACAGGCGAGCCCACCCACCTCTCTCCTAGGCGGTCTCAACCTGCCGCCATCGCTCATACAAAAGATCCACTCATGGGTGCTCCATCGGCCGACCCGACTTTTAGTCTCCACATGTATCATGTATAAAGTATATAGTATATACCCGTGATCAACTCCCCGAGTGATCACGGCCCTTGATAAGTATGCACTACGAGAAGGACAAGTATGTAGGGCCCGCAGATGAATGTACTAGCATCCTATACTAAGCATATAGGATTGCGGTAAAGGTAACAAAGCTGGTAACAAGACGAGGCTATGCACAGAAGGTATAGGAGTATCTAAAAGCAGTAACATGCTACACTACTCTAATGCAAGCGGTATATAGAGAAGAGTAGGCGATATCCGGTGATCAAGGGGGGGCTTACTGGTTGCTTTCGAACAAGGAGAATTAAATCGGTGGCGTAGTCGACACAGGCGGCAGCGTCGGTCTAAGTAGTCTCTACGGAAGAAGAGGGGAAGAAACAATGAATACAAAGTAAACAGATGCATATCGATGCATGACATGTCAAGAAGCAATGCTAGGCGTGCCCTTAACGTGGTATGAGAAGTGCTTGGTTAAGGAGGAAACATCCGGGAAAGTATTCCCGGTGTTTTGGGTTTTCGGGCAGAGGAGCCGGAGGGGGAAAGTTGCAGGTTCGATAGGTTAGGGGTGTGTGGTGGACGAACGGACTGCGTATCCGGATTCGTCTCGTCGTTCTGAGCAACTTTCATGTTGAAAATATTTTAATCCGAGTTACGGATTAAAAGATATGATTTTTCATAGATTTAAACACTATTCCGAATTTATTAATAAAAAGGAAATACTGCATCATCATGATGTCAGGTGACGTCCAAGTGATCAACGATGACTACTTGACCCGATGTTGACAATTGAATCGTTCTGTCATTACAGACCTAATTAATGATTAGGTGGTTAATTAGCGTATTAAGTTAATTAGGTAGTTAACTAAGCTAATTATGTTAATTAATTAACTTACTAATTAATTAAATAATTTATTATTATTATTATTATTATTATAAAACATTTCTTTTAATTGCTTTGGGGGCGTGCCCCGTGTCATAAACCCAAATGGTTTAGCGGGCGGGCGAAGAGCAGCGGGCTGGGGCGGGCGCACTCAGCGCCCAACACGCGGGGGAGGCGAGGGGCCGATGTTCTCGAGTGGCGCCAAGAGGCCAATGCAGCCTGAGGTGGTGATGGAGGTCAGTCTACTGCTGCTCAAAGCTAGTATGGGCGGTGGCCGAGAAGACTATGAGCAAAGAACGGGCAGCGAGGGAGTAAGCATCATGCGAGCTCCATGGGAGCCTGAGCGGAAGTGAGGGACGGGCCCCAGCACTGCAGGGAGCCCGTGGGCGTGGCTCTAGACTTGGTGAGCCTTGAGGTCGGCTACACGGGCAGCCTACGGATGAGGAAAACAGGAGGGGGCGAGGGACTGAGAGAGGGCTCACCACCTCAGAGAGGTGCAAAGGCGTGCTCGGAGAGGCTGGAGTCATGAGTGACGGCGCACAGTGATGGGGACGGCGAGGCAACGACGTCCAGCTCGGGGAGGGAGTAGCGTGAGGGAGAGGCGGGGATGAGGCGGTCCAGTAGCTGGCCGGGAGGCGGTGTCTTTGGGCGAGGTGGTGCAGCGAGAGGGCCTCAGGCGGCCAGTGAGCGATGGGGCGCAGCGGGAGGGTCGACCTCGATCCAGATCGGGTTGGGGGAAAGAGGAGCGAGGGGAGAAGTGGTGGGGCGAGTGGGGGATCGGCGGAGGGGGGGAGTGAGGCTAGGGTTCGGCCCCGCTGGAGGGGGGTTAAGTGGGGGGCGGTTGGGCTGGCCCATGGTGTGGCCGACTGGGGCTGTGGGGGGCTTGGCCCGGTTGGGCTGTTGGGTTTTCCCCACACTTTTTGTTTTAATTCTTCCTTGTCTTATTTTCTTCTTTTCTGTTTTAATTTATTTAAACTACTTAGACCCTTTACAAAAAATGAGTGCACTCCACCATATTTAGCTTTGTAATTTTTGACAACCCCCGAACATTTTAGTTTGAGTTTTTGAAAACTTTTATCGTTTGCTTTTCGCTTTTGAATTTGATTTAGACCGGGTTCGAATCAAGCGTGAGTTTAGTCCGCGAAGAACCGAGGTGATTACTGTTGCTTAATCATCCGGGTGTTACAAATCTCCTCCACTACAAGAAATCTCGTCCCGAGATTTAAGAGCGGGAGTAAGGGGGAAGGAATCTGGTTACGAAATACTAACGGATCTTCTCATCCTGGCTTGCTCTTCCCGAAGAGGTCAATCCAATATATTGATGCCTTCATACTTCTGCTTCAGGTCAAAATGATGAAGTCATCATCCTTTCTTCGGGTTCTTCATCGTACTTACGAAAAGGATATGGGGGAAGACTCGGGAAGGGCGGGCCTTACCAGGTTAACTATCTGTTACAAAACTCAGGGAATGGGGTAGGAAGTAACTCCCGAATTGAACTTAGGAAAATATCGAGAGTAAAGTAAGAAGGTACCATGAGAAGTTTCGAGCGGGTAGGCAACCATTCGATGCCTAAAACAAAGTGTAAAAGGGGTCCAGAGTAATGGTAATAAGTTTTGTGTCTGATACCAGAATAGATTACTAGGAAGGTGACCCCAAGTGAATTACATACTGAAGTCAAGCACGAGGAATAACTTGGGCAACAGGGGTGTCTGAGGAGAGTCGGGTTCGATCACACGGGACACGTGGTTATGGGCCCACCATGTGGTTAAAAGTAGGAAGGCTCGGTGACATCTTGCACGATCATGTAAGCAAGGCATGTCGAGAGGAGAGTCCGAGGGTCATGTCGGCAACAACATAGGTACCAAGGGCGAGGGCAGAAGAGAACCATTTTCACGCTTTCGTTGAACGAGGCGGACCAATAGAGCAAGGTTCTCGTCCATCGGTGGTTACCTAATGTCATCAATCAAAAGTATCGAGGTCTTTCGACAGAAATTGTACACTGAGGTGTTTACAAAAGCAGGAGAATATTACTGCTTAGATCATACAGATCACAAGAAAGGTTAAACAAAACAATGGAAAGGAAAATGTGATCATCAGATTAAACAGAACAATGGAAGGGAAAATGTGTTTAAACACATTTTCCAGGGGTATATCCTTCCCAAGGACAAGCAGATGATATCCATTTCAGGATAGAAGGTAGAAAACCATTAAGGTAAGGGGAGGAATTTCACGATATTACCCATACAACAGTGTTTGGATAATTGAGTGAGAAACATTTAGCATTGGGCTTCAAATGTTCCTGTTGAAAATCATAGTACCATAGACATGCTTCAAGATAGCATTTGACATGGTCTTCAGATGAAGATCAGACTTTGGAAACACGAAGGATCCATCAGGAATAACTTGTAGAATAAGTCTTACAATTTCCTCAAGGATGAATGGATAACCTTCTTTGAAAAGGAATCTATAATGATAGGTCCTCGGTAGGAAGGTGCTAGGCATGACATCATGTTACCGGGTCATCAAAGGATCAACATCTTAACTCCTCGAAAGTTGTCCCAACCATCATATTCGACCGAGATTCAGATCCGATTGGTGTCATGATACCTCGGACTCGTGGATGTCCGAGAGAAGAAAAGGTGCAACACAAATAGACGAAATGACATTTCAAAATTCTCAGGAAATGAACTACGGGGCGGGTTCTTGAAGCAATAGTTCATCCTTAAACCAAGGAGGGATGAGAAGGTGGCTGATTGGCTCGGCGACAATTCATCGAGGATTCCAAGCGGATGGATTTCCACGATAATGTGAACAAGAAGATGTCACTTGTCAGCTCGAATGGTATAATGATGTATGCTCGAGGAAAAAAATACACAATTAAACATTGGTTGAAAGGTGCACCTGAAATATGGGCTGGGTTGCATGACCAACGTCGGAATGGTGATTCAATAATCAATAGTCTAAGAATTTCACTTCAAAGCAAGAGGCTTGCTAGAAGTTTTGAATTCACACGTCATAGCTCAATTGTCGGTGATTGGGTTGAAAACAATACGAGGGGCCAAGGAATGAACGAAGATGGCAAGAAGTATTATGATATCAAGAATTCTTAAGAGGTGGTGAAATTCTCACCACATCCTTGACAAAAGGAGATGGTAATACTTAAGGGTAAGGAAGATCAACTGCTGGGTAGCAGAGATCTCAATGTTTTCACAAAACACGAACAACTTGTGTTGAACGGAAGGCAATAAAGTGGTCGATGATAATACAATTCAGCAAGGGCAAGGATGGTATTTCTCATCATGGATTCAATTGTTATCTTGGATGAGTTCAGAATGTTGATGATCACGACACCTTTGTCGCGAGAGTTCATGAAGATGTAATCGATCGGCGACGACAACAAGTCAAAGTAATGATGAAGTGAAAGGTTATTGGAACCAAAAGATGCGACACAAACTCGAAACCAAGCTTGTTGTTCAAGGCGAAATGATATGACGATGAGGATCGGCGTAAGGTTAGTTCATCGTCGAAAAATTGCGCACTCAAGGAAGAAGGACCGGGTAGCATGGGTTAAAATAATCACGACAATGATATAGCCAAACAGGCTAGGAATGGCGTGATCGGGTACAAACTCATACTTATAGAAGCTTCATCGAAGAGTTGTTGAACCGTAGTGCGGACTCGGTTCAGTTATCGTGTCTTTGAGTGTTTAATAACTCAGAGCCGCGAAAAAATTGGAATCGGTGGGAAGGTAGCACTTGATGAAGAACTCATAAAAAGTTATGCAGTCCATGATAATCTCGAGAATACCGTGGGGGGTAATACTCGACACAAGATCAAAGTAAAGGTTGGACTGGTGTATTGATCCATAGAAGACAATTGTTTTAACTTGTCCGAGAAATGGGATCAAAGAAGAACAATCATGGTCGGAACCACGGTTGCAAGGGCTCAATTCACAGATACCATATGTTAGTTATCAAGGAAATAGTTATCGTTACAAGAAGCTTCCATGACAGGATATACATCATGTCCATGGGCATGAACACAAAGGTTCAAGGTCGACTCCCACTTCTCCAATGCATACCCTTTCATTCACTTCTCGCTTTCGATGAAGTTATGGCGTTGAAATTTTATCTGGCAAAATACCAGAAGAGTACGACTCGTGAAAACTTTTGAGTTCACACATATTAAGGAAGGCATAGGTTCAACCCATCGGGGCATCTTAGATTCATATACCATCAACTTCAGGGGTAAATAACTCAAGCTCGGAGGTAGAGCATGGTTGACAAAGCAGAGGGTACAATTTACCAAAGGCATTATGTATCAGGGGGAGGTCTCACAAGGTTATTGAATATGAAGGATGCTGACGGATAAAATCCAACAATGGACCTGATGGCCCACAAGGGAAGTGCAGACGTGAGCATCAAGATTTCTTAACTAGAGGAAGAAGAATGCAAGGAGATCAGATTATAGAAACAAGCTGACTAACTCAATTGTCAAATGCAAAGGAATTATGATTTCCAAATCAAGGGATGGGAAGCAATGCTACGATTAGGGATGGATAAGTTGAATAGCCTTAGGATACAATCAACGACAATTGGATTGGTCGAGAACCAATTCCAGTTAAAAGAATGGCAGCTCGGTAGGAAAGTAATTAATAAGATTCAATGATGATTGCGTGTATTCGCAAACATATTGAGTCATCAGACTCAAAATGATAATGACAAGGAATGTCAATAAAACTACGAGACTTATGGGATTATCTATAATGCAAGCAAGCAAGAATTTCAAGAGCCAAGGCTCCAGAGGATTTTCGGAAGATCGAATTGTATTTGGAAGACTTTTGAGAAACACATGAACAACTGGGGATGAACGGATACTCGACAAGTGCGAGGATTTATTTGAAGGGGTATTCATGTGGCAAAGAACTGCTAGGCAGTAGGCACGAAGTATTCTCGGAACAATAGAGAAAACTTCGGGTATCTTGTAATAACAAGATCAATGGGGGATGATAAATAAGAATGACAAGTGTAAGTAGTTATCCATAAGGATTTATCGGTGGTCGGGAATATCAAACGCGATGAACACAAGTTCTCGGTTTAACAGCGGAGAGTATCTTGAGGTCTTACAGTGCATGGGGCGATCATCGATAATAAGGGGCTCTCCGGGTGAAAGTGATAACAAGATCCTAATGTTAGATTTATGTAAAATTCATTTAACCCGAATAGAAGAGAGCTCAGAGTCCCAGAGTAAAGATCGAGGAGTAAAAGATCCTAATACCACCAAATGGCGACGTGGGCCCATAAGGCACACAGCCATGTTAGTAAAAGTTTTGCAATGACTAGACTCGACTTCGCCAAGGAGTGCGGAAGGGGATTCCTACGGTCAATGGCTCGATACCAACTTGTGACGCCTCGATTCAATCGTGACATTAATCATGCACGCCAAATGTATGCGATCAAGATCAAGGACTCACGGGAAGATATCACAACACAACTCTACAAATAAAAAAAGTCATACAAGCATCATAATACAAGCCAGGGGCCTCGAGGGCTCGAATACAAGTGCTCGATCATAGACGAAGTCAATGGAAGCAACAATATCTGACAATCTGAGACATAAGTTAAACAAGTTGCCATAAGATGACTAGCACAAAGCCCGGGATACAGATCGAAGAGGAGAGCGGGCCTCCCGCCGGGATCCTCCTAGCTACTCCCGGTCGCCGCCGGCTGCACGTAGTAGTAGGCACCTCCAGTAGTAGTCGTCATTGACGGTGGCGTCTGCCCCGGCTCCATCAGTCTGCAGTTGCGACAATCGAGGTAGAGGTAGGGGAAAAGGGGGAACAAGGCAACCGTGAGTACTCATCCAAAGTACTAAGCAAGGAGCTACACTACATATGCATGGATATATGTGTAAAGGCCATATCGGTGGGTGAATCGCAGTAATGCGAGAATAAGAGGGGGATAGCTAGTCTTAACGAAGACTACGCTTCTGGACACCTGTCTTGCAATAGGTAGAAGAGGGCCATCTGAAGTCCTCCAAGTAACATCACATTGCAATAATCCTACCCGGCGATCCCCTGCTCATATCCCTGAGCGAGAGCGACCACCGGTTGTATCTGGCACTTGGAAGGGTGTGTTTTATCAAGTATCCGGTTCTAGTTGTCATAAGCTCAAGGTACAACTCAAGTCGTCCCCTGTTCACAAGATCACGGCTATTCGAATAGATTAATCCCTGCAGGGTGCACCATCTTACCCAAAGACGCTGATCCCATTTGGCCGGACACACATTCCGGGTCATGCCCGCCGCGGAAGATCAACACGCCGCAGCCCCACCTAGGCACAACAGAGAGGCCAACACCGGTTCAATCCTTGCCGCCAGGGTCAGGGGCCCATCGCCTCGAAAGCACACACCTGCATCGCGTCTGTGACGAGGGAAGACCTCGAAGCTTAGTGGCGTTCAGTCCAGATCCGGGCCCAGTTCGCTAAGGCTGCCGACGTCACGAAGTGCCGATACCACGACGGGATACCCATAACTACTCCCGCGTAGATGGTTAGTGCGTATAAGCTCGCACTAACTCAGATCAAATACCAAGACCTCGTTAGCGTGCAAGTATCCGCGAACGCCGGGCAGGCCAGGCCCACCTCTCTAAGGGCGGTCTCAACTCGCCTTATCGCTCCGCCACAAAGATCCACTCGCGGGTGCTCCATCGGCCGAATTCGACTTTAGTCTCCACATGTATCATGTATAAAGTATATAGATATACCCGTGATCAACTCCCGAGTGATCACGGCCGATAGTATAGCACGGTAGACGGACAAGTATGTAGGGCCACAGATGAATGTACTAGCATCCTATACTAAGCATATAGGATTGCGTGTAAAGGTAACAACAAGTGGTAACAAGGATGGAGCTATCGTGATAGGAGTATCTCGAAAACAAGAACATGCTACACTACTCTAATGCAAGCAGTATAGATAAGAGTAGGCGATATCCGGTGATCAAGGGGGGCTTGCCTGGGTTGCTCGGACAAGGAGGGCTGTCGGTGACGAGGTCGACACAGGGCAGCCGCAATGCCGGTCTCGAAGGCTCCACGGAGAGAAGAGGGAAGAAACAATGAATACAAAGTAAAGCAGATGCATATCGATGCATGACATGTCAAGAAGCGATGCTAGGCGTGCCCTAACGCGTGGTATGAGGGGGTCTTGGTTAAGGAGGAAACATCCGGAAAGTATTCCCGGTGTTTTGGGTTTTCAAGCGGAGGAGCGGAGGGGAAAGTTGCAGGTTCGATAGGTTAGGGGTGTGGTGGGCCGAGCGGATCTCGTGCATCCGGATTCGCCTCGTCGTTCTGAGCAACTTTCATGTTGAAAATATTTTTAATTGAAGTTACGGATTAAAAGATATGATTTTCATAGATTTAAACACTATTCAAATTTATTAATAAAAGAAAATCTTGCATCATCATGATGTCGGGGAGTGACGTCAGCAGTCGCGTTGACTGTTGACCAGTCAAACTGACGAGGGGGTCAGATTTCATCATGGGCCTAATTAGCTTGAATTAGGTGGTTAATTAGCGATTAAGTTAATTAGGTAGTTAACTAAGCTAATTATGTTAATTAATTAACTTACTAATTAATTAAATAATTTATTATTATTATAAAAACATTTCTTTTAATTCGTTTTGGGGCGGCCCCGTGTCATATAGGGCCCAAATGGCCTTAGCGGGCGGCGCAAAGAGCAGCAAGGGGCGGGCGCACCAGCGCCCAACACGCGGGAGGCGAGGCTGGCCGATGCTCGAGTGGCGCCCGATGTATGGCGGCCGGAGGTGGTCGAGGATGGGAGGCCGGGGCCTCTGGCCCATGACTTCGAGCTAGCATGGGCGGTGGCCGGAGAAGAATGAGCGAGCAACAGGCAGGAGCGGAGGAAGCGGCGCTTGGCCATGAGCTCCATGGGAGCTCGAGCGTGACGGAGGGGACGGGCCCCAGGCACGGCAGGGGAGCCCGGGGCGTGGTCGAGACTTGGTGAGCGCGAGGTCGGCGGCTTACGGCAGCCTACGTGATGAGGAAAACAGGAGGGGGGCGAGGGACCAGAGGAGGGCTCACCAGCCCTGTAGAGGTGCAAAGGCGTGCTCGGGAGGCTGAGCATGACGGCCAAGCATCGGTGATGGGGACGGCGAGGCAACCACGCCGGCTCGAGGGAGGAGTAAGCGTGAGGAGAGGCGGGGATGAGGCGGTCCAGGCGTCGGGAGGCAGTCTTTGGGCGAGGTGGTGCCAGAGGGCCCCAGGCGGTATGGGCAGCGAGCTGAGGGTCGACCTCGATCCAGATCGGGTTGGGGGAAAGAGGAGCGAGGGGAGAAGTGGTGGGGCGAGTGGGGGATCGGCGGAGGGGGGGGGAGTGAGGCTAGGGTTCCAGCCGCTCGGGAGGGGGGGTTAAGTGGGGAGGCGGTTGGGATTGGCCCATGGTGTGTGTTGGGCGGTGGGGTGGGCTTGGCCGGTTGGGCTGTTGGGTTTCACACACACTTTTTGTTTTAATTTTTCCTTTTCTTATTTTTCTTCTTTTTTTGTTTTAATTTATTTAAACTACTTAGACCCTTTACAAAAATGAGTGCACTCCACCATATTTAGCTTTTGTAATTTTTGACAACCCCGAACATTTTAGTTTTAGTTTTGAAAACTTTATCGTTTGCTTTTCGTTTTGAATTTGATTTAGACCGGGTTCGAATCAACGTGAGTTTAGTCCGCGATAACGAGGTGATTCTTGTTGCTTAATCCTCTGGTGTCACACCTTTGATCACCTTTAAGCAACGAGTGCTACATGAGCGGTGAAACCCAGTCTCGCGTAAGCGTATCGTAATGTCGGTCCGGCCGCTTCATCTCACAATACGTAGAACCAAAGTATGACATCTTTGTAAGCAAGATGACTTGTATCGCCTACAACTCACTTGTGTTCTACTCGTGCATATAACATCAACGCATAAAACCAGGCTCGGATGCCACTGTTGGGGAAGCGTAGTAATTTCAAAAAAATCCTACGCATTAACGCAAGATCATGGTGATGGTATATAGCGAGAGGGAAGAGTATTGTCCACGTACCCTCGTGGCCGAAAAAGCGAGCGTTATGACAACGCGGTTGATGTAGTCGACGTCTTCACGATCCGATCGATCAGGAAGTACCGAACGTCACGGCACCTCCGAGTTCAGCACACGCTCAGCTCGATGACGATCCCGGACTCCGATCCAGCAAAGTGTCGGGGATGAGTTCCAAGAAGACGACGGCAGGTGGTGGACGATGATGATGCTCTACGGGCGCGGGCTTCGCCTAAACTCCGCGACGATATGACCGAGGTGGAATATGGTGGAGGGGGCACCGCACACGACTGCTAACGATCCAGGTCCGATCAACTTGTGTGTCATGGGGTGCCCCCGCCTCAGATATAAAGGAGCAAGGGGGAGGAGGCCGGCCCTAGGAGGACGCGCCAAGTGTGGAGTCCTACTAGGACTCCTAGTCCTAGTAGGATTCCACCTCCTTGTTGGAGTAGGAGAAGGGGAAAGAGGGGAGAGGAATAAGGAAAAGGGGCTGCGCCCCTTGTCCAAGTCGGACTCAGAGGGGAGGGCGAGGCCTCCTTCCTTTTGGCCTCTCTCCTCTATTCCATGTATGGCCCAATAAGGCCCATATACTCCCAACGAATTCCCGTAACTCTCCGGTACTCCGAAAAAATACCGAATCACTCGGAACCTTTCCGAACTCAATATAGTCAGTCCAATATATCGATATTTACGTATCGACCATTTCGAGACTCTCGCCATGTCCCCGATCTCATCAGGACTAACTCCTTCGGTACATCAAAACTCATAAACTCATAATATAACCGCTATCGAAACCTTAAGCGTGATGCGGACCCTACGGGTTCGAGAACTACGTAGACATGACCTAGAACTATTCTTGGTCAATAACCAATAAGCGGAACACGGATGCTCATATTGGCTCCTACATATTCTCTGAAGATCTTTATCGGTCAAACCGCATAACAACATACGTTGTTCCCTTTGTCATCGGTATGTTACTTGCCGAGATTTGATCGCCGATATTCAATACCTAGTTCAATCTCGTTCTGGCAAGTCTCTTTACTCGTTACGTAATGCATCATTCCGTAACTAACTCATTAGCTACATTGCTTGCAAGGCTTATAGTGATGTGCATTACCGAGAGGGCCAGAGATACCTCTCCGACAATCGGAGTGACAAAACCCTAATCTCAAAATCGCCAACCCAACATGTACCTTTGGAGACACCTGTAGTACTCTTTTATAATCACCCGATTACGTTGTGACGTTTGGTAGCACCCAAAGTGTTCCTTGATGGCAAACGGAGTTGCATAATCGCATAGTTACGAGTGGAACATGTATAAGTCATGAAGAAAGCAATAGCAATATACTAAGCGATCAAGTGCTAGGCTAACGGAATGGGTCATGTCAATCACATCATTCTCCTAATGATGTGATCCCGTTAATCAAATAACAACACATGTCTATGGTTAGGAAACATAACCATCTTTGATTAATGAGCTAGTCAAGTAGAGGCATACTAGTGACTATATGTTTGTCTATGTATTCACACATGTATCATGTTTCCGGTTAATACAATTCTAGCATGAATAATAAACATTTATCATGAAATAAGGAAATAAATAATAACTTTATTGTTGCCTCTAGGGCATATTTCCTTCATTATAGTTGGATCTTATGATGTTTCTCCCCCTCTACTCTCTTGTAATGGATTGAGTTTTCCCTTTGAACTTATCTTGTCGGATTGAGTCTTTAAGGATTTGAGAACACTTGATGTATGTCTTGCCGTGCTTATCTGTGGTCACAATGGGATATCATGTGATCCACTTGATGTATGTTTTGGTGATCAACTTGCGGGTTCCGCCCATGAACCTATGCATAGGGGTTGGCACACGTTTTCGTCTTGACTCTCCGGTAGAAACTTTGGGGCACTCTTTTGAAGTACTTTGTGTTGGTTGAATAGATGAATCTGAGATTGTGTGATGCATATCGTATAATCATGCCCACGGATACTTGAGGTGACATTAGGTTTTGTTGATTTGTGTCTGAAGGTGTTATTCTAGTATGAACTCTATGATAGATTGAACGGAAAGAATAGCTTCATGTTATTTTACTACGGACTCTTGAATAGATCGAGCAGAAAAGATAACTATGAGGTGGTTTCGTACCCTACCATAATCTCTTCGTTTGTTCTCCGCTATTAGTGGCTTTGGAGTGACTCTTTGTTGCATGTTGAGGGATTGTTATATGATCTATCTATGTTATTATTGTTGAGAGAACTTGCACTAGTGAAAGTATGAACCCTAGGCCTTGTTTCCTATCATTAAAATACCGTTTACACTCACTTTTATCATTAGTGACCTTGCTGTTTTTATATTTTCAGATTACAAAAACCTAAATTTACCATCCATATTGCACTTGTATCACCATCTCTTCACCAAACTAGTGCACCTATACAATTTGCCATTGTATTGGGTGTGTTGGGGACACAAGAGACTCTTTGTTATTTGGTTGCAGGGTTGTTTGAGAGAGACCATCTTCATCCTACGCCTCCCGGATTGATAAACCTTAGGGTCATCCACTTGAGTGAAATTTCTCTACTGTCCTACAAACCTGTGCACTTGCAGGCCAAACAACGTCTACAAGAAGAAGGTTGTGTAGTAGACATCAAGCTCTTTTACAGGCGCCCGTTGCCGGGAGGTGAGTGCTTGAAGGTATATCTTTAGATCTTGCAATCGAATCTTTTGTTTCTTGTTTTATCACTAGTTTAGTTTATAAAAGGAAATTAAAAAAATAGATTTGAGTTTGTCTCATACGCTTCATCTTTTTAATATCTTTCGTGAGTATGATGAAAAGGAAATTGTGCTCAAGTGCTAGAAGAAGAAGTCTATAAAATGTTCGATACTAAATCTTTGAATGATGAGCATGATTGCAATGTTGTTAGTATGAACTCTTTGAATATCCATAGTACTAATGATGATTGCACTAGTTATGATGAAAATGTCTCCTATAAGCATGTCAATTTTGTGGAGATCATTGGGTTTGCAAGTACACACACCAAATAGGGAAAATAGATATTGCAAGAGGCATAAGCATTTAGAAACTAAATTGTTGCAAGAAAGGCTAGATAAGAATGCTGAAAATTCACATTTCCTTTGCCGTACTTGTGAACTTTGCAATGAACGTGGTCATTTACATCTCCGATGCACATTATTTCATGATCGAATCGTGTCAAAAAATTGTGATGATTTGATTTCCCTTGCACATTATAATGAACTTAGTTTGCTTTTGGGTTATGAAGAAATGAAACGTTTAACTAAGCATCTTCCAGAATTTGTCCTTAAGAAACTCTTTGATTTTGATCTAGAGGAAATTTATTTGTATTGTGCGGTGAATTGCATTGAAAATCCTTATATTGCCAATTACCTAAATAAAAAAAAGCAAATAGAAGATGAAGAGAATACTAATGAAAGGGAAGAGACTTCCCAATATCCTCCTATTATTTCTTATGATGAATCAGGTAACAAGGAGGAGCTTTCTATTCAACCAATCTCATCAATAAGGAGATCAAAGAAGAAGGTTGAACCCACACTTAATGTGAAGAAGAAAAAGAAAAGAAGGAGCAACAAAGGTAAAAAGGTATGCCTTCCAAATGATGTTGCTCCTACTACTCATTGTGATGGTGGTAATTGCTATACTATTGGTGCTATCCATACTATTAATGATGAGAGTGATTATGCTTATGATATGAAAGGGCCCAAGCTTGGGGAAGCTATGTTTGATGAGAATGAAATATTTGAGAATATATTTGCTGAAATAATGTTTGTCCCAAGCTTGGTGATGCTATGTTTAATGAAGATGATATTTTTAGCATCCCAAGTTTTGATATGCAAAGTTGTTATGATGATAGCATGCCTCTTACCTATGATGATTATATTGATGAAAGTGGGTTTGGAAGAGTGTCAACTTTAGGAAGTAGTTATCCCACTATTTTGGAGGATGTTGAATCTTATTGTGATGAATATGAAAGTGGATTTGGAAGAGTGTCAACTTTATTTAGTGATGACTCCACTATCTTGGAAGAGGTTTCAATCGATTATGATGAGAGCAGAAGTTGCTACTTATGATGATTATTGTGATGAAACTTATGCTATAAAAAGTAGTGATGATTATATTTATAAATCTTGTCATGATTATGATTACCCTTTTTCTGAACATAACTCTTTTAATGTGGAGACAATTTTAGTGTTCAAGTCTCTTATGATATTCCCACTATTCGAATGAGAAGAATTTTGCTTATGTGGAGAGTAGTAAATTTTCTATGCTTGTAGATCATGGAAAGAATGCTTTAGGTTCTGGTTATATTGTTGAATTCATTCATGATTCTACGGAAAATTATTACGAGGGAGGAATATATGCTTGTAGGAATTGCAATAATATCAAGTTTCCTCTCTATGTGCTTAAAGTTTTGAAGTTATGCTTGTGTTGCCTTCCTATGCTAGTTGATTATTGTTCCCATAAGTTGTTTGCTCAAAAAATCCCTATGCATGGGAAGTGGGTTAGGCTTAAATGTTCTAGTCATATGCTTCATGATGCTCCCATTATGTTTCAATTCTTATCTTTTATGTGAGCATCATTGAAATCATCATGCCTAGCTAGGGGCGTTAAACGGTAGCGCTTAGTTGGGAGAGCAACCTCAATTTTCTTTGTGTTTTTGTTTCTGTTTAGTAATAAAGTTATCATCTACTTTCTGTTTAGATGTGTTTTCATGTTTTAATTAGTGTTTGTGCCAAGTAAGACCTATAGGATCTTCTTGGATGATAGTTATTTGATCTTGCTGAAAATTCCAGAAACTTTCTGTTCACGAAAACAATTGTTTAAAATTACCATAATGTGATAAAATACTGATTCCAATTGAATCAGATCAATAATCAAATTATATAGGTCGTCCTATTTTGGTAGAATTTTTGAAGTTCCAGAATTTTGCGTTAGTTGCAGATTACTACAGACTGTTCTGTTTTTGACAGATTCTGTTTTCCGTGTGATGTTTGCTTATTTTGATGACTCTATGGCTAGTAAGATAGTTTATAAACCATAGAGAAGTTGGAATACAGTAGGATTAATACCAATATAAATAAACAATGAGTTCATTACAGTACCTTGAAGTGGTGTTTTTGTTTTCTTCGCTAACGGAGCTTACGAAGTTTTCTGTTGAGTTTTTTGTTGTGAAGTTTTCAAGTTTTGGGTAAAGATTCGATGGACTATGGAATAAGGAGTGGAAAGAGCCTAAACTTGGGGATGCCCAAGGCACCCCAAGGCAATATCCAAGGACAACCAAGAGTCTAAGCTTGGGGATGCCCCGGATGGCATCCTCTTTAAATCTTCGTTCATCGGTAACTTTACTTGGAGCTATATTTTTATTCACCACATTATATGTGTTTTGCTTGGAGCGTCATTTTCTTTTGTTAGTGTTTGCTTGCTGTTATTTAGAATAACTAGCGAGGTGACCCACGCGTTTGCGCGGCTAGACTTCCTATATTTATATTATATGTTTTGTGTTGTTATTTCTCTATGTATCTTCTTTTATTTGATCCGTCATTATATAAATATTTATATAACCAATTACATTTTTTATATCTATATTAATCATCACCAAAAGTTCACTTCGTATATTTCTGTAATCCGTATAAAGATGTTGGTACAGACTGGGTTATTATGGCAATCAAAGATAGACCGAACCAAGGCATGTGTCCCACCATGGAAAACCATATGATTTTATACTAATACGTGGCTTTCACTATTCCACCTTCTCAAATCCATTTTCATTTATCTTTTCACACAATATTCTTGTAGAATTTTTCTCAATAAAATCTAAACATTGTTCGCTTGCAGCCATATACTGTTATCTGTTTATGCACATGTGTTCTTATAAATACATGTCATATATCCATATATACGTTTATATGCTTGTACATCTTCTCATTTTCAAGTAACTATCAAACCCACTTCATGGTCAAAGTTGATACAATATTCTTGCTTGGGATGTCCAGGGCTTGTTCAGTTCTAACGGTGCCCAGTTATTTGAATATAACTGGATTTCAAACCAAAAAAAGGGATGACACAGATTTTCCTTAATAAATGCTTTATTTCTTTCGCTTTTGGTAAAATATTCTCTATCATTCATTGGAGTCTAATTGTTATATTGTTTTCAACACCAACTTTTAAATTATATAGTAAGATATGACCAAAATGTGCATCTCCGAGAAGAGATGAGACCTTGGAATCGTAAGTTTAACAATACTTCTTTCAATTGCATGTCATGGAGATCATCACCTTGCAATACTAAGCCATATAATTCCATAACACTAATCATTGATTGCAATTTTTTATTGGTAGCTTACCAAGCTAGCCGCTTGTCCCATAACACTAATCAAATTCCACTTTTCTATTGCTCTTTGTTAGTCGCTATTTCCTCCAACACATAAATGTTAGGTCGAACGCCACATCGCGACAGATATATGATTTTTAAATACAAAAAATATTATTTTTTATATGTGTGTCTTTTAGGTTGAAATCCTTTAGACATCCACCGATGCCCGACAAAAGGTGACTAATTACACCTATCTTAGATTCTTACCACGCCAAACCATTTCATCATCAATTAAATACGTAAGCTTAATTGTTGTGTACATCTATCCGTTGTGCAATCCTTTTATAGATAGTGCAATATCAGGGACATCAGCTTTCAACGCATGCTTCTAAATGTTCTTGAAAAAATCCTCGTACTCTAATTGTTTATGTAGCCTGACGATATAAGGCTAAGAACCGTTGTTGTATATTCAAAAAACTATTGGTGTATATTCATATAAGATTGGTAATATAATTTTTTCTTGCAGCATCTTCTCATAAATTTAAAGCGAATGGCTAATTACCGAATGATAATATATTTAGTTTGAATTACATGTGCAGTTCTACCGGTTAAATTTTAATTTAAGTTTGATAGGTGACTTTTTTTGTGTAACAGTATAGAGTATAAGGTTAATATGCTATGCGTCAGAACGCTAGACTTTTTAGTATGCTTCCTTGTAAGTTGGTAGATTTACGTGTGCATGTTCTTATCCAGTGAATATCCTTCACGCAAGCTTTTTTGTCCGATACATGCACGTGTCCAAGTTTTTTTTTTGAGAACATGTACGTGTCCAAGTTGAAGTCTGCCTCCATGTTCTAGTTTCCTCCTCTAGGTTTCCGTTTCTAATTGTTACGTGATCCTACTTTCCTCATTATTTTCCTAGAACTCTTATTCATGTATGTACATGTGTGCAGGTCATGGTTATTTGCACCCTTTTGTGTCCATCTCTTTTACGTGATGGTACATGTAATGCGATAAACCAATATGTTTTTTTTTTTCTTTTTTCTTTTCACATACCTAATGCTTATACATACATATAACATGACAACCTGACAGTTCAATTGTACTGGCACATCTATTTTACGATGTTACGTAAGAATCTTTAAATCTCAATCGTTATTATTCTAATCAAATGGTGTACAAAATATTATCATATGTGGACGAACGTGATGACTTATTTGCCTCTTGTTTCAATTATATAATAGATGTTTTGCATCTTTATTTTCAATAAAAATGTCAAGGATAGCCTTTACCATGCTTATTTTGCAAGTATACATGTTGCTGTTTAAAAACAGAAAGTTTACCGCTGTTGCAAAAATTCCTTAGAAAAGTCAGAATGTGATAAAATGTTGAAACCTTTTGCATAATAAGATCTGATAAATTTACTACAGTGGGAATTTTCTTTCATAATTTTTGGAGTTAGGGAAGTATGATGAATCTTGCATTCTTTACAGACTGTACTGTTTTGGCAGATTGCTGTTATGTTTGCATTGTTTGCGTATGTTTGCTTATTTAATGATTCTATTTGAGGATAGAAGTATTAAATATGCAGAGGCATTTAGTATGCATTGTTGAATAATAATTTTAGTGATTTGTTACAGTAGAAAATTATAAGGTTTTGCATTGGTTTATACTAACCTATCTCACGAGTTCTTGTTGTGTTTGTTGTGGATGAAGCTTTTGAGAAAAAGAGAAACCATGATATGAGAGGAATTAAGGAGACACAAAGGCTCAAGCTTGGGGATGCCCAAGGCACCCCAAGATAATATTTTAAGAAGTCTCAAGCATCTAAGTTTGGGGATGCCCCGTTAGGCATCCCACCTTTCTTCTTCAACAACTATCGGTTAGTATCGGTTGAGCCTAAGTTTTTGCTTCTTTGTAACACCCCAAAAATTTAACCGTGATTTATTGATTAAAATTTTGCCTTGGTAAATTAAATTTTTATTTTTTGGATTTTTCTTTGATTCAGAACCACTCTTTTCTTCTGAGTTGTGGAGTTTCCACCCCAAGTAAAAACTTTTCAGATGTTGTTGGACTTGTATACCCTCTCTAGAAACATTTCTTTTATCAGAAGAATTATTTATACAAGTATTTTCCCTGAGCTTTATTTCTCTTTAAAATGGTTTCTCATAAGCCTTAGAGCCTCTTTTGCACTACAACCCTTTGATAAATTTATTTAAAAAATCCCACCAAAATTTGGGGATGACATGTGATGTTCCTAAATCACTTTTTATGCAAAAATATCTTTTAGTCATTTGGAGATTTTGAGCTCTACCCCAAGTTTTCAAATCTGGTCCAGTTTGCACTTTTGCACTACAACCTATTTAAATATTCCTTTAAAACTTCCACCAAAATTAGGGGATGTTAGTAGGAGTATATAATTCAACTATGTGCAAAAACCCACTGGTGTTCTTTGAAAAATTTGAGCAAATCATCCTCTTTTGCTCACTGGTTCAGTTTGGCATTTCCTACTGCAACCCTATTTTATTTTGCTCCAGTGCCCATGATCTTTCTCCTGCTTATAGACCACCCTACCAAACCCTTAAGTCCAGGAGATTGGACCATTGGAGCATTTTTGGTCCATGCAATGATAGTCTTTATTTTCTGTCCAGATTTGGTTTCCTCAAAATTTTTGTACTAACAAGTTTACGGTTTTGCCAAACTAACCTTGCCACCCTCTTTATCATCTAAAGAGACTATGATCTGGAGTTTTTGGCCACCCCAGGAGATGCATAGATGACCATAGCATTCGTCAAACACCTTGAGTGCATGAATGTAATTGGCATGAACTCTAGTTTGCATTTTGAACCAGCTTGCTTTGCCAAACCGGCATGTCCACTAAGCTCCTAGATAACTCTAACCTAGACCGTTAGTCCCCAGCCTCATCCAAGCATCTGGCATGCCTTGGCATTTTGCCGAGCACTGGCGTGCGTGCTGCAGGCGTGCCTAAAGCGCACGTTTTTGCACGGCGCCAAGACCGAGCCGCGGTCGTGCCCGCCTTGCTTTAACTGCCCGCAGGTCGCGCCCGTTCCCGCCCGCTCACTGAACCCTCAAGCGCCCACGAGCCTCTCCGCGCCGCTGCCGTCGGCCATGGCGGCTAGCGGACGGCCGCGAGGCTCCTTCGGGCCGGCGCGCCGAGCCCTCTCGCTCCCCGGCTCGCCCTGAGCAGTGCCCGCTCGTCGGCTAAGCTTCGCCGCCATCCCCAGCGTCGACATTGCACTGCAGTTACAAAGGCCCGAAGTTGGTTCGCGAACTTATCCCGGCCTCCGTGAACCGACCTAAACGCGCTATAAATAGGGATCCTCGAGCCCATCCGGACACTCGAGCAACCTCGTACCATCCCCTAGTGCCCCCACACCCAGGTTAATCGGCGGAGGGAGGCCGTCTTCCTGCCTCCGATCAGTTCGCCGCCACGCCTCCGGTGCCGTGCGTCAGTAACAGAGCCTCCCAGCCCATCCAAAGGTGCCACCGTCCAACTCCCCTCGACCTTGCGGGAGCGGCTCAACCTCTCGGCTTCGACGGGAGCCACCGTGAGCTTCGAAACCCTAAATCCTCCGGCCACCTCCGCTGCAGAGCCGCCGGGCGCAATTCCCCTCCACCCCGCCAACCTAGCGACCCTTTGGGAGGACCGCCTGGTGGCGGATCCATCCCTGCCCTCGGAACCTCGCGGAGAGCCGCTGATTCGTCACGGCGATCGCCGGAACCCCGGCACCGCCGACAGAGGAGGAGGAGGTGCGGGCGATCCCAGTCAAACATGACCATGGGCCCAAAGGACCCACTGTCAGTGACCCAGCCCCGCCGAAACGTGTTTAAGTGGAAGCGTATTCCACCAAATACGCCTTCGCTAAGAGGAAAACGTAAGTACTGCCGTTTTCTTTTTCTGTTTTTTTATTAAAAACAGACTTTGAGTGGCTATAACTTTTAAAATATAAGTCCAATTGATTTGATTCTTTTTCTGTTGTTTCTCAAATTTTGTCTAGTTTATTTTCATATTATTTGAAAATTTTCCAAAACAACTTTTTGTACTGTTTTGAAACTATGTGTTAATTCAAATTTTCATAAAATAGAAGAAGGCAACTTTCAAAAAGTGCACCCCCACTTGCATACTCTTGAAGGCAAGCATTCTGAACCCTGGCATAATATTTTTGTGTGTTGTTTGATACGATTACAACACCACCTTGACATGGAGCATTAGTTATTTTATGTGATGATACGATCACACGCATGAGTGCATGATGAAGATTCTTTGCTGTTGGAAATGGATATGCTTGTGATAGTAATCATCCTCGTATGACTTTCATGCCTACCGGAAGGAAGCCGGGAAAGTCTCTGTCTTGGGTAGACACGAGCTTGTCTCTAGTCCTCGTCGAGACGGTTGTGTCCTGTATGGCATGATGAGGTATGATGAGTGGTGATTCTGTCTGTTGGTTGAAATATATTTGCTATGCTAATCATGCAGGAAATACTTAAACCTCCTGAGTCGACCATAGATCGAGTCTTGTTCCAGTAACCCCCATACTTGTTTTGTACTACCACTTGCCTCGCCGCAGTAGGGTCTGATTCAAGAAGTTGTCAACCCCTTTCTTGGCACACACCGTCTGCAGAGAGGCCATGGTGGAAGATACCGGCTGCATCCGGTGGGCATGCCACTTGGTCCGGGGCATGGGTGTTTAGGTTGGGACCGAGAGGGCACCCCTTAGTAGCGGCGGTATAAATTTGATCCCATGCTAATCGAGGTTACTTGAGCTGCGTTATCAACCACTTGGTCACATTGAGCTCATTATGATGATGCATTACCGAGTGGGCCCAGAGATACCTCTCCGTCATATGGAGTGACAAATCCAGCCTCGATTCGTGCCAACCCAACAGACACTTTCGGAGATACCCGTAGTGCAGCTTTATAGTCACCCGATTACGTTGCTAGGACGCTTTGGCACACCCAAAGCACTCTCACGGTATCCGGGGTTGCACAATCTCATGGTCTAAGGAAATGATACTTGACATTTGGAAAAGCTCTAGCAAACGAACTACACGATCTTGTGCTATGCTTAGGATTGGGTCTTGTCCATCACATCATTCTCCTAATGATGTGATCCCGTTATCAATGACATCTAATGTCCATAGTCAGGAAACCATGACTATCTGTCGATCAACGAGCTAGTCAACTAGAGGCTCACTAGGAACGTGTTGTGGTCTATGTATTCACACATGTATTACGATTTCCGGATAACACAATTATAGTATGAACAATAGACAATTATCATGAACAAAGAAATATAATAATAACCATTTTATTATTGCCTCTAGGGCATATTTCCAACAGTCTCCCACTTGCACTAGAGTCAATAATCTAGTTACATTGTGATGAATCGAACACCCATAGAGTTCTGGTGTTGATCAGGTTTTGCTCTAGGGAGAGGTTTAGTCAATGGATCTGCTACATTCAGTCCGTATGTACTTTACAAATATCTATGACACAATTTTGAACAATTACACGAATGGAGTTGAAGCGAAGCTTGATATGCCAGGTCTACTTGTAAAACCTGGGCTCATTGGCAATGTCAATAGCTCCAGTGTTATCACGTAAGAAAGTGATCGCCCCGACGCATTGGGTATGACTCCTAGGTCGGTGATGAACTCCTTCATCCAGATTGCTTCATGCGCTACCTCCGAGGCTGCCATGTACTCCGCTTCACATGTAGATACCGCCACGACGCTTTGCTTGCAACTGCATCAGCTTACTGCCCCACCATTCAAAACATACACATATCCGGTTTGTGACTTAGAGTCATCCAGATGCAGGTCAAGCTAGCGTCCGACGTAACCCGCTTCTGACGAGCTCTTCGTCACCTCCATAAACGAGAAACATATCCTTAGTCCTCTTAAGGTACTTCAGGATATTGTTGACCGCTGTCCAGTGTTCCATGCCGGGATTACTTTGGTACCTTCCTACCAAACTTACGGCAAGGTTTACATCAGGTCTGGTACACAACATGGCATACATAATAGACCCTATGGCCGAGGCAAGGGGACGACGCTCATCTTTTCTCTATCTTCTGCCGTGGTCGGGCATTGAGCCGTGCTCAATCGCACACCTTGCAATACAGGCAAGAACCCCTTCTTGGGTGATCCATATTGAACTTCTTCAATATCTTGTCAAGGTGCGCATTTTGTGTAAGACCAATGAGGCATCTCGATCTATCTCTATAGATCTTGATGCCTAATATATAAGCAGCTTCTCCAAGGTCCTTCATTGAAAAACACTTGTTCAAGTAGGCCTTTATGCTTTCCAAGATTCTATATCATTTCCCATCAATAGTATGTCATCCACATATAATATGAGAAATGCTACAGAGCTCCCACTCACTTTCTTGTAAACACAAAGCTTCTCCATAAGTCTGCATTGTAAACCCAAACGCTTTGATCATCTCATCAAATCAAATGTTCCAACTCCGAGATGCTTGCACCAGCCCATAGATTGAGCGTTGGAGCTTGCACACCTTGTTAGCATTCTTAGGATCGACAAAACCTTCCGGCTGCATCATAGACAATTCTTCCTTAAGAAAGCCGTTAAGGAATGCCGCTTTTGACGTCCATTTGCCATATCTCATAATCATAGAATGCGGCAATTGCTAACATGATTCGGACGGACTTCAGCTTCGCCACGGGTGAGAAAGTCTCATCGTAGTCAACCCCTTGAACTTGTCGATAACCCTTAGCGACAAGCCGAGCCTATATAGATGGTCACATTACCATCCGCGTCATCTTCTTCTTAAAGATCCATTTATTTTCTATGGCTCACCGATCATCGGGCAAGTCAGTAAAAGTCCATACTTTGTTTTCATACATGGATCCTATCTCGGATTTCATGGCTTCTAACCATTTGTCGGAATCTGGGCCCGCCATCGCTTCTTCATAGTTCGAAGGTTCACCGTTGTCTAACAACATGATTTCCAGACGGGTTGTTGCCCGTACCACTGGGTCGCGGGCGTGTCCTTGTGGACCCACTGAAGTTCAAGAGGAGCTTGATCCAAGTACCTTGATCATCATCATTAACTTCCTCTCTAGGCGTTGCAGGCACCACAGGAACATCTTCCTGAGCTACGCTGCTTTCCTTTCATGAGTTAGTACTTCATCAAGCTCTACTTTCCTCCCACTTACTTCTTTCGAGAGAAGCTCTTTCTCCAGAAAGGATCCGTTCTTAGCAACAAAGATCTTGCCTTCGGATCTGAGATAGAAGGTATACCCAATGGTTTCCTTAGGGTATCCTATGAAGACGCATTTTTCCGACTTGGGTTCGAAGCTTTTCGGGTTGAAGTTTCTTGACATAAGCATCGTATCCCCAAACTTTTAGAAAGCGACAGCTTAGGTTTCTTCCCAAACCATAATTCATACGGTGTCGTCTCAACGGATTTTGACGGAGCCCTATTTAAAGTGAATGCGGCGGTCTCTAAAGCATAGCCCCAAAATGAGAGCGGTAGATCAAGAAGAGACATCATAGATCGCACCATATCTAATAGAGTGCGACATTACGACGTTCGGACACACCATTTCGCTGAGGTGTTCCAGCGGCGTGAGTTGTGAAACTATTCCACATTTCCTGAAGTGTGTGCCAAATTGCGTGACTCAAATATTCCCTCCACGATCTGATCGTAAGAACTTTATTTTCTTGTCACGTTGATTCTCAACCTCACTCTGAAATTCCTTGAACTTTTCAAAGGTCTCAGACTTGTGTTTCATTCAGTAGACATACCCATATCTACTTAAGTCATCAGTGAGAGTGAGAACATAATGATAGCCACCGCGAGCCTCAACACTCATTGGACCGCACACATCAGTATGTATGATTTCCAATAAGTTGGTTGCTCGCTCCATTATTCCGGAGAAGCGAGTCTTGGTCATCTTACCCATGAGGCATGGTTACAGACGTGTCAAAATGATTCGTAATCAAGAGACTCCAAAAGTCCATCCGCATGGAGCTTCTTCATGCGTTTGACACCTATGTGACCAAGGCGGCAGTGCCACAAGTATGTGGGACTATCATTATCAACCTTACATCTTTTGGTATTCACACTATGAATATGTGTAACATTACGCTCGAGATTCATTAAGAATAAACCATTCACCGGCGGGGCATGACCATAAAACATATCTCTCATATAAATAGAACAACCATTATTCTCGGATTTAAATGAGTAGCCATATCGAATTAAACGAGATCCTGATAAAATGTTCATGCTCAAAGCTGGCACTAAATAACAATTATTGAGGTTTAAAACTAATCCCGTAGGTAAATGTAGAGGTAGCGTGCCGACAGCGATCACATCGACCTTGGAACCATTCCCGATGCGCATCATCACCTTGTCCTTCGCCAGTCTCCGTTTATTCCGCAGCTCCTGCTTCGAGTTAAAAATATGAGCAACGGCACCGGTATCAAATACCCAGGAGCTACTACGAGTGCTGGTAAGGTGCACATCAATAACATGTATATCACATATACCTTTGGTGTTGCCGGCCTTCTTGTCCGCTAAGTACTTGGCGATTCCGCTTCCGATGGACCACTTCCTTGCAATAAAAGCACCGAGTCCTCGAACTGGGTCCATTCTTTGGCTTCTTCGGCAAATGGCTTACCGGGCGGCAACTCCTTGCTGTCCTTCTTGAAGTTCTTCTTACCCTTGCCTTTCTTAAACTTAGTGGTTTTATTCACCATCAACACTTGATGTTCCTTTTCATCTCCACCTCCGCTGATTTCAAAGCATTGAATATACCTCGGAATGGTCTTTTTCCATCCCCTACATATTGAAGTTCATCAGAAAGCTCTTGTAGCTTGGTGGAAGCGACTGAAGGATCCTGTCAATGACCGCGTCATCCAGGAGATTAACTCCTAGCCGAGTCAAGCGGTTGTGCAACCCAGACATTTTGAGTATGTGCTCACCTTGTGAACTATTTTCCTCCATCATCTTACAATCGAAGAACTTGTCGGAGACTTCATATCTCTTGACCCGGGCATGAGCTTGGAAAACCATTTTCAGCTCTTGAACATCTCATATGCTTTCCGTGTTGCTCAAAAGCGCTTTTGGAGCCCGGTTCTAAGTTGTAAAGCATGCCGCTGAATGAGGGAGTAATCATCAGCACGTGACTGCCAAGCATTCATAACGTCTTGGTTCTCTGGGATGGGTGCTTCACCTAGCAGTGCTTCTAGGACATAATCTTTCTTGGCAGCTATGAGGATGATCCTCAGGTTCCAGACCAGTCCGTATAGTTCTTTGCCATCATCTTTCGACTTAGTTTTCTCTAGGAGCATTGAAGTTGAGGGCAACATTAGCGTGGGCCATTTGATCTACAAGACATATTGTAAAGATTTTAGACTAAGTTCATGATAATTAAGTTCATCTAATCAAATTATTCAAAGAACTCCCACTCAGATAGACATCCCTCTAGTCATCTAAGTGAAACATGATCCGAGTCAACTAGGCCGTGTCCGATCATCACGTGAGACGGACTAGTCAATAGCGGTGAACATCTCCATGTAGATAGTAACTACTATCGACTCATGTTACGACCTTTCGGTCTTCCGTGTTCCGAGGCCATGTGCATGCATGCTAGGCTCGTCAAGTCAACCTAAGTGTATTGCGTGTGTAAATAAAACACACCCGTTGTATTGAGCGTTAGAATCTATCACACCCGATCATCACGTGGTGCTTGAAAACAACGAACCTTCGCAATGGTGCACAGATTAGGGAACACTTTCTTGAAATTATTTGAGGCATCATCTTATTTAAGCTACCGTCGTTCTAAGCAAATAAGATGTAAAACATGATAAACATCACATGCAATCAAATAGTGACATGATATGGCCAATATCATTTTGCTCCTTTGATCTCCATCTTGAGCGCCATGATCATCTTCGTCCTTTGGCATGACACCATGATCTCCATCATCGTGTCTTCACGAAGTTGTCTCGTCAACTATTACTTCTACTACTATGGCTAACGGTTTAGCAATAAAGTAAAGTAATTACATGACGTTTATGTTGACACGCAGGTCATAAATAAATTAAGACAACTCCTATGGCTCTTCTGCCGGTTGTCATACTCATCGACATGCAAGTCGTGATTCCTATTACAAGAACATGATCATCTCATACATCACATATATCATCCATCACATCCTTTTGGCCATATCACATCACAAAGCACTTGCTGCAAAAACAAGTTAGGCGTCCTCTAATTGTTGTTGCATGTTTTTACGTGGCTGTTATAGGTTTCTAGCAAGAACGTTTCTTACCTACGTAAAATGTAACATCCCAAAATTCTAAATTTTGGAATGTTATAATAAATAGATAGATTTTATTGATTGTTTGATTGATTGTGTGAAATTGAGTGAAATTCGAAACTTCTTGAAAGTTAAATGAGAGGGAATAAAAGGACTTTCCCAAGCTTTCATTTTGCATTCGTGATCTCCGTGAATTCAAATTCTTTTCACCACAAAACCACGGAGAGAAGATGACATGACTTCTTCCATTTATTTAAATGACAAGGGGTGTTGAAAATATTTGAATTTCATTTGGAAAATATTTCCAACCCAGGAACTTTATGCAACTCAATGATTTTCACGAACGAAGATAAAATGACTTCTTGAAACATATGAAATATGAGTTGGGAGTTTCAAAGAATTAAATTCAAAGTTCTTTTGAATTTATTTTCAATTGGAGTTATTTGAGTTTTATTCAAATTATTTTTCTCCAAAAATAAAATATATATGCAAAATAGGGTAACATGATTACCTACATCAGAAAATTGGAGAGAAATAAATTTGAATTAATTTTGGTATTTTTAAAATGATTTTTACTGGATTTTACTAGAGCAGAAGCACTCTTTGTTTCATTTCTATTTATGTGTATTTTATTTGACTCTAGAAAAATGTGCAACATGTAGGAAATCTTTTTCTGAAAATTTTGATATATAATATGCCTATATAAAATTTTAATTTATTTTATTTATCCGGTTTTCCTTCTGTTTCTATTTAAACAAAACTGTATGTGCGGCCCATATTTATTTATCGCCTACACGCGCAGTATAGTGGCTTCTGGCGCCCCATTCTTTTTTTTCTCTCCTAAGTGGGCCAGGCCCAGCCGGCCATAATGCTTCCCCATTTTTTTTTTCTCCATAGTTTTTTTTCAATTTCAAAAAAAACTGCAGCACCGATGTACGTCTTGTGCAGCCGGCCCGTGGTGCATTTAGCCCATGCAGTTCCCCGTTTATTTTATTTGTTCGTCTACGTTTAGTCCCACATTGCCTAGCCTTTAACCCCTAAACCTCTTTTCCACCTATAAATATAAACCCATGGAACCTTCAAAAATTATCCATTGCGGGTTAAATCAATATTTTGGTTTGAGTAGTTAAAAATATTTTTCTCCTCTCCGGCGTGACTTCTGGAAATTGTCTCTCTCTCCGAAGTTGTCTTTTCTTTGCCTTATAAAGGTATCTTTCTTCGTTTTTTTTCTTTTTTATACCTCCGTAGTTTATTATTTTCTAGACTAGTATGATACAATAATTAGATTACTAATTTGTCTCTGTATTTATACATTAGACCTAAAATTCTTTTAGCCGTATCTATTTTTTCTTCCGTAAAACAGCTTGTCCCTGATTTTTCAAATAGCCATAACTTTTTCTCGTTCATCCAAATTAGATAAAACCAGCGCCTATAGTTTCGTCTTGTTTTCACCTATCGAGTTAACCTGTCACGTCAACTTTTTGAAATTTTCAAATTTCAAAATTTGTTTAGATTCATATTCAAACTTCTTTTGTTCATAACTTGAGTTCCATAACTCCGTTTGAGTTTATTATTTTTGCAAAGCGAAGCTCTTGACCTAAACTTTTTGATAATGACAAATACACCTAATTTTGGTACTGTTAGAAACTATTTTATGTTGCAAGAGTTATTTGCTTGTTTTTGAAGTTTTCCGAATCATCTTCTTCGTTCTTTCTGATCATTTGAGTGATTGCTTATGTGTGGTTACTATTGATTGCTTACGATAGATTAACTTAGGAGTGAGTAGACCTATCAAGAGTTTTGAGTGCAGATCATCTTCATCATTGATCTGCAAGTTCACACTTTGATCATATCCCTTTCATACCCAGGATTTTTATGCATTAGTTTCACCCTCAAACATTGCATGAGTAGGTTTGATAACATGTGGGTATTGGGAAGTAGTTGATGAGGTAGGAACCTATTGTCCTGCATTCAAACCTTGGGAGTTACTTCTACGTTATGCTTATATTGACATGCTATGCTAAGTAGGCGTGGATTGGGTTTGAGTGTATTCCATGACGGATATTGAGATTGTTTACTTAATGGTTCAACTTAAGGTGGCAACTTTAATACACATCTGGGTGGATTGGTAGGGGCACCACAAGGGGATATACCGGTGGACTTGCCGGACACACAGGGAGTTATACGGTGTTGTCATAGGAGATCCCGGGGTTATACCGTGTGATCCTCCTGTGGTCCGCCACCCAGGCTCAAAGGGATCATAAGATTATTCATGCTAGAAACTTCCGTGTGCAGCCACAAGCTAGATCAGCAGGTAGTGGGTTTGTAGGTTTGGTATGGTCTACCCGGAGTAGAGAGTTAACGTTTACGAAAGAAGCGTGTCTCGGCCATCCGTTTCTCAAACACCATGTAGTGCGAGAAATCCAACGGAGGCGATCGAGTCTTGTGGGGAAAAGTGCGCAAACCTCTGCAGAGTGTACAATCTAATCATGGTTAGCCGTGTCCCCGGTTATGGACAATCTTGAGTATCTAGTACTTGAAGTATCTTAAGTATCTCATCATATTACTTAAATTAATTTGTTGGGTTAATGATTACTTTTAATTGGGGTTGATAGGGGTTTTACCTTCTCAATATTTTATCAACCAACTTTGTAATTAAATAAAATATATTCCTTTGTAGTAGGGAAAAATTGGCTTTTCATAAAACTATAACCATAGAGCTTTCCACCGTACCAAATATGCATGTAGTGATAGTTATTATTCATCATTATCCTATGGTGTGAATTTGCCAAGTACATTCAATATCTTGCGACCCTTTGTGGCTACAGCGTCTCATGTTGCGGGATATCTTATGATGAGTAAGTGATACGTTAGGTTCACGATTTCTACACTCAACTTTGCCGTTGGTGTTGATGGGAATCCAAAACCTTGTTACTTCCGCTATTTGGATTGAGGTAATAGTATTTACGTTACTTTTATACATGTGATTTACCTCTGTTATAAATCCTCGAAATCTTGTGTGTGTCGACATACCGATCGAGGATGACACTTAAGCACAGAGACTTGACCGTCTGAGGTCGGGTCGCTACAAGATGGTATCGGAGCACATATTGACTGTAGGACGTGACCCTAGAAACTGGCAAGCCCATAGGAAAGATTTCCTCTACAACTTTCTTTTCAAAAGGATCTTTTCCCCTCTTCTCTTCTAAGCTTATTCAAATTTCCCTTTTAGTTAGACCATACCTTTTCCCCTTTTGGCCACATGAAGATTCGGCGGATGAGACCACTCCAAGGAGTACAAGATATCGGACAACTAAGACTACTTTGGAATAAAGAGGATTTTTACCGTGCATTACAATGACGGAAACTACAAGCAGTGAATACTCAAGACTAGGAGAATTTGAAGGCTTTGAAGAATTTCTCGATTTGTATGACCTAGGAAGGCACCCCTTATGGAACTTGGCAGACTATGGAAGCTGTCGATACCGAGATTAAGGTGTATCGGAGAAAGACCTGAACATGGAGCATAGAACTCAAAGTTTTGTCAAGAAACCCTAAAGCGGGAGATATCAACTATGGAATGATAGCTCATGGAAATGACAAGAGCGTAAACACGGCTATCCATGATGTTATCTCCCACTTATGCTATTGTCGCCGTCTTTGGAGTTAAGCATGCATTTCTTTGGAAGGATTGGATTACAAGAAGGCTACGGAACACCTATGAGCAAGATGAAGTGTTAACCTTGGTGGTGTATTCACCAAGATCCGGAATATTACATCGGGAAGTTTAGGATGGACCTGCGAGAAGGTGAGATTTGATAAGGAAGAGTTTCGTGAAGAACTTCGGGACCCGGTGAAAGTAGCCAAGCTAGAGGAGCAAAACCTTGAGACATCAAAAGATTCGTCGGGAAGCGAAGGGCGGTAGGATCATGGTTCATGTCGAGGTTGATGAAACCCGAAGTTTGGAACGCAACTCTAGAAATATTAAAAGACATCACGAGGAGACTTTGCGACAACAGAGATGAGGTGGCAAAAGGACTTGAGAAAGACAAGCACGATCGGAAGAAGCCATCGGAGACATGAACACGACTTGAAGAGTTTGATGACTTTGAAGATTTATTGACCATTAGAAGCCCAAACCCCTATTATATACTGCGTTAGATCACGGCGATTAATGCTATTTGTCATTTGTTTGATGTTTTTCCGACAGCCACAATAAAACACATCTTTTTCAAAACTATTGTTTGTATTGTGTGTATCCTCTCTATCTCTCTTATCCCACCCCAAAAACCCATGGACCCAATAGAGAATGAATGGAGATGAGCTTGTATTTTTTGGACCGATGAGTCAATTGGAGACAGACTGATGGATTCAGAACATGGAGGATCACATGGAGAATAACCCTATAGCCGGAAAGGATATGACCCATCATGCTCTTTTGTGCTTTGAAAGAGGTGCCACTAGCTGGTATAGGATGTACCAAACCATCAATGGATGGCGAAGAGTAACCACTTGGGAAGAATTTAAGTTGACTCTGCAAAGATCTCGTCTTGTGTCCCAGAAATTGAGGCCTTATGGAAAGGATATGAAGAAACCTTGTGCATACAAGCTTTGTGGAGAAATAGGACACAACCATAAAGAAAACAAGGATGAATACCCTCATAAGAGGAGGATTACCAAAGGAGTTAGCCGAGGATCTCAGGGATGTTTGGTTGGAGATTGTTCCAAAGGTTTTTTTGCAGCAATGGAAGTTCAGTCTACATTGTTGGGAAAGATCCGTGAAGCTCAGAAGGGTGACAAAGAGATTCTTGAGGTAAAAAAGGATGAGCAAAGGAAAGGCCAAAGGTTTTCGTAAGGATAAGCACGACACCTTATGGTTCGAGGACCGTGTATA
Organism: Aegilops bicornis; assembly: GCA_021605145.1. Taxonomy (NCBI): domain Eukaryota; kingdom Viridiplantae; phylum Streptophyta; class Magnoliopsida; order Poales; family Poaceae; genus Aegilops; species Aegilops bicornis. The sequence continues at coordinate 320,601 of JAHIAL010000143.1, read as the reverse complement.
TGTGCCCAATAATGCAAAGATCGGAAGTTAATACTTCAGAGGCTCATGACTCACCATACTCGATTCGCCTAGAAACACCAAGATGTATTTGGATTTGAAGGAGCGTTTACGGTGGACTGGTATGAAGAAGGATATTATGGAGTATGTATTCAGTAGGTGATGTATGCGAGAGAGTAAGAAGCAGAGCTTGAAGCCAGTGAGGGATTACTACAGCCTATGCCGATAACCGAATGGAAGTAGGATAAGCTTGGCATGGATTTCATTACCGGATTTCCCAGAACCCGAAAGGGATATGATTCTATCTGGGTAGTAGTTGATTCGCTTGACCAAAGTGGCACACTTTATCCCAGCGAAAACCACCTATACAAGTGTGAAGTTGGCCAAGATATATTTGACCAGGATCGTATTATGCTGCATGGAGTTCCGAGGGACCATCGTGTCAGGATAGAGGAACACTTTATTTACCTCAAAGTTTTGGAATCAGCATGCGCCACACTTTGGGTACTAGGCTAGAGTTCAATACAACATTTCATCCGCAGACTGATGGATAGACCGAGAGAGTCAATCAGATTCCGGAGGACATTTTGAGAGCGTGTGTGCTAGATTATGGATCTAGTAGGGATGATAATCTACCTTCTGGCGGAGTTCTCATACAACAACAGTTACAAAGCCAGTTTGAAGATGACCCCTTTTGAAGGGTTGTATGGGAGAAGGAGCCCGACACCGTTGATGTGGGATGAAGTTGGAGACCGTCAGTTGTTTGGACCAAATGTGATCAAGGATTCAGAAGAGAATGTTAAGTTGCTTGAGATAGTGAAGGTAGCTCGGTCCGAGCGGAAGAGTTATGCAGACTCAAAAACGCAAGGAGGTAGTCTCTGAAATTGGAGATGAGCATGTCTTCGTGTGTCCCTCTGCGAGGAGTTAAACGATTTGGAGTTAAGGGAAAGTTAGCCGAGATTTGTAGGACCATACCGAGTTTTGGAGGCGTATGGGAGCAAAGTGGCCAAAAGTTGGAGTCACCGAAGGATCGTGAAGTTCATGATGTGTTTCCGTATTCCAGTTGAAGAAGAGCCATGCAGAAATGGCCAATATTCCCCTGTAAGGACGCTTGACCCTGGAAAGGATAATGATGTTCCACGAAGTGGAGTATGGACTTCATAAGTATAAGTTTTTATCTTGGTATGTGGGACATCCCACGATGATGAAGAGATGAATTACTATTGGATATAAAGGAGGTATGATGTTGGAAATATGGATCAATGGAAATTCCATGATGAGCCTGAGTAATCATGTCCTAGTTTGGTGCCAATAGAAGGAAGGAAGACAAGTACAATTGGATGGATTTAAGAATACTAGGAAGTTGGAAGTTGGAATAATGATCGAAGCCCGAGGATAAGTTCAAGGACTACAAGAGATGAGATGGGCCATAACCCACGTGCCCCGTGACCTGCCAAGAAGCAAGCACACTCTTCTTTGAAGGAAAAACCTCGAAGAAGTTACGATTTTATCGAATCGGCGATTCTATAGGAGTTTACGCAAAACCTGAGAGTTGTTAAGGAACGATAGATGTTTGTTTGGCTTGCAGAATCTATGGATTTATCCGAACTTGGTTCGTCGACAAGAGAAATTATACAATGCTTGTGAGGATGACCGAGTGTTAGAATGCGAGATTCGCTAAACCATGTACAAGGTAATGATTTGGGTGCGGGATGGATTGATCACCATACCGACATACTCTTATTGTTTGCCTTGCTATATGGCATGGTAAATCTGAGTGACTTACCTATAATAGAGAGACGACGATCAAAACCCAGTTTAAACCATAGAATGGTATAAGAATTTTTTTCCCCTTGTACAAGGCAGCTTTTGCCAACCGTAGGTTATACGGTGAGGATTAACCAGACCCATTTCCTGTAGGAGAAACCATAAATTGTTGACGACCATGAGATATCGATAGTTGTTTAGTATTGGCGCTAGACCAGCCAGCTAAGAAGACCCAATCTCAGAATAACCTTACCAAGAGGAAAGGACAGAAGAATTGAGGAAAAGGTTATGCCGCTTCTAGGAAGAGCCAGAGATGGAATTTCGAGATCTCGGGAAGACCGACACTGTCAACAATAAGGATGGAGTATATGAGTTTTGATGGAACTGTAACCATGCTTCTAAGGGTGGTAGCACCTCGAGAACCCCGAGACGATCGATGGATTTTTGAGAAGACCCCAAACCTAACCTATTTCTTTCTAGTTTCCTCTCGAATCTAGGGGACGAGATTCATTTTAAAAGTGGTAGGTTTGTAACATCCCAAAATTCTAAATTTTGGAATGTTATAATAAATAGATAGATTTGATTGATTGTTTGATTGTTTGTGTGAAATTGAGTGAAATTGAAACTTTACGAAAGTTAAATGAGAGGGAATAAAGGACTTTCCCAAGCTTTCATTTTGCATTCGTGATCTCCGTGAATTCAAATTCTTTTCACCACAAAACCCCGGAGAGAAGATGACATGACTTCTTCCATTTATTTAAATGACAAGGGGTGTTGAAAATATTTGAATTTCATTTGGAAAATATTTCCAACCCAGGAACTTTATGCAACTCAATGATTTTCACGAGCGAAGATAAAATGACTTCTTCAAAACATATGAAATATGAGTTGGGAGTTTCAAATAATTAAATTCAAAGTTCTTTTGAATTTATTTTCAATTTGGAGTTATTTGAGTTTTATTCAAATTATTTTTCTCCAAAAATAAAATATATGGAAAATAGGGTAACATGATTCCCTACATCAGAAAATTGGAGAGAAATAAATTTGAATTAATTTTGATAATTTTAAAATGATTTTTACTGGATTTTACTAGAGCAGAAGCACTCTTTGTTTCATTTGTATTTGTGTGTATTTTATTTGACTCTAGAAAAATGTCCAACATGTAGGAAATCTGTTTCTGAAAATTTTGATATATAATATGCCTATATAAAATTTTAATTTATTTCATTTATCCGGTTTTCCTTCTGTTTCTATTTAAGAAAAAACTGTATGTGCTGCCCATATTTATTTATCGCCTACATGCGCAGTATAGTAGCTTATGGCGTCCCATTGTTTTTTTTCTCTCCTAAGTGGGCCAGGCCCAGCCGCCATAATGCTTCCCATTTTTTTCTCTCCATAGTTTTTTTCAATTTAAAAAAAACTGCAGCGCCATGGTAATGCATCTGCGAGTCGCAGCCCGTGGTGCTTTTAGCCCATGCGGTTCCCCGTTTATTTTATTTGTTCATCTACGTTTAGTCCCACATTGCCTTGCCTTTAACCCCTAAACCTTTTTTCCACCTATAAATATAGACCCATGGAACCTTCAAAAATTATCCATTGCGGGTTAAATCAATATTTTGGTTTGACTAGCTAAAAATATTTTTCTCCTCTCGTGCCATGACTTTCCGGAAATTGTCTCTCTCCTAAGTTGTCTTTTCTTTGCCTTATAAAGGTATCTTTCTTCGTTTTTTTCTTTTTTATACCTCCGTAGTTTATTATTTTCTAGATTAGTATGATACAATAATTAGATTACTAATTTGTCTCTGTATTTATACATTAGACCTAAAAATCTTTTAGCCGTATCTATTTTTTCTTCCGTAAAACAGCTTTTGTCCTCGATTTTTCAAATAGCCATAACTTTTCTCGTTCATCCAAATTAGATAAAACCAGTAGCCTATATTTTCGTCTTGTTTTAACCTTTCGATTTAACCTGTCACGTCAACTTTTTGAAATTTTCAAATTTCAAAATTTGTTTAGATTCATATTCAAACTTCTTTTGTTCATAACTTGAGTTCCATAACTCCGTTTGAGTTTATTCTTTTTGCAAAGCGAAGCTCTTGACCTAAACTTTCTGATAAGGCCAAAGACACCTAATTTTGGTACTGTTAGAAACTATTTTATGTTGCAAGAGTTATTTGCTTGTTTTTGAAGTTTTCCGAATCATCTTCTTCGTTCTTTCTGATCATTTGAGTGATTGCTTATGTGTGGTTACTATTGATTGCTTACGATAGATTGACCGGAGTGAGTAGACCTATCAAGAGTTTTGAGTGCAAATCATCTTCATCAACAAGAGCAAGTTCACACTTTGATCATATCCCTTTCATACCCAGTTTTATGCATTAGTTTCACCTCAAACATTGCATGAGTAGGTTTGATAACATGTGGGTATTGGGAAGTAGTTGATGAGGTAGGAACCTATTGTCCTGCATTCAAACCTTGGGAGTTACTTCTACGTTATGCTTATATTGACATGCTATGCTCGTAGACGTGGATTGGGTTTGAGTGTATTCCATGTGAGATGTGAGATTGTTTACTTAATGGTTCAACTTAAGGTGGCAACTTTAATACACATCAGGGTGGATTGGTAGGGGCACCACAGGGATATACCGATGGACTTGCCGGACACCGGGGTTATACCGGTGTTGTCATAGGAGATCCGGGTTATACCGTGTGATCCTCCTATGGTCCGCCACCCAAAGCTCAAAGGGATCATAAGATTATTCATGCTAGAAACTTGATTGTGCAGCCACAAGCTATTATGGGCTCTAGCATAGTTGAGTAAGTTACGTGAAGCTCTTGAAGAGGTAGATCAAGAGGTAGTGGGTTTGTAGGTTTGGTATGGTCCACCGGAGTAGAGAGTTAATGTTTACGAAAGGCGTGTCTCGGTCATCCGTTTCTCAAACACCATGTAGTCACGAGAAATCCAATGGAGGCGATCGAGTCTTGTGGGGAAAAGTCATAAACCTCTGGAGAGTGTACAATCTAATCATGGTTAGCCGTGTCCCGGTTATGGACAATCTTGAGTATCTAGTACTTGAAGTATCTTAAGTATCTCATCATATTACTTAAATTAATTTATTGGGTTAATGATTACTTTTAATTGGGGTTGAGAGGGGTTTACCTTCTCAATATTTTATCAACCAACTTTGTAGTTAAATAAAATATATTCCTTTGTAGTAGGGAAAAATTGGCTTTTCGCAAAAACTATAACCATAGAGCTTTCCAAGAGCCAAATATGCATGTAGTGATAGTTATTATTCATCATTATCCTATGGTGTGAATTTGCCAAGTACATTCAATGTAATCGACCCTTTGTGGCTGCAACGTCTCATGTTGCAGGATATCATATGACGAGTAAGTGATACGTTAGGGTTACGATTTCTACACTCAACTTTGCCGTTGGTGTTGATGGGAATCCACAACCTTGTTACTTCCGCTATTTGGATTGAGGTAATAGTATTTACGTTACTTTATACATGTGATTTACCTCTGTTATAAATCCTCGAGTCTGTGTGTGTCAAAGATACCGATCCAGGGATGACACTTAAGCCGCGAAGACTTGACCGTCTGAGGTCGGGTCGCTACATAAGACCACAACGTGATATGCCAATTTCTATTTACCCTTCATAAGGACCCTTTTCCTCGAATCCGCTCCAACTAAAGTGGGAGAGACAGACACCCGCTAGCCATCTTATGCAACTAGTGCATGTCACCGGTGGAACTTTGTCTCACATAAGCGTCACGTAAGGTCGGTCCGGCCGCTTCATCCCACGATGCCGTCAAGCAAGATAAGACTAGTAGCGGCACGAAAATTGACAACATCTATGCCCACAACAAGTTTGTGTTCTACTCGTGCATAGAAACTACACATAGACCTAGCTCATGATGCCACTGTTGGGGAACCTAGTAGAATTTAAAATTTTCTACGCATCACCAAGATCAATCTATGGAGTCTTCTAGCAACGAGAGGGAAAGGAGTGCATCTACATACCCTTGTAGATCGCGAGTGGAAGAGTTGGAGAACGGGGTTGATGGAGTCGTACTCGTCGTGATCCAAATCACCGATGACCGAGCGCCGAACAGATGCCACCTCCGCGTTCAACACACGTACGGTTGGGAAGACGTCTCCTCCTTCTTGATCCAGCAAGGGGGAAGGAGAGGTTGATGGAGATCTAGCAAGACGATCAGGCGTGGTGGTGGAAATGGCAGCGATCTCGGCAGGGCTTCGCCAAGCTCGGGTGAGAGGAGAGGTGTTGGAGCGGGCGAGGGAGGCGCCAGGGGCTAGGGTGCGGCTGCCCTCCCTCCCCCCACTATATATAGGCCCCCTGGGGGCCGCCGGCCCTAGGAGATCCAATCTCCAAGGGGGCGGCGGCCAAGGGGGTGGCTTGCCCCCCAAGCCAAGTGGGGCGCCCTCCACCCCTAGGGTTTCCAACCCTAGGCACAGGGGAGGCCCAAGGGGGGCGCACCAGCCCACCAGGGGCTGGTTCCCTTCCCCACTTCAATCCATGGGGCCCTCCAGGATAGGTGGCCCCACCCGATGGACCCCCGGGACCCTTCCGGTGGTCCCGGTACAATACCGGTGACCCCCAAACTTTCCCGATGGTCAAACTGGACTTCCTATATATGTCTTCACCTTGGGACCATTCCGGAACTCCTCGTGATGTCCGGGATCTCATCTGGGACTCGAACAACTTTCGGTTATTGCATACTAATATCTCTACAACCCTAGCGTCACCGAACCTTAAGTGTGTAGACCGACGGGTTCGGAGACATGCAGACATGACCGAGACGACTTCTCCGGCCAATAACCAACAGCGGGATCTGGATACCCATGTTGGCTCCCACATGCTCCTCGATGATCTCATCGGATGAACCACGATATCGAGGATTCAATTAATCCCGTATACAATTCCCTTTGTCAATCGATGCGTTACTTGCCCGAGACTCGATCGTCGGTATCCCAATACCTCGTTCAATCTCAAGTACTGCAAGCCAAGTCACTTTACTCATACCGTAATGCATGATCCCGTGATCAACCACTTGGTCACATTGAGCTCATTATGATGATGCATTACCGAGTGGGCCCAGAGATACCTCTCCGTCATACGGAGTGACAAATCCCAGTCTCGATTCGTGCCAACCCGACAGACACTTTCGGAGATACCCTTAGTGCACCTTTATAGTCACCCGATTCACGTTGTGACATTTGGCACACCCAAAGCACTTTCAGACGCAGTATCCGGAGATGCACAATCTCATGGTCTAAGGAAATGATATCGACATTTGGAAAAGCTCTAGCAAACGAACTACACGATCTTGTGCTATGCTTAGGATTGGGTCTTGTCCATCACATCATTCTCCTAATGATGTGATCCCGTTATGAATGACGTCTAATGTCCATAGTCAGGAAACCATGACTATCTGTTGATCAACGAGCTAGTCAACTAGAGGCTCACTAGGGACGTGTTGTGGTCTATGTATTCACACATGTATTACGATTTCCAGATAACACAATTATAGCATGAACAATAGACAATTATCATGAACAAAGAAATATAATAATAACCATTTTATTATTGCCTCTAGGGCATATTTCCAACAATCCCCTCTTTCGTCTTCGTTCATCGGTAACTTTACTTGGAGCTATATTTTTATTCACCACATGATATGTGTTTTGCTTGGAGCGTCATTTTCTTTTGTTAGTGTTTGCTTGATGTTATTTAGAATAATGTTTTGCATCTTTATTTTCAATAAAAATGTCAAGGATAGCCTTTGCCATGCTTATTTGCAAGTATACATGTTGCTGTTTGAAAACAGAAAGTTTACCGCTGTTGCAAAAATTCCTTAGAAAAGTCAGAATGTGATAAAATGTTCAAACATTTTGCATAATAAGATCTGATAAATTTACTACAGTGGGAATTTTCTTTCATAATTTTTGGAGTTAGGGATGTATGATGAATCTTGCATTCTTTACAGATTGTACTGTTTTGGCAGATTGCTGTTATGTTTGCATTGTTTGCGTATGTTTGCTTGTTTAATGATTCTATTTGAGGATAGGAGTGTTAAATATGCAGAGGCATTTAGTATGCAATGTTGAATAATAATTTTAGTAATTTGTTACAGTAGAAAATTACAAGGTTTTGCATTGGTTTATACTAACCTATCTCACGAGTTCTTGTTGAGTTTGTTGTGGATGAAGCTTTTGAGAAAAAGAGAAACCATGATATGAGAGGAATTAAGGAGACACAAAGGCTCAAGCTTGGGGATGCCCAAGGCACCCCAAGATAATATTTCAAGAAGTCTCAAGCATCTAAGCTTGGGGATGCCCGTTAGGCATCCACCTTTCTTCTTCAACAACGATCGGTTAGTATCGGTTGAGCCTAAGTTTTGCTTCTTCACATGAGCTGTGCTATCCTTGCAATGTCATTTTGTTTTGCTTTTGCTTGCTCTATGAATAAAATACCAAGATCTAAAATTCTTAAATATTAGAGAGTCTTCACATATCTACATAATTATTTAGCTACTCATTGATCTTCACTTATATCTTTTTGGAGTAGTTTTTCATTTACTCGTGTGCTTCACTTATATCCTATGAGTAAATGGTTGAATGAGTTGAATGTCATAAATCTGAAATTATATATGTTTCATTTGCTTATCCCATGGGGAGTAATGACTTCACATCTAAGAAATAGAGGTTGTAAATTTATTGAAGGTTAGCAAGCATTGTGTTGGTCATTTGAACAATTCATGAAAGAATATTGAAGGAAGAGAGATTTCACATATAAAACTATCTTAGACATCTTTTATAATTGTGAGCACTCATTAAGTATGACATGCTAAAGAGTTTATGTTGGACAAGGAAGACAACGTAATGGGTTATGTTTTCTCACAGCTCGATTAAAGTATATTGTCATGGATCATTCAAACATGTTGAGCTTGCCTTTCCCCTCATGATAGCTAAATTCCTTGCACCAAGTAGAGATACTACTTGTGCTTCCAAATATCCTTAAACCCAGTTTTTGCCATGAGAGTCCACCATACCTACCTATGGATCGAGTAAGATCCTTCAAGTAAGATTGTCATCGGTGCAAGCAATAAAAATTGCTCTCTAAATATGCATGACTTATTAGTGCGGAGAAAATAAGCTTTATGCGATCTTGTTATGGAAGCAATAACAAATGACGGACTGCATAATAAAGGTCCATATACAAGTGGCAATATAAACTGACGTTCTTCGCATTAAGATTTTGTGTATCCAACCCTAAAAGCGCATGACAACCTCTGCTTCCCTCTGCGAAGGGCCTATCTTTTACCTTATGTCTTTTACTTTGTGCAAGAGTCAAGGTGATCTTCACCTTTCCCTTTTTCATTTTATCCTTTGGCAAGCACTTTGTGTTGGGGTGATCTGATATATATATATATATATATATATATATATATATATATATATATATATATATATATATATATATATATATATATATATATATATATATATATATATATATATATATATATAGGGAAAATCCATCCTACCACCGGGGTAGTTACCCCACATGTCTCATATACTATCTTATGGTAGTATATATCCTACTTTATCATTTTAAGTATGTTCATATACTATATATAAGATACTCCAAAGTGAGTTGCATGAAAAAATTTCAAGTTGGCCCATGGTTTTTATTATATTTGTGAAATACGCATATATTTGTACATAAAAGAGAGCATACTCAAAATATGATACATACTATCAAAAAAATAGTATATATACTACATAAACATTCTTATGTACTACATACTACGCGTACATACTCTCCGATTTAATAGATACTACATACTACATATAAAACTCAAGTGGTGGTAACTACCACTGGTGGTAGAATTGGATGTAAGTTAGCATGAACTAGAACTATTATTGTTGACATCACCCAAAGGTGAATACGTTGGGAGGCAACACTATAAGCCCCTATCTTTCTCAGTGTCCGATTGAAACTCCATAACCATTAGTATTGGCGTTAGTGTTAGCAATTGTAGAAGACTATATGATAGTTGAGTATGTGGAGTTGCTATTCCTGAAAATAAGATGAATTGCAATTGTTTGATGACTAAGAATGAAGTTTGCTAGTTTTCAAGAAAGTTTATGGTCTATGCTTTAACATGTGAATTGCTTGTTACTTATTCGTGAGAAGTTTTATGAGATGAACTACTGTTATGACATATAATCATGCTAGAAAAGGTGATTGAAATTATCATTGATCACACTTGTGCACCTTCTAGCATTCACACTTCATAAATTCTTTCTTTTATCATTTACCTACTCGAGGGAATGACGGGGAATTAAGCTTGGGGAATGACGTCGTCTCCAACGTATCTATAATTTATGAAGCATTCATGCTATTTTATTATCTGTTTGAATGATTATGGGCTTTATTATACACTTTTATATTACTTTTGGGACTAACCTATTAACCGGAGGCCTAGCCCATATTGTCGCTTGTTTTATTACTCGTTTCAAAGATTTCAAGAAAAGGAATATCAAACGGAGTCCAAACGAAATGAAACCTTCAGGAACGTGATTTTTAGGAAGAATATGATCCGGGAGACTTGGAGTTCACGTCAGAAGAGCATCGAGGAAGCCACAAGATAGGGGGCACGCCCACCCCCCTGGGCACGCCCTACCCTCTCGTGGGCCCCTCGAGGCTCCCTCGACCGACTTCTTTCGCCTATATAAGCCTACGTACCCTAAAAACATCGAAGAAGAAAATAGATCGGGAGATCCGCCATCGCAAGCCTCTGTAGCCACCAAAAACCTCTCGGGAGCCCGTTCCGGCACCCTCTACTCTCTTGTAATGGCACGATCTTGATGTATCGCGAGCTTTAATATTATAGTTGGATCTTATGATGTTTCTCCCCTTCTACTCTCTTGTAATGGATTGAGTTCTCCCTTTGAAGTTATCTTGTCGGATTGAGTCTTTAAGGATTTGAGAACACTTGATGTATGTCTTGCCGTGCTTATCTGTGGTGACAATGGGATATCACGTGATCCACTTGATGTATGTTTTGGTGATCAACTTGCGGGTTCCGCCCATGAACCTATGCATAGGGGTTGGCACATGTTTTCGTCTTGACTCTCCGGTAGAATCTTTGGGGCACTCTTTGAAGTACTTTGTGTTGGTTGAATAGATGAATCTGAGGTTGTGTGATGCATATCGTATAATCATGCCCACCGATACTTGAGGTGACAATGGAGTATCTAGGTGACATTAGGGTTTTGGTTGATTTGTGTCTTAAGGTGTTATTCTAGTATGGACTCTATGATAGATTGAACGGAAAGAATAGCTTCATGTTATTTTACTACGGACTCTTGAATAGATCGAAAGCGTAAAAGGATAACTTTGAGGTGGTTTCGTACCCTACCATAATCTCTTCGCTTGTTCTCCACTATTAGTGGCTTTGGAGTGACTCTCTGTTGCATGTTGAGGGATTGTTATATGATCTATCTATGTTATTATTGTTGAGAGAACTTGCACTAGTGAAAGTATGAACCCTAGGCCTTGTTTCCTATCATTACAATACCGTTTACGCTCACTTCTATCATTAGTTGCCTTGCTGTTTTTATATTTTCAGAGTATAAAAACCTATATTTACCATCCATATTGAACTTGTATCACCATCTCTTCGCCGAACTAGTGCACCTATACAATTTGCCATTGTATTGGGTGTGTTGGGGACACAAGAGACTCTTTGTTATTTGGTTGCAGGGTTGTTTGAGAGAGACCATCTTCATCCCACGCCTCCCACGGATTGATAAACCTTAGGTCATCCACTTGAGGAATTTGCTCTTGTCCTACAAACTGTGCACTTGCAGGCCCAACAACGTCTACAAGAAGAAGGTTGTGTAGTAGACATCACCGATCAGTAACCACGGGCTAAATTTGGCCCTGGCGAGAAAATGGCGATAACGGGCCGTAAGTAACCGAATCTTTGAAATGAGCCCAAGAATAAATGGGCCCTCGAAGGCGAAAAGATAACATGGGCTGAACGCCCAACGGAATAATGGGCCGTTAATGGGTAGAAAGTGATACACTTTATTCATTACGGGCCGGTTTCACCACGGCTGTTAATGGGCCGAGGTTACTAAGGGCTTCATATGGGCCGAAGACATCATGGGCCATACATGGGCGGAAGTTAAAGCGGGCTGGAATTATATTGGGCGCCCAGATGACGCCATCGGGCCTAATTCGGATAGGCCGTAAACGGGCCCTCGGGTTAGCGGGCTGTAAATGGGCTATATGCAACGCAGACCATTAACTTGCTTGTCGTGGGCCAGCCCGCCACCTTTGACCAAGTCAAGCGGGTCGCCTTTTCACAGTGAATGGGCCTCTGTTGGGCCGTGCCACGTGTCGACGTATCATAGGCACTTTGGGTCCAATGAGTGGATGACATGTGTCCCAAAGAAAGGAGTCGACACGCGTGTTTCCTCCAGCCAATGATGATTTTACATGTGGAAAATCCCCATTGGTCGAGGCTGTTAACGGGTTATCGGATCCAAAACCGGACCCGATAGCTTAACAATGTTCCGTTACGCTGGATGCCACGTCTCGGTCACCCTTGACGAAAGCACTTCTGTGACGCGTGATTTATCGTCATGGAAGTGGACACTTCCGTGATGATAATTTTGGTAATGTCATGGAACACTTCTATGATAGCACAGGTATGACTATCTTGATTCTGTCATAAATTTGTCATGGATGTACATGCATGACAGAAAACGTGACCTACTGTGACAAACACGTATCATCACGGAAGTGTATGTTTTTTGTAGTGAGTGGAGCCATCACCAACCCAAGACCCACACGCTTCCGAAGAACAAAGTGAAGGCCCTTGTCGGTGTCAAAACCGGCGGATCTCGGGTAGGGGGTCCTGAACTATGTGTCTAAGGCTAATGTTAACTGGAGGCGGGGGACACAATGTACCCAGGTTCGGGCCCTCTCGATGGAGGTAATACCCTACTTCTCGCTTAATTGATCTTGATGATATGAGTATTACAAGAGTTGATCTACCACGAGATCGTAGAGGCTAAACCCTAGAAGCTAGCCTGTGATTATGATTGTTGTTGTCCTGTTAGACTAAACCCTCCGGTTTATATAGACACCGGAGGGGCTAGGTTACTGAGTCGATTCTGAGGAAGGAGATCTACATATCCAAATTGCCAAGTTTGCCTTACACGAGATGAAGTCTTCAATCTTGTATCTTCATAGTCCAATAGTCCGGCATAAGTATATAGTCTAGCTGTCCGAGGACCCCTAATCCAAGACTCCCTCAGTAGCCCCTGAACCAGGCTTCAATGACGATGAGTCCGGCGCGCAGTTTGTCTTCGGCATTGCAAGGCGGGTTCCTTGTCCGAATACTACAAAGTAGATCTTGAACACAAGAATCGTGTCCGGCTCCGCAAAACAAATTCCACATACCACCTTAGAGAGTATAATATTCCACGAGTCTAATCTGGCCGACAATTTTCCATAGCGCCGTGGCTCGGTTATTATTCGAACCGTTTTCTTGACCCGTTACCGCACATTTTGCGAGGCGGTTTCTTCGGCACGCCTTGTCGGGCAGAGATCGTGTCCTCTTATCACAGGATTCTCATCAATACGGGTGTGGGTAACCTAACGCGCCATTAACACTCAAGCACTTGGGAAATAAGCGAGTTTACAAGGCAAGTGGGGAGGCGCATGATCCCTGCTGCCTTTATAAGGAGATAAGGATTCCCCTTTTTCACCCACGCCTTTCTCTTCCTCTGCTCATCCATTCTCTCTCGCTCGAGCTCCAGCGCCCAAGCATTTGCCCTCTCCGCCCACAAAGGCCCTCCAAAAATGTTCGGATCTGGAGCAGGAGGCAAGTGGATGGCCTCTACCATCCAGGTGAAGGATATCAAGAAACTTCGGGAGGCCGGGTATCTAGCCAAGAAGATCGGCCATCGTCTTCCGACGGCGGGACAGATTGTCCCTACTCCGAAACCCCACGAGAGGGTTGAATTCCTCCCTCACTTTGTCCGCGGGCTAGGATTTCCCCTCCACCCATTCATTTGCATTATTATGTATTACTATGGGATCGACTTTCACGATCTATCCCCCAATTCCTTCCTCAACATCTCGACATTCATCGTCATGTCCAAGGCCTTCCTCCACATCTGCCCACACTTCGGGTTGTGGCTGAAGGTTTCTAATGTGAAGCCCAAGGTGGTGAGCGGCGAGCACGCTGAAAAGTGGAGGAGCCATGGCAGCAAGATGCCCAACCTCACATGGCCATCGTGTACCTTTATTGATTCCGTCAAAGGGTGGCAGCAACGGTGGTTCTATGTCACCGAGCCACGCGGCACAAAATGGGTCGCAGCTCCCGAACTCCGATCCAGAGCTCCATTGCGGCTACGCCCCGGCCCAAGAAGGGCCTGAGCTGGTCTTCGCTAGATGAGTTGTCAAGACTTCAAAGCGTCAAGGGAATGGAAGACAAGAATATCAAACTGGTCAACATAGTCCAGGTGATGCTAGCTCGCCGGATTCTCCCTTGTCAACCCAGGGCTTGCAATTTATGGGAATTTGACCCGGCCAAGCACCAGACCCTGCTAGGGTTCTTTTGTTCGTCGCACAAGGACATCTGGAAGGTGCTCTTTAAGTCCGGCAAATCGTGGCCGGATTCGGCCGAGGACCGCGGGTACCAACTATCCCGACCCGCGAGCCCGGTAAGTCTTTGTGTGTTGGCAAGTTATACACTTTATCTGTATAATCCAAGGAACGCAATGTGCTTTCCATAACTTTCCAGGTGGACGAAGAAGGCGGGGCGGATCTACTGTCCAGCCCCGCTGCCAGAAGAACCAGCCGGCCAACTTCGGACGAAGATGCTGGTCCCGGCGCCTTACAAGGCGCCGAAGAAGAAGACCGAGAAAGAGGCCAAGGAGACCAGCGGCAGCCTTCGTCGCCGAGGCACTTCGGACACAATATCCGAAGACTCCGATGCCCGCTCTTCCTCCAAGCAGGACAAGGAAGAGGAGGAAAGCCGATGCCCCCAGCAAGGGGGAGGGGGGAAGAAACGGACGGCGTCCACTCACTTGGAGGTTGAGTCGCCCAAGAAGGGTAAGACTCCTTCGGAGGAATCCGCCAATCGCCACCGACAAAGAGCGGAGTGGGATCCTGTGGTCTAGCCTGGTGAAATCGTGAGTATCTGGCTTCGGACACGTTTGTGTATCTAGACTCACTATCGTGCAACGCTTAACGATTGCACCATGTCTTTTTGCAGTCCGCCAGGCCTCGCACCAAACAGTCCTCATCGGAGGATCTATCGAGCTCGGATCACGATGGACAGCGGGACACCCCAGCATACCCTCCCCCAAACACGTGGATGACACCGGTATCGTCCCAAAGGGACCCGAGCCAAGGAGGGGGTGGAAAGACCATCGAGACGGCGCCAGAGGGTCGTACCTCGGTAGCCGGACACACGGGGGAGAAGACTCCCATGTACACCAACGGCAGGCATTATCTTGAATTCAGCCCCACGGACACGCCCGGAGACCAAAGACGTGACTCGGAATCAGGCAGCAACCTCCTTGTGAAGAAGGGTGCGCCTGTTCCACTGGCGACCTCAGCCCAACCAGAGGTGCCGGATACATTATCAGCAACGCTGAAAAGCGCCTCCATCGTTGACGAACACCGTGCCCTTATAGGTGCTGTGATTGAGAAGATTCAGTCCGCTGAAAGCAGGCTGAATGAAGCCTGCATCAGCCTTATAATGGGCTTTGAGGTATGTTATGAGGTTTCGAAAAGTGTTATAGTATAGATAGTAGCTCCTGATACACTGTTCGGTGTTCGAAAGAAAGAACCGGACAGAGGATCAAATATATGTTCGCAGGAGACTTACTTCGAGGTACCTCTCCCTCTTTTTTTGTAAGCAGGCGTCTGTAGTGACTGCCGCCTCTCATACTGCTGAAGTCTCTGGACTGAAGCAGAGTCTGGAGCGGGCCGAGGAAGAACTCGACCAGGTGAAGAAGCAGTTGGAGGATCACCAAGGTATGCAAAAAGCTTGTTCACATTTAGCGCGAATGAATAATTCGGTATGACGATTTTTTTTATTATGTGCTCTAGGAGCGACGGCCGAAGTCAAAGCTCTTAAGAAGGCGGTGGCCCAGGCCGAGAAGAAGGCAGCCGCAGAGCAGGCTCTTCGTGAAAAGCACGAGGCCAAGGTTATAGAAGCTGAGCAAGGGCTCCAACAGGCCGTGAAGAAATGCGAGACTTTGGAGCAGAGTTTAACGGAGAAACAACCCGAACTCACCAAGGCTCGTCAAGCACTTTCGATGCCCGGGCGAAGCCCAAGGCGCCTGCAGGAAATCCAAGAGGCGAGGGAGATTGCGCGGGTAAGGCTTTTCCACACAAAGCAAATATTTGAAGGAGAAATCACGTTCGATTTCAATTGGATTTCTAGGGTGTTTATGAATCGCCACAGCAAAGATATATCGATGCCACACAATTCTACCATGCCAAAAAGAGTACGGCAGAGAAGCTCTTACGGTCGCAGATTCTGGCGCCAAAGTATCCAGGTACCTTTTGCCGATCAGCTAAAGCAGACTTATCGAATCGCATAGGGCGGCTGAACTAGCCATGAAGGATTTAATTATCCGGTGTGGCCTACCGAGGCGATTCCCAGCTGCTACTTCGGGCTTGTGAAGCGGCTTGTAAGTGCCTGCCCTCGACTTGAAGTCATCAAGCGGTCGGTCTGTATGGAGGGTGCGTGAATGGCCTTAGCCCGCGCAAAGGTGCACTGGGCGAAGATGGATGCTGAAAAGCTAATGACCGAAGGACCGCCTGAGGCGAAGGAGCACCGCAAGCCCGAGTTATATTATGACAATGTCCTGAAAGGATCCCGCCTTGTAGCAGAGTAATGTGCCAAGGACATTATATTCCCATGAATACATTCATGTTGTCCTATGTAATGTTAAACATGGTCATTTGTATTATATAATGCCTGTTATTTGCAAGTTTTACCTCCTGTGCGGCCGTTTATATATTAATCACGAGAGTTGGCGATCGTCAGCTTCCCACGTAAGAAATGCAGGGGTGTTGAGATAAACACGAACACTCTTTTACCCCAGCTTTTGGGTCCTTGAAGGAGGTGTTCAACATACGAACCAGCAATCAGACTATAAGGCTTTATCACCCTCACTTAGCCATAGGAGTTTGACAAAAGAAAGGTAGGCGCAGCCCCTGGTGTTCGGAAGACCGCACTAGGGGCTCTATAGGCACCTGATCGGAAAAAACCGATCCATCGCACGTTGCATTAGTTATCGTGACATCGCGGAAGAAATCCTAAAGATTTTGTAACCTCGAACAGCCGACCGACTCTCGCCGCATCATGATGGCCGATCAGTTTCGGCTTTCTCATCGAGGCGCTTCGTCCAAAGAACCGGGACACAATCGCAGTAGTTCTCCCTTTACTACCCTAGCCGATATAGCAGAACGTAGGGTAGCAAGCACAGGAGCCGGGCAACCCAACTATTGACCCAAGACATGATTCGGATTCGAACGACCGTGAAGGTATTCAGAATTTATTGTCGTATTATGGGTACCACGAGGCCCCTGGCATATTAAGGCGTGCCGTAGTGTACGGGTGCCAATTTACAAAAAATATCAATAAGAAAGAACATCAAGTAAGCATCATATAGAGCCACATGTTGTAATTGAATGATACATCGAGGCGTACGTGTGCAAGTAGTGCGATAAAAAGAAATATGACTTCCGAACCTGCTGAGACCGGGTGGTGGAGGTCGTAAAAGCGGGTCCGAGTTGTAATCGGATGGTCATCAAGGGAATTTCAAGGATTCCCTTTACGCTGCTCGAACTGCTTCCCTCCATGGCCTATTCGTCCCCTTATGGGTCTGGTCGCCATGTCGCCAGTGATGGCCTACACAAGAGTGGTCCTGCAAGAAAAAATGCAAAAAATGTTTGTGTTCCACGGAGCGGTTAAGCCGCATTGTGTGGCCTGACCTAGCTTTGCTTCCGCCTGCCGCCGGAGTGTTTAATTGAGCTCTTGACGAGCTAGGCTATCCTGCCGCGCAGTAGCTCGGATTCTTTCAACAGTGTCCGGGAACCTGGCGTTAATTGTTATGGCGCCGCGCGGACCCGGCATCTTGAGCTTAAGATAAGTGTAATGTGGCACCGTGTTGAATTGAGCGAACGTGGTTCGTCCGAGCAGTGCATGATAGCTGCTGCGAAAAGGGACGATATCAAAGACTAACTCTTCGTTACGGTAATTATCCGGGGGTCCGAAGATTACCTCCAGAGTGATGGAGCATGTACAACGGGCCTCTACGCCTGGTATAACACCTTTAAAGGCGGTTTTAGTGGGTTTGATCTTTGAAGGATGGATTCCCATTTTGCGCGCTGTATCCTGATAAAGCAGGTTTAGACTGCTGCCTCCATCCATGAGGACTCGTGTAAAGTGGAATCCGTCAATTATCGGGTCAAGGACTAGTGCGGCTGAGCCGTCTTGGCAGATTTTGGCCGGACGATCCTTGCGGCCAAAGGAGATTGGGTCAGACGACCATGGGTTATACTTTGGGGCGACTGGCTCCGTTGCGTCGACATCCCTAGGTGTGCACCTCCGCTCCCACCTGGGAATATGGGTGGCGTTTATCATGTTCACCGTTTTGATTTGCGGGGGAAACTTCTTTTGCCCTCTTGTGTTCGGTGGCCGGGGCTCCTCGTCGTCATCATCGCTTTGCGACCCCTACTCCTTGTTTTCGACACGAACTACATGTGCTTGTTTGAAGACCCAGCATTCTCTGTTAGTATGATTGGCCAAATTCCTGGGGTGCCGTGAATTTGGCATGGATGGTCGAGTATACAGTCCAGACTGGACGGGCCCGGATTGTTTCTTTTGAATGGCTTTTTCCGTTGACCGGACTTGGAGCCACTGAATGCGGCATTGACAACCGTGTCTCCAGCGTTATCGCCATTATTGCGACGCTTGTGTCTGTTGCGCCGGGGCTTGCCGTTGCTATCTCTGGCATCTGAGGTGCCAGGATTTCTTGATGTGCTGTTGCTACGAGATAACCAGCTATCCTCGCCCGCACAAAAGCGGGTCATGAGTGTCGTGAGGGCTTCCATGGACTTCGGCTTCTCTTGGTTGAGGTGTCGGGCAAGCCACTTGAGGGAGTCCTGGACTAGGGGGTGTCCGGATAGCCGAACTATCACCATTGGCCGGACTCCTGGACTATGAAGATACAAGATTGAAGACTTCGTCCCGTGTCCGGATGGGACTTTCCTTGGTGTGGAAGGCAAGCTTGGTGATACAGATATGTAGATCTCCTACCATTGTAACCGACTATGTGTAACCCTAACCCTATCCGGTGTCTATATAAACCGGAGGGTTTTAGTCCGTGGATCTAACAACAATCATACCATAGGCTAGCTTCTAGGGTTTAGCCTCCTTGATCTCGTGGTAGATCTACTCTTGTACTACCCATATCATCAATATTAATCAAGCAGGAGTAGGGTTTTACCTCCATCGAGAGGGCCCGAACCTGGGTAAAAACATCGTGTCCCTTGTCTCCTGTTACCATCCGCCTAGACGCACAGTTGGGACCCCTACCCGAGATCCGCCGGTTTTGACACGAAATTGGTGCTTTCATTGAGAGTTCCTCTGTCGTCACCTTTAGGCCCGATGGCTCCTTCGATCATCAACAACGACGCAGTCCAGGATGAGACGTTTCTCCCGGACAGATCTTCAGATTCGGGCGGCTTTGCAATCATGGGCCAATTTACTTGGCCATCCGGAGCAGATCGAAAGCTTCGCCCGCCATCAGGTCGATTCGGAGTTTGAACTATACTGGTGACATCTGCGGAGACTTGATCTTGACAGATTCGAGCCACAGCCAAGCGCGCGCCAGACCGTCTCGATGGGCATGATCTAGCTCTGCCGCCAACAAAGTGTCCTAGAGGTGCGCACAGCCGCCTCGACCCTTAGCTCGGAGCTGACTTCGCCGATCGAGGACGAGTGGTCGGACACCGCCTCGGGGCTACGATCTCTGGCGATTGAGCCGAACACCATCCCTGTCCTTTGCAAGGCCCGTGACTCCGAGGTGCCGGACTCCTCTTCGGACTCCGAACCTCCCGCGCCCCTGCCAACCAAATCCGATTGGGCGCTGGTTATGGAGTTCACTGCCGCGGACATCTTTCAGCACTCTCCCTTTGGTGACATCCTGAATTCACTAAAGTCTCTCTCTTTATCAGGAGAGCCCTGGCCGGACTATGGTCAGGAAGGTTGGGATGCGGACGACGAAGAAATTCAACGCCCACCCACCACCCACTTCATAGCCAATGCCGAAAGTTTAAACGACGTGCTCAATTTCGACTCAAGACATCGACAAGATGGACGATTTATGCAGAGACAACCATGAACCGCACCTATGGGATCTTTGGATAGCCACCTCATCTCACGATGTATACATGGTCGATACTCCTAAAGGAAGTGATGACGAGGAACAACGGGACGCTACGAAGGATAAATCCCTCGAAAAGCAGTCAAAATGGCACCTAAACGCTGCACCAAGTCCTGCCTCCACAAAGACGGCAGCCACACAGACCCAGCCATCAAGCAGGTCGAACTGGTGGACCACGAACATTCCATTGAACAACCATCCGAACAGGACAACTTGGATAAACAACCCGTCCCCGATGAAGAAAACAGTCCGGACGATCTCACACCGGACAAATTGTTGGAGCAGAAGAACCTCCACAAAAGGCTCGCTGCCATCGCGTAGCCTGAAAAAAGGTAAGCGGAAGCTCAAAACAGCGGAAGATGCACTCAGAATCAGATGGAGCAAAGTACGCAAAACCACAGACAAATACGGCGACAACTGCCAAACAAAGAGCTACCCGAAGCGCAAACTACTGCCTGAATTCGATGAGGAGTCCTTAGAGCCCCCACAATCAAAGAACAAAGACGCCGCCCGGCCGGATGGGCGACCATATGACAAGCATAGAGCGCAAGCGGCGCCAAGACACAATCCGCATGCGATCCGCATAAGGAGTCGCATCAAAAGGATGACCCGATTAGGTCCATTTACGGGCCAAGAAAGCAAGCTTTTTAAGCACCGCAATACGCCAAATATCCGGACATTACGGCACACCCAAGTATAGGGGTGCCGCACACCTATGTTTCACCGATGAGGTGCCGGATCACGCAATTTAAGTGAGTTTAAACCCGTAAACATAGAGGCATCTGACGGAACAACAGACCACAGAGTGCGGATTGAGGACTACATCCTCCACATACACATGGCTAGAGGAGATGATCTCCACGCCATAAAATATTTACCCCTCAAGCTCAAAGGGCCAGCACGGCACTAGCTTAAAAGCCTCCCTGAAAATACAATTGGAAGTTGGGAAGAGCTCGAGGATGTTTTTCGGGCAAATTTTCAAGGGACTTATGTCCGCCCTCCGGATGCACACGATTTAAGTCACATAACTCAACAACCCGGAGAGTCAGCCCGCAAATTCTGAAACATGTTCCTCACCAAAAAGAACCAAATAGTCGACTGTTCGAACGCCGAAGCCTTAGCAGCATTCAAACACAACATCCGAGATGAATGGCTCGCCAGGCACCTTGGCCAGGAAAAGCCAAGGACAATGGCCGCACTAACAAGTTTTCTCATGACCCGCTTTTGCGCTGGAGAGGATAGCTGGCTGGCAAGACGTAGTACCAGCGACCCAAGTACATCCAAGTCGAGAGATGGAACGGAAAACCACGACGCAACAAGGACCAGCGCCGGACAAGGGGAAGCAGCTCGAAGAGCACGGCAGTCAACGCCGGATTCAAAAGCTCTCGGAAGAATCATAAAAAACTGCCCCTCAAGGATAAAAGCCACGAGCTATCCAATTTAAACAATATATTGGACAAAATATGCCAAATCCACAGTACCCCCGGGAAGCTTGCAAACCATACCCACAGAGATTGTTGGGTCTTCAAGCAGTCCGGCAAACTCAATGCCGAACACAAGGGGCTTGACGCACCAAGCGAGGACGATGATGAACCCCACAAGCAGAGCACCGTAAAACAAAAGAATTTCCCACAAGAAGTCAAAACAGTAAACTCACTTCAAGTGACAAAGGAAAATCAGAGCGGCGCCCATAGAAACACGCTACCGCACGGCCTATCCTAGCCGTGAGTCCCGACATTGGTTGTCAAAACCAATCGTCTTTGATAATCAGGATTACTCCGGAAGTATCCGGAACGCAGGACGGACTGCCCTGATATTAGACCCTATAATCAACGGATTCCAATTCACAGAAGTCCTAATGGACGGCGGTAGTGATCTAAACCTGCTATATCAGGACACAATCCGCAAAATGGGGATAGATCCAACCAAAATTCGCCACAAAGAACACCTCCTTCAAGAGGGTAATGCCAGCCTATATGCCCATTGTACGGGCTCCCTCGCTAGAAGTTGCGCTCGGCTCATCCGACAACTTCCGCCGTGAAAAGTTAACCTTCCATATCGCCCCATTCAAAAGTAGCTATCAAGCACTATTGGGACGCTAAGCTTTCGCCCGCTTTTAACGCAATACCGCATTATGCATCTCTTACACTTAAAATGCCAGTCCATGTGGCATCATCTCATTAAAGGGAAGTATCAAGTGTTACTCGAAAGCACGGAAGAACGTGAGACTGCCGACAGTCACACACTAATCCGGCCCGCTAAATCAAGCACTGAACAGGTCATTTGGACCCCGGACACGGCTAGACGAGTCCGGCGTAAACATATAAAGCCCTACTTAGCCGCATACACCCCGCATAAGGGGCTGTATGCATGTACAATATGAGAAAATTAGGCTCAATTCTATTCGCTTTTCGAATCGTATTCCGTTAATTTAATATAAAGTACATTTTTTGCACAACTAAATTCTTCTCCTTCTGAGATGAACACCGTATACACCCATCCGTGATACGGCACAACAGAGACACAGCGCAGACGATGCAGTAGGGACCCGCTGCAGGGATTCTTTTCAGATTAAGACCTGCGTAAACCTTTCTTCTGTCTCTTGTTGATACACATCCCCGGTTTCTTGCTATAACCGAGGAGGAGGGTGGCGTTTTGGCATCGGCCGCGTCGAGAAATTTTTGCATGTACCGACACGAGGGCTTAGGGCATTTTCTGCCCATTTTCATAAAGACCGAATACCTTAGGGAGTGTTCGGCGTCTCGAGTTAGGCCTTATATGCATCAGCTCCGAATCATGTCTTTGGTCAAATGTTGGGTTTGCCCGGCTCCTGTGTTTTATCGGCTAACTCAGCACCAGGAGAACTACTGCGATTGTGCCCCGGTTCGGCCTGGTGAGCACCTCGAGAGAAAGCGGCAAAACTGACCGGCTATGATGTAGCGTGAGATTGGTCAACCACTCGATGACCGACATGAATGTTTAGAATTCCTCCGCATTAATGAAGGACCGTTTCCCGGTTAGGCACATACGCGCCCCGAATTCGGGAGAGCGCGGTGCCCCCAGGGGCTATATAGCAGCCCCACCATCTAACTCCTATGGCTAAGTGAAAGTGATAAAGCACTATAGTCCGGTTGCCTAGTTTTCTATGCTATCACCTCCTTCACAGGACCAAGACGTTGGATTAAGTGTGAAAATGCGCCTTTTTTGCAAACACCCCGCACTATGTGCGTGGGGGTCAAGCCAAGGATTGCCATCTTTCAAGTTATATACACATATACATTAAACGGCCAAGACAGAGGTATTTTACTACTTGAAAGCACAAGTATAAAAAGCTATTATATTATATCGAAACATTGTTTCACATATCATACATGTCATTAGAACATCATATCCTTCGACCTGCGTCTCTATTAAGCTTAGCGCCTGCAGACTTCCTCAA
Source organism: Aegilops bicornis (assembly GCA_021605145.1). Classification (NCBI taxonomy): domain Eukaryota; kingdom Viridiplantae; phylum Streptophyta; class Magnoliopsida; order Poales; family Poaceae; genus Aegilops; species Aegilops bicornis. The sequence continues at coordinate 296,872 of JAHIAL010000143.1, read as the reverse complement.
AATAGTGCTCGGCAGTACTGCTTCGTCCGAATCTCGGGATGCAACGTCGGTGGCTTTCATCTCCGCCCAAGATGTCTTGACACGGGCAAGAGCCATCCGCGCACCCTCTATGCATGCCGACCGCTTCATTGCACCAATATGCGGCACCGCACTAAGCAATCGCTGCACTAAGCCAAAATAACTCTTCGCTCGGGCCTGTTCAGCCACAAATGAGTCACAACATTCTTCATGGCAAGTCCGGACAACCTATTCAGCTCAGCCCATTCGGCCAAACGATCGGCAATGGAAGCGGACGCTCTGGACTATGGAACTGCGACCAAAAAAGCTCTTCCATTCCGTGATCCTTTTGGCCTCGGAAGTGTTCGGCGCGTCATGCACTCGCCGCCAAGTCCAGATAAGCATCCTCCGCACCCCACAGCTGGCCCAACTGAGCATACTTAGGATCCGTGTACTTCCTCCGCAGCAGAAAAGGCTTTCTAGCCGCAATATCTTCGGCCTGACGTAGCTCTTCTTTCATAGCTCTCATCGCAGAGCGAGCATCCTTGGCCTCAGCAGCGGCCTTTTTCAGGTCCTCTTGTTCCGCTTGACCTTCTTTTTCAAGAAGCTCGCAACGGTCGGTACAACTTTACGGCCATCTCGGCCATTTCTTTCTTGCTTGGCGATGAGCAGCCTGTTCGGCTCTTAGCTCTTCGTCGCCTTTAAAGCAGCCGCATCACTTTTTCGGCTTGCTCCTTGGCTTGGGCGAAGTTCCGCTCAAGGCTCTCCATGGCAGCGGCACCATCTGCGTCAAGCATACATGTTGTAAGGCACGAGACATTGCTACCTTACGGGTGTCCGCGAGAAGCCGTGCATACCTTGTGACTCGTCAAGCCGCTTATTGACAAGCGCGATGTCGCGATCCGGCCACGTCAAGTTGCCTCTTTAGTTCGGCAAATTCATCATCCGCCTGCCATCGGACGCTTCGCCACCTACATAGGAAGAGTGCATATTACACCTGGGATTATGATCCTGGCGCTGTCATTTTTGACAACGCACCGAGTCTCAGGGCTACTATCTATACAGGCGCATTCTATATGCAAAACTGTCGAAGGTACATCATTTTGCGACCTCAAAACCCGCCAAGAAACTTATGACGGCTTCATGCAATCCGCCAGCGGATGAAATCCTTTCAATCACCGTACTCCATTAGCACACGGTGATCTTCCGAGATAGACGCCGCCGAGCAGATCTTTCAGCTCCTCCGATCGTACACCGCCGGTGCGGACTCGTCCGATGGCCTTTTTCAAGGCCTGACGCAAAGGGCTTTGAGGGGACATATGATCGCCGGGCCCGCCGGATTCGGAGAAACCCTCCACGACGACACCTCAGGCTCGTCGCCCGCATGCATGATGCACGGCAGCGGAGGCGTTCGCTCTCCATCATCTCCGGATCAAGATCCTCAAGACGAAGCTCACTGAGAAGGGCTAAGATCCGAACTACAAAGAAAAATTTCGATTATCTTCAGAAATAAAATAGGGATGTTTCTCATTTTAAGAAAACGCCCCTCTTTACTTACGGCTCGCTGGAGGGCTGATCTCCTTGGGGAAATAGTGCGGCCGGGGCATCTCCCGTCAGCAGACACGGGCGAAGATTTCTTCCCCGCTCGAGGCTTTGGTCTCCGGTCTTCGTAAGCGGTCCTCTTCTCCCCTTGGAGGCAGGGATTCTCGATCCCCCTTTCTTGATGGCCTCCTTCACGGAGGTAGTAGTTCCTTGTCCCCCCCTTCGCTTCTTTCTTCAAAAGGCACAGCCTTTAGCATCCTGGTTAAAACAGGATCCGGCGTGGTCTCAGGGAGGGGGGCCGGACACCTGATTAGTTTTGCTTCTGCTATCCACTCCTGTTTAAAAAGGATAGCTCTTTTAAGGGCAAGTTTATGATAAATATGCGGATAGCATGACCGGTGCAGGACTACTTACTCGAGTATCCGGCGATTGCAGCTCGTGACTGGCCCTCGATTAAGTCCGGACACATTGCTTGTGATCCCAAGAACAGTTGGTACATCTCCACAGGCGTTGTGCTCCATAAAATGTTGGAGAGCTCGTGGTCCCTCCGGATTGAACTCCCACAGCGGAGGGCGACGCTTGTAGGGGCAAGGCGCGATTTAATCAGCATGACTCGCGCTACTACGACCAGATTGATCTCTCTCTCGGAGGTCTCGAATACGGCCCTGCAACAGAGGTACGTCCTTGGACGGTCCCCAGTCGAGCCCTTTATTGACCCATGACGCCAGCCGCTGTGGAGGACCCGAGCGAAAGGTAGGTGGCGCCACCCATTTGGTGCCCCGGGAGCTGTGATATAAAACCACTCTTGTTGCCACAGATCGAGCTCCTTCTTGAAAAGAGCCCTCGGGCTATGGAGCGTCAGCATTCTTGCTTATAACAGCCCCTCCTTTTCTCGCCTCGATGCCCTTGATCATCTTCGCTCCACTTTGAAGGTCTTGAGCCACGGTCCAAGTGAGGGGTAACGCGGAGGAAGGCTTCACATACGACAATGAACGATGAGATGTGGAGGATGGACTCCGAATCCAATTCATGAAATTCCAGCCCATAATAAAACATGAGCCCCCTCACGAAGGGGTCCGTCGGGAAGCCTATCCCCCGAAGGAAGTGAGACACGAACACCACGCCTCACCAGGCTTGGGAGTGGGAATAACCTGCCCTTGGGCAGGCAGCTCAGGCGAAATTTCGCGGTTAGATACCGGGCGCCTCTCGGCTTTAGCACGCCTTCTTCCGTGACGGAGGAAGGCATCCACCGCCTTGCAGGTTGGAGCCGGACATCTCGGAGGTCCCAAGCGCCTAAATCTAGAGCTTTGGGTGGTGGAACTCAAGCGAGGGGCGGATTCGATTGAGATTGAAAGAAAGGAGCGGGCCTTGGTCTCATTATAAAGAGGTTGAATACCAAGAGCCCTCCCCGTGACCGTTCGGGACTCGCCTTCGATAGAGGAGGCGTGCTAACGGGCGCGGTTGGGTTACCCACATCCGTATTGATGAGAATCCCGGAATAAGGGGGACACGATCTCTGCTTTGACAAGACGTGCTAAGGAAACCGCCTGGCTAAACGCGCTGAGGTGGTACAGTAAAAACGATTCGAATAAAAACTTGGCCGCCGCGTGATTACACGTCATGGAATACGCTAGCGCATTGATTTTGTGTGAATGTTATTCTCTCTACAGTGTTATGTGGAAATTATTTTGCAGAGCCGGACACCGTCCTTGTGTTCAAAATCTTCTATGAAGTATTCAGAGGAGGAACCCGCCTTGCTATGCCGAAGACAATATGCGCGCCGGACTCGTCGTCATTGAAGCCTGGTTCAGGGCTACCGAGGAGTCCTGGACTAGGGGTGTCCGGATAGCGAACTATCACCGCTGGCGGACTCTGGACTATGAAGATACAAGATTGAAGACTTCGCCTCGTGTCCGGATGGGACTTTCCTTGGCGTGGAAGGCAAGCTTGGCGATACGGATATGTAGATCTCCTACCATTGTAACCGACTACGTGTAACCCTAACCCTATCCGGTGTCTACATAAACCTGAGGGTTTTAGTCCGTAGGACGAACAACAATCATACCATTGGCTAGCTTCTAGGGTTTAGCCTCCTTGATCTCGTGGTAGATCTACTCTTGTACTACCCATATCATTAATATTAATCAAGCAGGAGTAGGGTTTTACCTCCATCGAGAGGGCCCGAACCTGGGTAAAAACATCGTGTCCCTTGTCTCCTGTTACCATCCGCCTAGACGCACAGTTCGGGACCCCCTACCTGAGATCCGCCGATTTTGACACCGACACCACTCGTCACCGCTAGGGCTTCGGCATCCGGACAGTCGACAATTTGGTTCTTTTTAGTTAGGAACTGAGTCCAGAATTTCCTGGCTGACTCTCCAGGCTGTTGGGTTATGTGAGTTAAGTCATCAGCGTCCGGTGGTCGCACATGAGTGCCATGGAAGTTGTCGAGGAATGTGTCTTCCAGGTTCTTCCAACTGCCAATTGAGTTTGTCGGCAGACTATTCAGCCAATGTCGAGCTGGTCCTTTGAGTTTTAGTGGGAGGTACTTGATGGCGTGTAGATCGTCACCGCGGGCCATGTGGATATGGATAAAGAAATCTGCTATCGATAGCGCTGGGTCTGTAGTCCCATCGCATTTACGACTCGATATTCACGGGCTTAAACCCTTCGGGAATTCATGCTCCATTACTTCGCCGGTGAAGCATAGGGGTGTGGCGCCTCTATGCCGGGCTACATCACGACGCAGATTCGGATGAGTCCGGTCTTCAGATTCGGCCCGGCGGATTTGTATTTGGTATATCCGGCGTGGCGGTCATCGTCACGCGTTGGGGCGCTCCCCCGTGATCCGTAGATCGATCTTGACTGGCCTGCTTTGTTTTCCAATTCGTCTCACAGGTCATGCGTGTAGCCCCGGGCCTTCGTGTATTTATTTGTTTTGCGACGGGGTGTGGTGGGACGCCGCTTTGTCTCGGCCACGAGGTGGCCGGTCAGCCGCATCCTGCGCTGGTAGTGTAGGCTTTAGTGCCTCATCCTCGAATTGAGGTAACAACCTGCGCCTCGGGTAACTTTTGGTTGGGCGCTCGAGTCCGTATTCCTTGGCTGCCAGGACCTCAGTTCATCTATCAGTTCGGAGATCTTGATCAGCTTGAAGCTGCCGCTGTTTTTTCTTCGTGCTTTTGCGGTGGCTATAAGCCGGGCGCTTGAAGTGCTCCTGCCGACGGGATCCTCCCAAGCACGATAAATTCTTCGTCGCCGAGGCTCACCTCGTCTTCGGACAGGGGCCTGTAATTGTCATCCTCCGAGTCTCCATCCATTGCCTGTTCATTAGGGCTAACTTGCCCATCCTCCCGTCCGGCTTGCTCGAAGCTTGGCTGGGCGGGATTGTTTTCGTCTTCGACATCATCCGGAGTACTATTGCCTCTTGTGCCGGTATCGCTATTTTTGCTATGGCGGGGTTTAGAGCGGCGCCGCTGACGCCGGCACTTAGATTGCTTCTCAAGGGGATTATCGTCCGCTGCCTCATCGCCATTGCTTTCTTTGGGTGTGTCCACCATATATATATATATCGTATGATGAGGTGGCTGTCCAGCGCCCTATGGGCAGTGGTGCCTGTTCTTCTTCGGCATCGTCGTCCATACTGTCGATGTCTTCGGAGTCGAAATCAAGCATGTTGGTTAAGTCGTCGACAGTGGCTATTAAGTGGGTGGTGGGTGGGTAACGAATTTCTTCATCGCCCGCTTTCCACTCAAGCTGGACACAGTTCGGCCAAGAGTCTCCTGACAGGGAGAGGGATTTTAGTGAATTTAGCACGTCGCCCAAGGGTGAGTGCTAAAAAATATCCGTGGATCTAAACTCCATGATCGGTGCCCAGTCAGGTTCGAGGGGCACGGATGCACGTGGTTCCGAGCCTATGGCTGGAGACGAGTCCGAGGGTCCGATGACACAGACCTAATTGGAGGAGAAGTCTGTGTTCGGCTCTATCGCCGCTAAGTGTGCGACCTCCGTGGCGGGGTGCATCCACCCGTCCTCGGATGGCATGATCTGCTCCGGATTTAAAGCCAGGGCAGCTGCAGGTGCGATCTCCTGAACACCGTCCGATGGCAGATCTAGGTCACGCTCATCGCGGCCGTAGGGTGCAGCTATAATGGGCTCGAATCCGTCGAAGATCAATTCTCTGCGGATGTCGGTAGTGTAATTCATGCTTTCGAACCTGACCTGATGGCCAGGGGCATAGCTATCGATCTGCTCCAGATGGCCAAGCGAGTTGGCCCACAGTGCGAAGCTGCCGAATACGAAGATCTGTCCGGGGAGGAAAAGTTCACCCTGGACCGCATCGTTGTAGATGATTGAAGGAGCCATCAAGCCCTACCGTGACGACACAGTGGAACTCTCAATGAAAGAACCAATGTCGGTGTCAAAACCGCGGATCTCGGGTAGGGGGTCCCGAACTGTGTGTCTAAGGCTAATGGTAACAGGAGGCGGGGACACAATGTTTACCTGTGTTCGGGCCCTCTCGATGGAGGTAATACCCTACTTCCTGCTTAATTGATCTTGATGATATGAGTATTACAAGAGTTGATCTACCACGAGATCGTAGAGGCTAAACCCTAGACGCTAGCCTATGATTATGATTGTTGTTGTCCTACGGGCTAAACCCTCCGGTTTATATAGACACCGGAGGGGGCTAGGGTTACACAGATTCGGTACAGAGAAGGAGATCTACATATCCGAATTGCCAAGCTTGCCTTCCATGCAAAGGAGAGTCCCACCTGGACACGGGACGAAGTCTTCAATCTTGTATCTTCATAGTCCAATAGTCCGGCATAAGTATATAGTCCGGCTGTCCGAGGACCCCCTAATCCAGGACTCCCTCAGCCCTCAACCAAGTGAACAAGACAAGGGCAAGATCAATCTCAAGATGGTGGTAAACCACCAAGTGATGCCCAAGGTCAAGTTCTCCCTCCCGAGCAAGTTCAAGATCAAGAGCAAGCTCACGATCAAGAACAAGCTCATGACGACGCTCAAGATGATCAAGTTTCCACTCCTCAACTATCTCTTGAGGAGGAATTGGAGCGTCGTGCCGAAAAGATTGCTTCCAAGCTCACTACCAAAGCTCATCTTATGAAGAATGTGCTTGGAACTTTGAGAAAAGGGTAAGAACTCGAGACAATTGGCAAACTATTGTGAACATCACGCTGCTTGTTTCTTGTGTTGAACCCAAAAGGTCTATGAGGCGCTTTGAGGATCCGGATTGGCTCAATGACATGCATGAAGAACTCAACAATTTCGAGCACAACAAGGTGTGGAGATTGGTGCTAAGGACAACGGGAACCATAATGTCATTGGAACCAAGTGGATATTCAACAACAAGCAAGATGCTCATGGAATATCGTTCAGAACAAGGCTCGTTTGGTAGCACAAGGCTACTCCCAAGTCGAGGGTATAGACCATGGTGAAACCTTTGCTCCCGTTGCTCGCCTTGAATCTATTCGGTTGTTGATTGCTTATGCTTATCATCGTAACTTCAAGTTGCAACAAATGGATGTGAAGAGTGCTTTTCTGAATGGTCCTATTAATGAGTTGGTGTATGTCAAACAACCCCCGGGGTTTGAGGATCCTGAGTTCCCCAATCATGTGTACTAACTCGATAAGGCACTCTATGGCCTTAAACAAGCCCCGCGTGCGTGGTATGAGCACCTTATCGAGTTGTTTCAAGATCATGGGTTTGAAATTGGGAAAATCGACCCCACTCTTTTTTGCTAAGAAGGTCAAAGGGGAGTTGTTTGTAAGCCAACTATATGTTGATGATATTATCTTTGGTTCCCCTAACAAAGCTTTCAATGAGGAATTTGCCGCTCTCATGACCTCGAAGTTCAAGATGTCCATGATGGGAGAGTTGAAGTTCTTTCTCGGGTTCAAAATCAAGCACAGAAGAGAAGGAACCTTCATCAACGAAGCCAAATACACTCAAGACATGCTCAAGAGATTCAAGCTAAGTGATGTCAAGCCGGCTTCCACTCCAATGCCCGTCAAATGCCAACTTGACATAGATCCCGATGGTAAAGCGGTGGATCAAAATGTATACCATTCCATGATTGGCTCCTTGCTTTACCTTTGTGCATCTAGACCGGATATCATGTTGAGTGTGGGAATCATGCAACGGTTTCAAGTCAAGACCTAAGGAAAGCCACTATGTGGCGGTCGTTTAATCTTTCGATATTTGGCTCATACCCCAAACTTTGGCTTATGGTACCCAAGAGGAGCCAACTTCAACTTTTTGGGCTATTCAGACTCGGATAGGGCGGGAGAAAAAGTGGATAGGAAGTCCACCTCCAGAGGGTGCCAATTTCTTGGTTGATCTTTGGTGAGTTGGTCTTCTAAGAAGCAAAGTTGTATGTCCCTCTCCTCCACCGAAGCGGAGTATGTGGCCGCCGGTAGTTGTTGTGCTCAACTTCTATGGATGAGGCAAACTTTAAAGGATTACGGTGTCATTTTGACGAAGTGCCTCTTTGGTGTGACAATGAAAGTGCGATCAAGATCCCTCTCAACCCGGTGCAACACTTCAAGACGAAGCATATAGAGATTCGGTATCACTTCATCCGGGATCACATTAGGCGAGGGGAGATCCAGCTCAAATATGTCAACACTCATGATAACCTTGCAGATATTTTCACGAAGCCCTTGTATGAAGCAAGATTTCGCGAGTTAAGGCATGAGCTAAATATCATTGATTCGATCAATGTGGACCATACTCATCTTGATATCTTATTTAGGTGTAGGCATGGACATAGGGGGAGTGTTGTTCTCTCAATGAACTCTCCCTCCCCCCATTATGCATAAATTGATCAAATCTTTCACATTAGCCATTTTTATGGTACTTGTGCTTCAAAGACGAGTTTTGGTCATGGGCCCAAGGATAATTATTCGCGGTGCCATACCAATTGACTCGAACATAGGTGGCTCCGGCCACCGCCCTCACCTCTTGAGAGGTTTTGGTTCGTGCTTGGTCCTTGTTGTCTTTTGCCTTATTTTGAGTCGTGTTTGTGTTTGAGTTGCCTCGTGCGTGTGCTCGTTTGCTTGTCCGGTTGCTTGAAGGTTGATTTGCAAAGGCCGTGTTTTTCTGTCTTGTCAAAACATGCACTTTCTTGGGTTTATGGTACTATCGTGGCAAGCCACGGTACTACCGCGGGAGATGGGTTGCCTGCGTACAAGACAGTACATCCGAGGCACGCAGATTACCGCTTCCATCGCGGCAGTAATTTTCTCTGCCCATTTGGAAGAGCGGTACTACCACCATGTGTGTGGTAGTTCCGCCGGGCGGTACTACTGCGATGACTCATGGTACAACCGCGCCCGTCATGAAGCGGGGAGGGTTCAAGAGCAGGCAGGGGGAGTTCCAACTCCCCATACCCATTCAACTCTTTTCCCCCACTTTGTCTCTCTCTCTCTCTCTCTATCTCTCTCTCCTTCCCAAGAACGGCGCCGGAGGACCTCACCGGATCTCCATCTCCAGCCGCTCTCCTCGCATTCCGACTGGTGGGATCAATCCCCACCTCTCCCTCTTGCCATGGAACCGGGTATCTCCCTTAGTCCTTCTCTCTTTGCCTCGTCGTTTTGCTTCTAGGTTTTGGGAGATGCATGTGTAGTTCTTGAGATTTTTGCCTAAATCATTGCAAGAGGAGGGTGTAGGAGAGTGCTAGTGCTGTAGAGATGCTATTTGGTATGTTGCAACACGGTAATTTTGATCAACGGTAGTACCGATCCAAATTTGAGGATGTGCGTAGATCCATTCTTGCCAGATTCATCCGTGCGGTACTATCGTGCCTCTCATGCGGTACTACCGCTCTGGAAAGATTCGCCTCGTACGGTACTACCGCTCCATTGGAGCGGTACAACCGCTCGGTGCGCGGAAGTAAAAATTCACTTCCGCTCTAGCGCGGTACTACTATGTCATCCCGGCGCAGTACTACAGTGGCTAGAGCAGATGTAAATTTTTACGTTCGCCTCATGGTGTGATACTACCTTGACATCTGAACTACCTTGTTACGACTACCCAATCTTATTTCTACTTGTTTCGTTTGTTTTGACTTTGGTCTTTGCAATGACCCTTCTCGTTCCTCTCGTGTGTTTTGTGTTGTGTGTCATAGGTGGTGGCTCCAATGTCCATCGCTCGAATCCCAGCCGCGACACGGGCTCTAAGAGGCTTCGCCATCATGAAGCACCCGAGGGCTCCAATGCCCAACAACGCAATGTCAAGAAGACCGGCAACAAGTTCAAGGAGCCAACTCTTGGCATGGACAAGATGCCTCAAGCCGAGTTTATCATTCGAAGGAGGTTTAACCCTTATGTGAAACCTCGTGAGAATGTCAGAGGGAATGAGTTATTCTGGACCAAGCAGCAGAATCTCATCTACATCGATGTGATCAAGTCCAAGCACAACATCTATGTTCCAATGCAAAGTGGATTGATATGACTCATCCGAGGAAGGACCGGCATACTTTGGTGAGGCGTTGGACTTGGTGGAGCAGTTTGGCATTGAAGACTTTCATCACGCTCCACATGGACTTTGACCAAGATCGTGGCTCGCTTTGCTTCCGTCCACTTCCACACGAATGAGGAGCGGACGATGACTTGGATGACCAATGGGAAGAGGATGTCCGCCAAGTGGAAGGAATTCACGGAGATGTTGCATGTTCGTGATGAGGGGCTCAATGTGCCCGTTGGTGTCCGCCCTCACGGCAACCCAGAGTCCGCCAACAAGAACAAGCTTCAATCGTTCCTTGTGGAGAAGAAGTTAGCCAATGGCACGCAGTCTTGGGTGCTCAACCCCTTCCTTGATGTTATGCAATCAATCTTCCGCAACACCCTTTTTCCGGCGCATTGGTGACAAGGATAAGGTGCATGCTTATCTCGTGGATATGATGCTTCTTTGTGAGGAGGCACATTGTCATGCTACCCAACCACCGTACATCTCTCATATCATGTGGGTTGAGCTCCGGTTTGCAGTCTACAATCACAAAGTTCCCATCTATGGTCCATACCTGCACCTCTTGATCTTGAAGACTTGGGAGAAGCTCTATCCGGAGGAAGATTTTTCAGCTCCAAACTGGGTTTGCTACGAGCCTATCAAGCTGCGTTAGAAGAACAAGTGGGCCAATACTGTACGAGGCTGAGGCTGCTAGGATGAATGTGGATGAGGACGAGGTTGAGGAGGAGGAGGCCGAGGACAGTTCTGCGGGGTACGCTCCTCCATCTACTGAGCCCTCTTGGGCAAAGAAGCTTAAGGCGAAGATGAAGACCATGTTCTGCATGCAGGCCAAGGGGCAGTACAAGACCCATGTGGTTCAGAAGGAGAGTCGCTAGCGCGACAAGAGGATCTTGAGGACGTTCGGCGAGATCGTGGAGAGCGGGTCAGATAAGAACATCACTCCTGAGGCTGACTGGATGACCAAGCAGGGGTATCAGTGGACCAAGTCAGAGGAGGAGTCCATTCCCGCTCCCGAGACCGATGAGGAGATTGCTGGGTGATCCCTGCAGAGGATGCTACCACCTGTTTTGTAGGTGTCCCCTCTGCCTTTTTGGTGTCTCGATGCCAAAGGGGGAGAGAGTGTAGGATTTGCGTGTCGTGTCTCTTTGTTTTCGTCTCGTTGGACCTTCGTTCATGTTGCTTTGGTTTGTTGGTTTGCGTTTGTGTTCGTGTGAGTCCTGGAGACTATCATATGGTGTAAGACATATGCACTCAAGCTTATCTTATTGTCTATTATGCTTAGTAGTTCGTGAGCTTATGTTGTCTTGTGCCCTTTACTTTATGCTCATATTCATTTCCTTGCGTCCATGCTTAATGTCTTTTATTTATTGTTGCTCGGATTTCCTTGTCTATAAAATATAGGGAGAGTGTTGATCCTAGTATGTGCGCCGTGCAGTCCAAAGCATATATATAGAGTGCACACATCTAGGGGGAGCCTGTCTATATTTTGTAGATGGTGGGTTTGCTTATGTTCATTTTTGTATCCTTATGTGCAAATCCCGTATTGTCATCACCCACCAAAAGGGAAGATTGTAAGGGCATATTTCTCCATATGTGGTTTTGGTGATTGATGCCAATGCATTTCCGGACTAAGCGTGTGCATTGAGCATTTCAGATATCTCATGTCTAGGCACAAGACGATTCGTTGCCCCTCGGAGCCTAAGTGAAGACGGCGTTTCTCTACGTTTCTTTTCGGTGGATTTGAGTTGTAGGAAAGCCGTACTATTAAGAGGGGGTCCGCATCGGAAAGGTTAGGTGGAATCAACACGCACATCGCCATTCCTTTTGCACCACCTTTCCTTTGCTTCTTTGGAGCACCGACCGTTTATCCGTGTCTTTGCAAAATGAAGGACTTGAAGTGCTATTGTGTTGTGGCATGCAGTAGTACTGCTCAAGGGAGCAGTACTACCGCAGTGGCCCACGGTAGTACCGGCCAAGGACGCGGTAGTACTGCGCTATGTGGTACTACCGCTTCCTCAGCGCCAGTACTACCGTAGCCTCTAGCCCAAAGACAAGAATACGCTGCGTAGTAGGGGCGTATAAATTTTTACATCCACGCCCTACGCGGTAGTACCGCTCCCTGCATGCGGTAGTACCGTGTCGGATTTTTGCACAGATCGAAACTAAGTGGAAGTAGCCACAGATGTAATTTTATTAGTCAGTGCCTTCCCAGCCTAGTCGAACCCTGCCTTGCGGTAGTACCACAAGGACGCGCGGTAGTACCGCTCCGGCGGTTCTACCGCTCGTTGCTTTAACGCAATAGGGCCTCGTCTGGTCTCTGCCGCGGGAGCGGTAGTACCGCAAGGCCTTGCGGTAGTACCGCAAGTTGGTGCGGTAGTACCGCATGTCGCGGGCTGAGTAAGTGGGTAACGATTGGATCTTTCCTCTCACTATATAGGGGGTCTTCTTCTTCAAGTTGACCACCTCTTCCCTCCATAAGCTCCATTGTTGCTCCAAGCTCCATTTTCACCCGATCTCTCTCCCTAGCCAATCAAACTTCTTGATTCTCTAGGGATTGGTTGAAAAGGCCCCCGATCTACACTTCCACCAAGAGAAATTTGATTCCCCCTGATGGTGTCCTGGACTAGGGGGTACTCACCACGTCGTCTCCCGATCAGTTGGATTGGGCCGAGGTCCCCCATGGCCGTTTACTCATGGGCCAGTTCGGACAGCCGATGTATACACGAGGAAGATTCCACAAGACTTGGTGATCAAGACAAGGACTCCTCTCCACCGGCGTATTCGACTAGGACTCTTGTTATCCTAGGCCTCTGGTACATTATATAAGCCGAGGCCAGGCTGACTTGGTGATCAAGACAAGGACTCCTCTCCACCGGCATATTCGACTAGGACTCTTGTTATCCTAGGCCTCTGGTACATTATATAAGCCGAGGCCAGGCTAGTCGATAGATCATTATGACATTACTCATCATACCCTTAGGTTTGAGACCACAACATATGATCTCAAGGTAGATCAACTCTTGTAACCCATATATTCATCGAGTATAATCAAGCGGGAGTAGGGTTTTACCTCTTAGAGAAGGCGCAAACCTGGTAAACACCGTGTCCCTCGTCTCTTGTTACCCATCGATCCTTAGACACACAGCTTGGGACCACCTACCTGAGATCTGCCGGTTTTGACACCGACAATGGTGCTTTCATTGAGAGTTCCGCTGTGTGGTCGGCAAAAGGATCAATGGCTCGCCTACAAATCAACTGCGACGTCGGCGTCTTTGTCGCCGCCTCGTCTGGTCACTTTGGCTTGACCGAGGACTGTGCCCTACCTTCAATCATCATGTTCGGACGAGGGCTTTCATCAACACCAACTCCGATCTCTAACAAAATCATGGAGGAATCATCCATGGAGCTCGGGGGCTCAACGTCAACATTGCCCTCGGGCGACCGTGCTGTTTTTTCGAACAACGAATTTGTATTCGCTACCACCACCTCCTCAAGCATTGCTTTTACGATTCCTTCAGTGGAATTGTGCGGAATTGAGTCTACAACAACACTGTAAAATTTCGTCGCATTCCGATGGAGCAATCTCCGCCGGTCTCCGATATACCGAGCCCTGGCCGAACTGGACGGGATCGGGACAAGTTTGGAGCATGGTGTCCAGCATCTAGCTCGAACGTCCTTTGGAAGATCCAATCGTTGATCGGCTACGGAATTCCTATATCTATCACCCCTCAAAATTTCAGCTCGATCCGACCGTCCAAACTCCAGGAACCTTACGATTAGTTCATCACTTTTCAGATCTGTTTTCTGCGCGAGAACGAATCCGACCCGAGTTCATCTTTTTTATGAACGGGATTTCGGATATCCTTTTTGAAGGAAGTTTTGTATGGGGTATTGTGTTTTGTTCCCGAACACATCCTATTAATTTCAAAGTCTTTTTCAATATAATCTTCGCCATAGCGCCGGTGTCAAACCAGCCCGACAACGTTGCTCCACGGCTGCCGACCTGCGTTAGACACGTCATCGCTTTGTTGAGCCGAGCTCAACTTCTTCGGATCATCGTCTTTTCAAGCCGAACGAGAGTTCGGCATCGCGAAGGATAAATCATCACCAACATCGCCGCCCCATGGATTACACGGAGCGGGCACACCGGCATCGCCGCATAGTCACTTCATCAAGCTGGCATTGACCACGTCACGAGTTACGACCTGCATCGGCATGGCCACACCGTTGCTTCTTCGAGCCGCTGTCCATCACGCCGAACTACTTCAACACCTCGGCTGACATGGCAGCTGCAATGTCTCCTTACCGACATGCTCTGTCGCCTCGTCTGGACTGGGGGCTTCGCCATCCCTTTATCAACCTACTCCGTAGACTTCGGCATCGTCAGCCGACCAGCTTCGTCACGTTAGCTGGACTGGGGGCTTTGCCTCGACGAGCCAACCTTTACTAGCATCGCCATACCGTCGCTTCACCGCCCATCAGGCAATGGGTGTGCAGATCGAGCCCCAATTTTGGGAGCCACTTTTCTTCGGACTGCTATAACAAATAAACCAGGTGCTATTAATCCTAGCAATTTTTTCTTGTTTGAGTTTATTTGTTCTAAGGAATTATTACTCTGTTTTGTTTCATCATCTGTACATAGGTCTATCAAATGGTGGCCGCATTAACGACGGTCGAGTGGTGGTTCGGTCAGTTTCCATACATAGTTCGGCGAACGCCTCATCCAGAACTCGGACCGACTGTGAATTCAAGCTTTGCCACGCCTTACCGCATCACGCCGACGCCCTGCATCGACATTGACTTCGGCGCTAGGCCACATATCTTTAAATAAATTATTTTGCGTAAATTAATTACGCGAGGATTCTTATATATTTATATTATTATTGTTGGCCTACACTATTTTACATGTGCAGGTAATGGACTTCGACGGCGTCACGTGGTCTCTTCAGCAAGCCGACGCCGTCGTCCCAATCGGCGTAAAGCGGCTCGCGTGGTCACCTTGTTGGTCGAGTTGCCATACCGACGTGTTCGGTTGCCTCGAGGACTTCGACATCGCCAAGAGAGCTCTACCTCATCGAGTGTTCGACGCACATGCCATATTCCTTTTATTATTCACTTTGCATAAATTATTTATTATGCAACAATTTTTTAATTTATTATTATTACTATTATCTCCGGTTTGCACTATTTTTTGGACACAGGTAAATGATCCGGGTCGGGCAGTGTTGTGACCTCGGCTGGATGGGGGCTTCATTAACACTTCATTAACTCCACACCGGACTTCAAGGCCACTCGGCTGGCCTGCATTGGTCGTGCCATGTCACCACTTCGGAGTGCCGAGCTCTTCGCTCCGCCACCTCGGGACCGTCTTGGGGGATAGAACCTCATCCCACATCAAGCTCGGACCGCGTCATCAATGCAGAACACATTAACCAGCTAAGTCAGCTTTCATGCTCATAGTTTTAAATTTTTAACTTGTGTTCGGTTCGACCATGTCAAAAAACGTTGTTTGTTAAAAACACTCTCTTTACCCATGTTAACTAGGGCTCTTAAAATTTATATGAGCCGTTTTATAATAAATGTGTTTTCTTCTTGGTCATTGCAAAGTCTTTTTCTACCGCTCCTTTTTTGACTCGAGTGTATGGTTAATAGCCAGATAGCCTGGCTTCTCTCTAAAGCCGCTCGAGTTTAGTCCGCTAAACTGACCTCGGAGAAGCACTCCGCCTTCGGGATAAGGAGCTTGAAGCCGTAGGCTGACCCGCTTGATGTCTTGAGATCAGATGTGTCATGTTAAAGCACCCATGGAAGCATAATTTTTTAAAGACCAATTTCGGATTGGCACCAAAACCTCGCTTTAGTCCGGACGTCAAGCTTTTACATAAGTTTTTGTCTTTTTCGAGCCTATGACACTTTTAAACTATTTGTGTGTTTCAAAGATAAGTCTCAGAGTGCAACGCCAGACACCTTTAGAAATTCTGCGTAAACATTCTCGGATATTGCTATATATGCATCGGCCGACTTGTGTCTTTGGTCAATAGTTGGGTTGCCCTGCTCCTGTGCTTGCCTCCTATGTTCCGCCTGCTCGGCTAGGTGTGCAAAGGAGAACCATCGCGATTGTGCTTCCAGCTCGCATGGTTAAGCACCTCAGTGGAGAAAGCCGAAAACTGACTGTCACAATAAGCGTAAACTGGTCAGCGATCCGATGACTGTGTTAACTAACGGGACATTCATAAGATTGGCCGAAGTGTTTATGGCTTGACCTCGGCTGTCGACAAACACTAACCAGGGGCTAGTAGCTCGCCTCCCAACTTTAAGCTCCTATGACTGAGTGAAAGTTATAAAGCCCGCATATCTGATTGCCTTATTTCTACTAACACAACCACCTCCGGGCACCGAAACGTCAGCTAAGGGTTGTCTTGTTACTGCGGAAACACCCTGTGTAGCATCTACAAAGGGGTAGAAGCCGACGATGGGCCACTTTCAGATTATAAATGGTCGCAACGGAGTCAAAATAAATATATATCATCAGTGTTGGTATTCATTGTACAAGCACTGCCTTCCGTGGTTATCGTTATAAAGCCATAAATATGCATCAATTTGACTTAAGATTTTGGCCAAGTTGGGTTGCCTGGCTCCTGTTCTTACCCCTACGTTCCCGATTGTCCAGCTAGGTGGTAAAGGGAGCACCTCTATGATTGTTACTACCGGGTCATCCGGGTTAGTACCTCAGACTGGGTGAAGCTGAAAGCTAGCCATCTTAAAGGATATAATTTGTCGGCAACGATGGAAGTGAAAATTTTGGTCCATTAAAACCCACAGAGATCGGGAACTTACCCCGAACTAAATCCTCAATATTTTTCTCCCGGATCGATTGGAGTTGAGGTTTCATGATCATGGTTGGCATGACAACCCAAAGAAAGGAACCGATAGCGGGATTCTTTTCTTTGGGAGATGTTTCTTACATCAAATAGTAATATAACATTCTCTCCGCATACCTTTGTTTATAAAACCATATGGCCGGATTGCCTTGTTTGTCGTAAACCTTTTCCCTTGTAAAGTCTTTATAAAGTAGGATAAACACTCCGTGGCCACAAGCCGAGGAGGTTGAAGCTGATGGTCGGTCAACAAGGTGTCGTACAATGCGGATCCGAGCATTCATGATGTAAAGTACTTGGATACAAAGAATCATTACACATAAAAATTGCGAGTGAAATCCATTTACTGCAATCCATCTTTTAAACCCCTTGGGGTCTACCTTGGCGAGCTCGGATTTCGACCAGCTCTAAGCTCCTTTAAGAGATCTTTGTTCTCTTTCCGAGAAGTTTGTGTTAAACACAACAAAATTTTATGTCAAACGGATATCAATCCTTAATTCGGCCACCCGTGCCCACATTAAGGCTCGGGGGCTACTGGGCTTCGCGCTCATTATGTATTAATATTAAAAGGGCACATCGATCCCCTGATATGGTGTTGCCACCCAACCAGTGTCTTCGGGGCTACTGCATTGCTTATTTAATGCAGAGAATTCAAAGTGCTCAGTGTTCGGCATGACCGAACTATGGGCAAGCGCGTCTTCGGACAACAATAAGTACCATCTGGGGCTTATCCGGCATCAAGCTAATATGTCATGATGACTTCTCAGAACCCTCTCTCAGGGCCCGTCACGATCATTATTTCTAATGTATTACAATCGCATTTCTATATCTAAGTATGCCGAAGTTAGAGTTGATCCTCGTGCCGATTTTGGAAATCGACACGAGTCTCGTGGGGCTACTAGGATCAGCAGCTTTATGTTTTCCTTCATGTGCATCTCGGGTTTTAGACCGACACACACCTTGAGGGCTACTAGATAGACATATATTGGCTATATATCTCGGCAGAGAATAAATTGCACCAATTAAAAATATTCACAAAAATCAGCTCATGGGTCGGGTGGTGCACCACCTCGGAAGCAGTCCCAAGCATAAAGCTTCGGGCGCCAAAGGATGGCTCCATAGAGGGCATTTCCGGCATTAGGTTCGGCTGAATTCGCTCAATCTTTTAAAAGACCGAGGTAGTTTACGACACCTCGGGGCCGACCATCGTTGGAGCTCGGAAGTGGTCCAACATAAAGCTCGGATTCGAACGGCTCGTTCCATAGAGAACTTTTCAGCGTTAAACTCGGATAACCTCCTTCAAACTTTTTCAAACCAATGTGATCTATGCCACCTCGGATATAGTCCGGCTTTGGAGCTCGAATATAGTCCGGCGTTGGAGCTCGGATATAGTCCGGCGTTCGTGCTCGGCTGCAAAAGATATCTTGAATGCAGTACAGCGTTGGAGCATGGATGCAAGACGACACCGCCGCACGGGAACAACTTCAAACCCGAGGTGTGGTGTAAAAAATAACAAGGCATTGATAAAGGCCAAGAACTTAAAGGGGCTCCTCGGATACCCGACGTGTAAACTCTTCGGATCCACTTCGGCGATCCTCAAGATCGAAGATGAGATGATTTGTTGAACCAGTTTTCAAGACCGACGACCGAAGATGAAGAACAGTTTGAAAGAATCGAGGAGCGTCCCCAACTTGAAGACCGGTTCAGGGCTATCGACGGTGTCCTGGACTAGGGATATTCTCCACGCCGCCTCCCGATCGCTTGGATTGGGCCGAGGACCCCCATGGACGCTTACTCATGGGACAGATTCAGACGGCCGATGTATACACGAGGAAGATTCCGCAAGACTTGGTGATCAAGACAAGGACTCCTCTCCACCGGCGTATTCGACTAGGACTCTTGTTATCCTAGGCCTCTGGTACATTATATAAGCCAAGGCCAGGCTAGTCGATAGATTATTATGACATTAATCATCATACCCTTAGGTTTCGCATCACAACATATGATCTCGAGGTAGATCAACTCTTGTAACCCCTATATTCATCGAGTATAATCAAGCAGGAGTAGGGTTTTACCTCTTAGAGAGGGCGCGAACCTGGGTAAACACTGTGTCCCTCGTCTCCTATTACCCATCGATCCTTAGACACACAGCTTGGGACCACCTACTTGAGATCTGTCGGTTTTGAGACCGACACCCCCCCCCCCCCACTAATCCCTTACGGATCTTGTTACTCTTGGGTGTTTGAGCACCCAAGACGGTTGAGGTCACCGCGGAGCCATATTCCATTGTGGTGAAGCTTCGTGGTGTCGTTGGGAGCCTCCAATTACGTTGTGGAGATTGCCCCAACCTTGTTTGTAAAGGTCCGGTCACCACCTCCAAGGGCACCAATTGTGGAATCACGGCATCTCGCATTGTGTGAGGGCGTGAGGAGAATACGGTGGCCCTAGTGGCTTCTTGGGGAGCATTGTGCCTCCACACCGCTCCAATGGAGACGTACTTCCTCTCAAAGGGAAGGAACTTTGGTAAGACATCCTCGTGTCCACCAACTCCACTTTTGGTTAACTCTCACCTTTCTTTGTGCAAGCTTATATTGTGTTGTATCTATTGCTTGCTTGTGTGCTTGTTATGTTGCATCATATAGGTTGCTCACCTAGTTGTGTATCTAGACAAGCTACTTTGATGCAAAGTTTAATTTGGTAAAGAAAAGATAAAATTGTTAGTTGCCTATTCACCCCCCTCTAGTCAACTATATCGATCCTTTAAATAGTCAACGGCCATAGCCGAAAGCACGCCACTACCAGTAACCCCACTGGCTTAGTAATGATAAATAATAGGTTCTCCAAAGATTGGTGGATAGGAGATAAATCTCTCCCATAAAACATTTAGTGCAGCTTTCTCGTTCCTTGTAGTCGCTTGAACTGATTTTCTCCCATTTTCTTTGTTTTTTTTGTCTTTTCATCGGTATTCATTGGTTTTTCTTTTTTTTCTAATAACTTCTGTTTTATTTTGTTTTCACTGTTTTCCCCCTCTGATTCCACTAGTTTTTCCTCCTCTTTCTTTTCTTCTTTGCTTTTCTTTGTATCTTGTCTTCAGTTACCATTGTTTTTCTTTTTGTTTTCTTTGTTTCTCTTTCTTTTTCACCGTTCTTATCCTGATATTTTGGCAATTTTTTTTGTTTTTGTATGCATTTTTATTTACGGTTTTCATCGCCTTTTAGAATCATTGTTCATTGTTTCTTGTTAATCATTTCTTTTATGTTTTTTTAATGTTTTTCTTCATTTTCTTTGTTTCTTTGTGGGTTTTCGTATTTTTTATTTCTATTTTTTGTATATAACATGAATATTTTCCATATACGTCGCTTAATATTTTTTAAATACATACCTTTGATGTCTACATTTTCCATCTACATTGTCTAATTTTTTATTCATCAGGAACATTTTCTATATGTGCCTCTCACATTTTTCATACACAAACTACATTTTTTAATACACGATTACCATTTAAAATTACATATTCTATATTTTTAATACGTAAAAGATATATATACATGATTAACATGTTTATATGGACATTTCACATTTTTCTAATACATGATTAACATTTTCAAAAGAATATTTTATAAGCCTACTTTTCTCATACAGATTCTTCTTTTTTTCCATATATATAGAACATTTTCTTTCTACACGCTTAGACTTTTATAATACATTGTTAAGATTTATGTACAGCATTTTTATGTCTACCTTTTCCATTCGCATTCTTTTTTTGTATACACCAGGAACATTTTGTTATACAGGTTTATTATTTTTAAATGACATGATTAACAATTTCGCGATACATGATTCACTTTCTAAAATATACATATTTTATATGTCCAGTTTTACATACGCATTGTACATCTTTGGTATACATCATAGCCATTTTTAATATAGGTTTAACATTTTTAAACACATAATTAACATTGTTGAAATAAATGATTATCATTTTTTTATTTTTTACTTACGTCTGTTTTTCCATAGTCATTGTAGATTTTTTGTATACATGAGAAATATTATATATATATATGATAAACATTTGTAAATTTCATGATGAACATTTTTCATTTTCGTACATAAATTGATTTTGAAAATTTATATATTTGTAATTTTTAGACATATAATCAAAAGTAAAAATATAAAGGAAAGAACAAAAGTGAAAATGCGAAATAAGGGTTTAGGTAAAAGTATAATCAAAAGTTAAAATATAAACAAAATATATATGTTTAAAACTTTATATATTTTTTTTACTTTCCAAAAGTACAAATATCCTTCATAAGGAAGCACAACTGCTTTTTCACATTTCGGGAAGCGTAAAAGTGTTTTTTACCTTCCAAGAAAGACAAATGTGCTTCATCTGGAAGTACAACTATGTTTTTCACTGTTCGGAAAGCACAACTATGAAAGACATATATGTACTTCATGCTGAAACACAACTGTTATTTTCAGTATCCAGCACATCTGTGCTTTACGATGAAAAAAACAGAGAAGAAGTCACAAAAACCTAGGAAAACCACGCAAAACCCAAAAAAAACTGGAAAAAAAAATGTGTTCCCACGCTGGGCGCAGCATGCGCGCCTCCTCACACTCCACGTGTTCATTGGGATCCCCTCGCAGGGGTACCCCGAGTGCTATCTCTCGTTTACTGTGAAATATATGGTTCTCTCGCCTGAAGCACTTTCCGTCCGCTAGACCGACCCAGCACTATAGCACCATTTTTTTTTGCTGCCTTCACTATTTTGATCATTTTTTTGTTTTTATATTCACCTTTCGTTTCTTTTTTTTCTGTTTTATTTGTTTCTTCCTTGATTTTCTTTGATTTTATTTGTTTTGCATCTGCTTCTCCACTTTCTTCTGTCTCCTTTTCTTTTGGTCTTTGTGTTTCTTTGATTTTTACCTTTTTCATAAACATTGTAGATTTTCTGTATAGAACAGGATCATTTTTACTGACATTTATCATTTTTCAAATACATGAGTAACATTTTTTTGCATGGTAATACGTGTCTCATTCATATCATAAAGAACAAAATACAAGTCACGTAAAGACCGACATGACAAAATTGAAAAGATAATAGAACATCTCTGAGCTTGACACCAACGCCCGTCACCTGCCTCCGGCACCACCACAGCAGCCACCAAAGAAAACAATGACGAATCACCTCCTGACCCGAGCTCGACGCGGCTCCATCGCTGATATGCAGCTTTACGGACCTCCAAGGTGGCTCACCAAAAGTGAAACCCTTACCGTTGAACGAATCAAACCGGGGCAACACCCCGGACACGCCATCGAACTCCAGATCTGGCAACCCACCACGACTAAAACGCCGAAGGAGGAAACCATATCTGCCATCCACCAACCACGAGCCCAAAGACATGCTCCGTCTTCCAGATGTCGCCGATGCAGCACTATAATCTGCATCCGCCCTAGACTACCTCCCAAGCTCCGCTACCGACGCTGGAGCAAACGCCGTCAAGAACGGCGGAGCCCGAGGACACAGGTCCACCATGAGGATGCCGCCACGCCACGCCATCCTTGCTTGAACAGACTGGTTTCCAAATCCATCCCCAACCAAAGGACCGATGGCCTCGTCAGGGAAGGATCCGAAGAATCTTTATTCAGCGTTGTTATCGTCGCCGCCGAAGCAAATATGATGAACAACCTAAAAACCTAGACTACGAGAGAGTAAAAATGATCCACACGCGTGGATTCGCAACCTCACCATCGATTTACCGAGGTCGCCGGGTGGAGGGAGCCACGGAGAGCGGCGTTGAAGATCAGCTCTTCGGCGGCGGCTAGGGTTCCAACCGCCAGGGGGCGAGAGGACAACAGGGACAATAGATGTAACCTTCCCCGTTTATGGGGCCACATGAGTAACATTTTTGTTAATGAGTAACATTTTTGTTAAACATATGTTTGGAGGTCCGCCTTTTTCCATACATACTGTAATTTTTTTATATACTAGGTACATTTTTTATACTCGTTTAAGATATTTAAAACAGGATTAACATTTTATAAGATATTTTATATACACATTTGTCTTTCTTATACATGATTAACATTTTGTTCAAGTATACGTTTTGATGTGTATTTTCTTTAATACACATTCTACATTTTCCATGCAGATAAGATTTTTTTTCTTATACACGTTTACCATTTTTCAAATACATGGTTTCATTTTTTCAGATATATGTTTTGGTGTCTACTTTTATTTCATACAGATTATACATTTCTCATATACATAAGAAACATTTTTCTTATAGTCGTTTAACATTTTGTAAGTATACAATTAAATTTTTTTCAATATACGTTTTGATGACTAAATTTTTATATACATTCAAACACTTTTATGCATGTTTATTATTTTTCAAATACACGAGGAACATATTTGCAAATATCTGTTTTCGATCAATTTTTTGTACATGTTAAAAAAATTAACACGCGCTAACATTTGTTATTTGTCACAACATTTTTTTGAATGTGTCAACTTTTTTAAAATGACGCTAACAATTTGTTTACATTGTATTTAACATTTTCCAAATTCACGGTTTTTATTTTTTTTAGTATTTTTAGGTGCTGGAATCTACTTGTTTAAAATGTTTTCAAAAATTTGAACAGATGTAATAAAAAAAAGCGAATGAAGAAGGGCGGCTACTATGGATCGGGCGGATGATTTCTCTGCCTAACCAGTCGTACGATCTGGGCGCTGGTGAACGTCCGATCTGGCGCAACACGGGGAGCCGACGGGTGCTGTCCATGGCAACATCGAGTGCAGCCCCCCGACGACACCCCCTCCTCCTCGGCAAAGCTCCATTGCAATCCCGAGGGGTGAGACAAAGTTGCAGCGCAGCACCGACAACGCTGAGGAAGCTCCATTGCACCACCAGCAACGCTCCGATGCATCACCGATGGAGCTCCATTGCAGCCTAATGACCCGGTGATGCGCCGATGAAGCTCCATTGAAGCACCACCGATGCTCCATTGCAGCCTTGGGAGACGCTTCATTATAGCCTCGGCGACGCGACGAAACTCCAGTGCAGCACCGACGACACGCCGGTGAAGCTCCATTGCAGCCGGAGTTGAGGGAGGTGCCCTGTCACAACAATGGTGGTGCTGCAAAAATGCATGGGTTGCAGCGCGGGAGTGACAGTGGCGAGCATGAGACTTCCATCGGTGGTGGCCGGAGTCGCCCTCACCCCTAACCTTGCCGCAACCGCGTCGTTTCGGTGCCGGTGTCGCCCCTCTCCCAGCGATGGCGAGGATGCAACATCAGCGACCATGGCGAGGGTGCAAACTACAGCGGCTGCTTCGCCCTTATGATTGCAACAACGACGATGTCCGGGGTAGTGTAGCATCATGCTGTCGGCGGCGGCGCCCCTCCTGGTTCCAAGCTGTGGGCGTGGTGCTCGCCATGGGAGCCTCATCCTCTCCTTTGGTACTAAGGAAGGAGGAGGAAAAGGGGAAAGGAGAAGATGTGTGGAGAAGAGAAAGGGCTTGAAGATAAGGTTGGAGGAGAAGCGTTGGCTGGTCCCTCAGGGGACACGTGGCGCACACAGCTGATGGTTTACGAGCGGAAGAAATCATCCAGATGAAATAGATCGTTTTCCATGAGACTAGCCAAAATGCATAGTAACATACACTCAAGAATATACACAAATCTCAGATTATGTTACATTACCTTCATAGTGGATAAGAATATAAGTGTGCAGTAACATGCAAAGCTTCATTTATTAGGTTATAGACTCATATTGCATTGGGACATGTGATGTTACAAAGAATTCAGCTAAGCCATCGTAACTACCTCTCTCCTCATTAAGTCATTGCCATATAAGCAAATTTCACGAGTTGGACTCGATGTTACTGCTGAAGTTACTCCCATTGTGGCTAGTCTGAAGAAAATGTATATATGTGGTCTACACACTCCGAGGACTCTTTGAGCTAACTGTGTCTGGCCCATTTTGACGAGTTGGAGTCCCTGACTACAACCTTTTATGAGGAGCTGTACACTTCGGAGGGGGTTCAAAATATGAATCAAGTTCTGGATACAGTCCCATGCAAGGTTACCCCATTGATGAATGAATCTCTTAATGCGCCATATACTCAAGAGGAGATAAAAAATGCTCTCTTCCAAATGTTCCCACTTAAAGCACCCGACCTAGATGGATATCCTGCACATTTTTTTCAGCGTCACTAGGACATTTGTGGTGATGAAGTTACCAACGTGGTTCTGAAAATCGCCGAAGGTACGGAGACATCTGGCGAGTATCAATGACACTGCATAGTTCTCGATCCCCAAGGTAAAAATTCCACGCTCTTATCCCGTTTCGACCGATTAGTCTGCGGCAATGTATTGTATAAGATAGCTTCAAGGTTATATCAAACCGCCTAAAGCTAGTGCTACTCGACATTATTTCGAGGAGCAATCAACATTCGGCCCCTGTGCAGATTGATCACCAACAATATTATAACTGCTTATGAATGCTCGCATTTTATGAAGCAAAACAAGGCGAAGAAACATCAATCGTGCGCTTTGAAACTTGACATGATGAAGGGATATGACAGGGTCGAGTGGGAATATTTGAGAGCTATAATGCTTAAGCTGGGCTTTACAGAGAGCTGGGTCGACATAGTAATGAATCTGGTGACCACAGTGAAGTTCTCCGTCATGTTCAATGGTAAGAAATTGCAGGAGTTTACGCCAACTCGTGGAATCAGACAGGGGGACCCAATATCCCCATACTTGTTCTTGTTATCGCCAGAGGGCCTTTCGTGCCTCCTTGAATCAAGAAGTGAGTCATCCAATCTGAGTGGTTTGCGATAGCTTCCTCAGCTCCACCGTGGAATCATCTTTTATTTGTCGATGATAGCCTCATTGCTTTTTCAAGGCAAACAGTGTGGGTGCTAATGAGGTAAACCAGTTCTGAATATTTATTGCCAAAGCTTACGTCAACGCATAAATTTTTCAAAATCATCAATTTTCTTCAAAGAAAAGGAGTGCCCGAGAATGTGAGAATGCAGATTAAAGAATTGCTTAACGTCCCAAATGAGACACTAAATGAGAAATATTTGGGAATGCCGTTCGACATTGGTAACTCAAAAACGGGGCCTTCAAATACTTAAAGGACCGGGTTGTGGAGTAAGGTACAAGGGTGGATTGTAAGCACCATGTCAACAATGGGTAAAGAAGTCCTTGTTAAGGTCATAGCTCAGCAAGGCCGCTTTTTTCGATGTCTTGCTTCAAGCTCCCCAGAGGATTGTGTGAACACCTCTACATGTTGATAAGGAAATTCTGGTGGGGGAGCAAAGAGGGACAATGCAAACCTCATTGGGTCTCTTGGTAAACCTTGACACGCCCAAAAGGAATGGGGGGCGTTGCAAAGATTTTGAGTTGTTCAATCTTGCTATGCTTGCTAGGCAGGCTTGGAGGTTGCTCTGTAACCTGTGAGACTTTGAGCGCGAGGCTGTTGAAAAGCATATACTTCCCAAACTCCGACATATTGCAGGTTAGTCTCGGGGCCACCCTAGCTGTGTATGGAGGGCTATTGTTGAAGGAAGAGACATCTTAAAGTAGGGCTTTATAAGGCGTATGGGAAATGGTAACACGACACACATCTCGAATGACAACTGGCTTTCCAGGACGAGATGCTTTTTACCAGAGTGGCTGCCGAGTACAGAACCCACCATCTTTGGTTTCTGAACTAATTGACCATACGCCTGCAACTCGGAACAGAGCGAGGGTGGAGGCAACTTCCATGCCAATGGATGCTGGAGTTATTTTGGGAATTCCTCCCCGCACCCAGAATATTTCTGACTTTTGGGGTTGGCATTTTGAGAATCATGGATCGCTCAATCGTGAAATCAGCTTATAAAATGCTAGTAGCGATTTAAAACAACGGAGAGAAGCATGGTTGGAGGGAGCCGTGGGCTCTTCTATTTCCAACGCAGAGGATAAAGCTTGGAAAACGTTATGGAAGACAAGTGTCCCAGCCAAGGTGCGGATGTTCTTGTATGCCTATCCCAACACTCTGCTGCCATCTAATGATGTACGCAGGCATCGCCACATGACAGATTCAGCCGCTATGGGCTTTGTGGTGCGCCTGATTCATGGCGGCATTCGCTCATTGAATGTGCCGCCGAGATGCACCTGGCCTCATAGATAGTGAACTGGCGCAACGTATGATGGAAGTTATGAACCTTCAGCCAAACAATGGCTTTTTACTCTAATG
The DNA here is from genome assembly GCA_021605145.1 of Aegilops bicornis. Lineage (NCBI taxonomy): Eukaryota > Viridiplantae > Streptophyta > Magnoliopsida > Poales > Poaceae > Aegilops > Aegilops bicornis. The sequence goes on along the minus strand of JAHIAL010000143.1, from coordinate 269,710 downwards.
GAATCCTCGTCGCAACAGAAATTCACATTTCTCGCGGTAACCTTGTGGGCTATTTGGTCGGCACAACGAAAGGCAATACATGAAGGTATATTCCAGAGCCCACACTCCACACATGCCTTTATAAACAGGTTCATATCAGATTTGGAAATCATTGACAGCAGCAATACGCATACTGTTCATGGACCATTATCACATGTGGCTCCTAATGCTAGACCCAAGGCTCCTCTAGTGGGCTATGCAAAAATTCATGTTGACGCTGGGGTCAGATTTGAGCGTGGAGGGCCCGCAGCTGCTGTCTGCATGGATGATCAAGGAAACTATCTTGGTAGCTCTGCACTTGTCATCTTTGGCGTATGCGACCCCACTGTTTTGGAGGCGATTGCATGTCGGGAGGCATTAGCATTGGCAGAGGACCTCAATTTGCAACAGTTCATCGTTGCCTCGGATTGCAAGCAAGTTGTTTCAGACATTTCCAAGGGGGTTAGAGGCCGGTATGGCGCTATCATTAGTGAATAAATCTCAAAGCTACTATGTTTAATTGTAAGTTTGGGTTCGAGGCTCGTGCTGCTAACTATGAGGCACATAGACTAGCTAAATTTGCTCTTTCTCAGGGCTTGGGACACCACGTTTGGTTTGGTAATCCCCATTACCCTTCTTGTATCCCATTTCATGTGAATTTTGGTGATGAATAAATTGTTTTCACCCCTAAAAAAAACTCACCTAAAAAAAAGTTTTCCTAAAAAAACCTAAAAAAACAGAGAAGATTGCCTAAAAAAGAAGAGGAATAAAAACGGAGACCCCAAAAATAAAAACCTAAAAAAAACAGAGAAGAAAGGGCATGACGGCTAGACCTAGATCGCGCTCCCCATCCCGACCTCCTCGCCGCCGGCACTCCTCGTCCGACAGCGCCAGCTTCGATCAGCTCAAGGAATAGGTCCTGTCGCAGGCATTACTCTATCTCGCGTGTATTCATTATTTGTTTCTGTACGTCAGGGGAAGATCTAATTCGTGATCTCTGTTTTGCAGGAGTGGGGAGCATTAAAATGAAGGCGCGGCAGTTCCTGAACGTGGTGATGCGGAGGTCCGGCAGTGGCAGCTCGTACACGGTGAGTCGCATCAAGCCCGGAGAGCATCTCTTCTATCGATCAACGGCGGAAGCACGGGCGGCAGCAGCAGCGCAAGCAAAGGAGGAGAATACAACGCCGCCATCACCAGCGGTTGCCCCGAAGATGCCACCGCCCAGGCTCAAATTCCAAGCGTACCGCGTAGACGGCCCAAGGCTCGATTTTTTGCCCTTCTACGGACGAGGCGGCGGCGGCGATGGTAAGATCCTCTGCATGGACTCGGCGGGCAACACCGTGCTCTGCGACGCCGGCAGCTGCTCCGTCCAGCCCGTTGCCGGCCTCAACGAACCCAAGGGTGACAGCCCCGTCTCCTTCTCCATCACTCGTGCGGAAACGGAAACCTCCCGTCAGGCCCTGTACGTCATGGACAGGTTCCCCTCTCCGGGCAATGCTTTCAACTTCGAAGCCCTCATCTACGGCAAGAAGTGCTGGGAGTGGCACCGTCTCCCGCCGCTGCCCTACGTCAATGACGCATCCTATGAATGCACCGCCATCCAGTCCTACATGCTGCTGGCTGATGGCTCGACCATCTGCGTGTCCTCCACTGGGCTCATCGGCACCTACTGCTTCGACACGGTTAGCTGCACCTGGGAAAAGACTGGCCGCTAGACCCTGCTGTTCCATGGACGGGCTGAGCATGTCCCTGAGCTTCGCGACCTCTGGTTCGGCATGGCCGGAAACGACCCAAACAACTTCAACAACTTGTGCGCACTGGACCGCTCCAACATTGGCAGGGCTCCCAAGTTGCTACATGACTGGCAGGTCCTCGACACGCCTCATGGATGGGTGCAGACAAGGGGTAGCCTGCGGTACCTTGGAGCCGGCAGGTTTTGCATCTTCGGAGCAAGATGCCCAGGGCAATCCGAGCAACACGGCGGCTGTGCTCACCGGCGTGGAGGTGGTACTCGAAGGATCAGCTGAACTCCAAATGATCAAGCACAAGTCCTTTGTCAGCTATGCCGGCATCCAGTGTGTTCTTTAACTCGCCGAGGCTGTGTTCGGTTAATCCTCTCCCATGGTGATGGGAGGGGATTCAGGGAGTTTTGACTTGCGGATTTTGTTACGCTCAACCCGGATTTCGTTACGCTCAACCCCTTTCAATCTCCACCAAACGGAAGCGAACATGTCTTAATGTTTAGGGGAGAAAATGCGCTGACAAAATGCCTCTTCTACCTTGCAGCAGCCAGATCAAGGTGGATGTAACTTACACTTAATCAAAAGTGGCCCAATCGGAAGTGTCGTCGGAATAGGTAGGCAGGGTAGGTCGCATCATGTGCATCCAACCATTTGGTGCACCTGGTCTAAGAAACCCCATTTATGATTGTTGGAAAATTCTTGGAAAAAATATGTTATAGTAGTAACACGAACATATCGTTCCACAAAATTTCATATGCAAATGAGAAATAAAAATGGCCGAAACCATAAAATTCACATCAAAATTAATACATCGCTGCAAAGAGGACCTAGCAAGAAAAAGAAATACAACATGGCCCTTCCTTTTTTGCATATATGACTCCAAATCATACAAGAGAAACGCAATTAAGTCATATCGCAGTTATAGGACTCTAAACCATACAAGAGGATTGCAATCGAGTCCATTGTTTTAAATAGCGCCTATAGCGTTTAGAGAGTTCTGCGCCAAGGACTTTGGTCCTAACACATGACCGAGCGTTTTAAATAGCGTGTTATAGCATTTAGAGAGGTTCACTGCTAGGAGGCATAGCCCGCTATTTGTAACTATGATTTGAGTCATATTGAACGTAACTGACGAGTTCATTGTCTTCGACACAAACCTTGCCAACGATGGACAAGGGGATAAGGGCCTTGCATGGAGGTTGAAGACGACACATTCATAAGCATTTCCTTTGTTGATCTGCAATTTATGTAGTCGAGATCTACAAGATAGCTCGCACACTCCAGAGAGATCGGCGGAGGTTGAGATGAAATATAACGGTTCCTCTTTAATTTGATCAGCTTATGAAGAAAGATTGGCACTAGATCTATCCAGGGGTTCTCGTGAGCTTATTAAAGAAGCTTTCACCAAATCCACTTCTCACCGCCACAATCCACCATGGTAGTCGGGTTGAGGACGAGGAAGGCGAGCTTAATACGTTGCTCGTTGCCAATGGAGCAAATAACGAAGACATAACATCAGTCTCCTCGAAGGTAAGTCTACATGTATTCCTACCGCTACTATCTACAGAGAGGCCAGCCACCCACCTCTCGCATTCCTTCTCCGGCCGGCACGAGTCCGCTGGAGGAGGACGGGAGAGGGACGGGGAGACACGAGCAACTCATGGGGAAGGAGAAAGAAAGGGAGAAAAGAAATGGGAGCCATATATATATTACTCCCTCCGTTCCTGAATAGTATAGTTCTTTTTAGAGATTTCAATATGGACTACATACGTATGTATATAGACATATTTTAGAGTGTAGGTTCACACATTTTGCTCCGTATGTAGTCTATATTGGAATCTCTAAAAAGACTTATATTTAGGAACGGAGGGAGTATAAGCTTATTGAAACCATTTAGCCGGACTTAAGTATTATGGTTTTTTAGCTTTTACAAGTATAACTTTGTAAACAACCAATTATGATGTTCAACTCTATTTGTGAAACTGAAAATGTTCCCAATATCTGAAGGAAAAATATAAGTGTTAAAGCATAGTAGATTAGGAGGGACCCTAAACGGAGCCCCTGCATACTTTGTTGGGGCTTGAACCAAAAAAAGGTACTCTAGGAATGGCCACACATGTGTTTAGTAATCACATCATCTATGTTACTCCTTCAGTTCCTTAATATAAGTATTTTTTAGATATTTCAATATAGACTACATACAGTGTATATTAGACATATTTTAGAGTGTAGATTCACTCGTTTTGCTCCGTACGTAGTCTACAAAGGAATCTCTAAAAAGACTTATATTTAGAAGCGGAGGGAGTAATAAAGACCAAAATTTGGAACTAACAAAAATGTTGTGTTGCCTTTGCCTCTTGTTGCATTTATTTAGAGTTTGAAGCGAAGGGAGTAAAAAAAACCTTTATTTTCCAAAAACCCTAAGAATAAGGTTTGAACTAAAAATATTTATTTATTAAAAAAACTATTCATTAAAAAAACGGAGTCTATTATATAAGATCACTAGCCCCTTCAAGATTATAATTTTAAAATACGTAATTCTTTAAGGAAATGGTTAAATATTTATATTTTTCTCAAATCTCAGTAATTTACCCAAGAAATATTTCATCATTGCCCACATGAGTTTCACTACATGGCCATGTTCAAAATAATGATCAAGCATCAATCACACACTCGCTCCTAGTTTGACCTATAAAAAAAATCCATAAAACAATTCTCAAATAAATCCAGCACATGCTTATGTTCCCTATCTACTATCTAGTGGGCAACCTTTCTTACCCATCTTAAGCAGAAATTTTGAGTGAAACTTCAGATCTACTCCTCTGTTCAAACAATGGAATTGGATGCTCTAGCTCAAAATTTTGCCTCCACCCACTGTTCTACCCTCTCCTTGCCTCTAGTCCTTGCATGTGCCACTAGTACGAAATCGGGCTTTGTAGGTGGTTTTCGTAAATGGTCCTGAGGCAGCTACCCAAATACGTCTGAAAATCTGTGTCGCTAATACTTGCGAGTCAGAGGCGGTCACCTGAACTATCGTAGGTGGTTTCTCCTTTCTAACGCCTCTACCGCTCAGAGCACCGCAGACAATTTCTAATTACTAACCGTCTCGAATGCTCAGAGCATCGCAATCAATTTCTTCAATTTGGTAACGAGCCCTACTGAAATTCATAGAAACAACAAACTTATGCATATACACTGAAATCGATATAAAACAACATCATTGTTCAACATTTTAACATCACGCATAGAAAAAAGAGTTAAATATGAAAACTCATCAGACATGTTTCACACAACACAAACATCCTAGGCCTCCAGGCTCCAGCGTATCACTAGCTCCAGCACATCACACTAGTCTTTATGAGGCCATAGAAGTCTACATCCTTGGGCCGTAGGTCAGAAACTTTAGTGGCCATCATTAGTGTTGCCCCCTCGGTAACCGTGCCTTGCTTCAGATTGGCGCCATGAGGACGAGGGAACCAAGAATTGTGTATCGAATTTCACAAGATCAACACCCAAGGGCCGAGACGCACGACTTCGGAAGGTAGCTTCGTCATCAAAGACGAGTCCTTGACAACTGCACTTATTCGGCTAGCTACCTTGGAATGTGTAGCATGTTGCAAGGCCTTGGCCCTCTTAGAGGATCTAAACTTGCAGGAACTTGTTATCACATGTGATGCATCCACCGTAGTAAAGAACATCAATGGAGCGGGTTCACATATAGCTCAGTGCTTACGGAGATCAAGGAATGAGCAAGTTCCTTCATTTCAGTAAGGTTTATTCACGAGGGTGAATCGTCTAACTACGAGGTGCATAATCTTGTGAAGAGTGTTCTCTCCCTCGATCATGGTCGCTATCTCTAGCTTCTTCAGCCATGGGATCCTTCTACTGTACCCCTTATTATAGAGCAATAAAGAGACCATATGATTCTAAAAAAATGGAGAAGGATATGATAAGACACCTGGAGAATTGCCTCTAGCAAGTCATGCTACAACTTGGGCCCCTCTATCTGACGTCCATCATATATCCAACCAAAAGGATTGGACCAAAGGTACAACAACCCACACTTCGCAGTTTTCAGCAGCAAATTTCTTATCAAAAAACACATGGCAACGCTCCGAGCGGGCTTAGCGAGCTTGTTTTCTCCATGTCATGCCGCCGAGGAGAGGGTTGAGGGCGAGCAACACAGCGGAGGAGGGGGAAGAGGACAGGGATGCCCCGCCGTGGAGGAGAGGAAGGCGAGTTGCGCTGCTATGGAGGAGGGGCCGCCGTTGGGGAGCAAGAGAGTAAAGGCCGCAAGACCGCCGTGGAGGACCGGCAATGTCGAGATAGAGGAAGGAGACTCAGCAGTGCAGTGGATTCCTTTTCGATTATCTGTCGCACCGCTCGGTTCTGAATTCAGTAGCAAGCTCTCCAATTTGAAGGATGCCAAATTGCATAATTTCTTGGTGCTTTGTAATCGTTATTGCCGTGTAAATGGTTAGTGCATCTATGTTCCACTCATTCTTAATTTTTATGCTAAGTGCTAAAGACCTTCTTCGCTAAATGTTTTTGAATTTTAATTACAAGTGCCAACGAATTATTCAGTCTTTTGCTTTTAATTATGTTCCTGCATAATAGGTTTAGTTATTATTTTTATATTTTTATTTTTGGGAATCTAAATATGAAGAGTTCTTTTTTTTTATAAAAATATGAAGAGTGCTTAGTACATATAGCTTTTGTCGCCCGTGCTGAAAACAGCAGGTCCGGGCGTCTCTACTGAAAACTGACTACGTGTTGGCTGTCTTCCCCTGGGGCCAATCCCCTCCGTCGGATCTTCAATAGACGTCAGAGAAAAGGGGCAAGTTGCAGCGTGTCACCTGATCTCTGTTCCACTTCCATCCGATCCTAGCCGCCGCCGCCGCCGCCATCCCCGCTGCGACCGCCAACTCTGTCGCAGGTATTAATTACTCCTTATTTCTCTTGCCCTGGTCGATCTTGTTTGTTTTCGTTGAAGTGCTGGGTCTCTGGGGCATCATTCATCATCTAATTCATGATCTCTCTTTTGTAGGAAGGAGTGGTGAGTGATGAAGGCGCGGCAGTTCTTGAACGTCGTGATGCAGAGGTATCGCGGTGGAAGCTTGTATACGGTGAGTCGCATCAAGCCCGAGGAACAACTCTTCTACCCATCCACGGCCGAAGCACGGGCAGCAGCAAAATCCAAGGTCAATCTCACGGACTGGCCACCATCGGCCGTGGCGCCACCATGGATGGAGACCATCACACGGATTCCTCCGCCCAGGCTCAGACTCCAACGGTCCATCTCAGACGAGGAAAGGATAGATTTCCTGCCCTTCCATGAACGAAGCGGCGGCGGCGCTAGCAAGATCCTCTGCGTGGACGCCGAGGGGCACACCGTCCTATACGACATGGACGCCGGCTCCCTCCAGCCGATTCCATGCCTCAACAGTCCCAAGGGGAGCAGGCCCATCGGCTTCTCCGCCACTGATGCCGAAGCCGACGACCCTGAGCGTGCCCATGTCTTCTACGTCATGGGAAGGTACCCAGTCAGCTGCAATCCCTGCAACTTCGAGGCACTCATGTACAGCGACCCTTCCAGTGGCGGGAGGTTGAAAGGCTGGCATTGGCACCCGCTACCGCCACCACCCGCCTATGTTGACGAGTGCCCTGACCTTTGCCATGCGCTGCTTCACATTGAAGGTGACTCGATCCTTGTCATCTCCTCTGGACAAAAAAGCGTCGGCACCTACTGCTTCAACACGGCCAGTCGCAAGTGGTTTAAGGCCGGCCCCTGGAAACTGCCATTCTACAGTCGTGCCGTGCATGTACCAGAGCTCGACAACCTCTTGTTTGGTATTGACAATAATGAACACCACTTTTGTGCAATGGATATCTCCTCCCGTCTTATCTCGAAAAGGGGTCCACCTTTGGTGTACACTTGGCCACACCTTGATCTGCCTGAGGACTGGGCGATGCTAGATTGCAGCTTCGTCTATTTGGGAGCTGGGAGGTTTTGTATCAGCAAAGTCTTTGAGTTTGGTTTCGACGAACGCACTGGCGACATGACTGACATGGGTGTTGTGATGTCTGGTGTGGAGGTAGTGCGTTACAAGAAGTCTGGACTCGTTATGGTCAATCATAGGTCTAAATTCTACAATTTCATATGGGATGACATCCAGTGTGTCTTGTAAGGGTAAATCACTAGTGAAAAGGGAGCAAATAAAATGGTATTTCCTACAGGATTGGAACTGTGTGTCTTCCCCTTAATTTCCATTCCATTTGTATTTAGTAGTCAATTACAACTTCAGGTATGTTAGTTTTTGGGTTGTACAAATACTCCCTCCGTTACTTTTTCTATGGTGTATTTTTTTTTACTAAAATTCCACAATGAAAGGCGTATTTGGTGTAATCCAAGATAATCCCACTTTTACCCCTCCACCTAGCATGTATGGATGTAACTTATGCTCATTTCGTGCGGGACTTGGGGTGAAAAACACCAAATCGACAACACAGCCCGCCGTTCCTTCGCGGGCGGGTCGGTCGGTGAAGCGCGCAGCCGCCGCCACCTCCCCTCCTCCCATCTCCTTCCCTCGCCGTTGCTTCAGTAGGATGGCCGGAAATCCCGCCCCGCCTCCGAGGATGGTGACCGCGAGGCGTCTCGACTGCTCCCGGTGGTGCTGCATCAGGATGGGGCGGGCTGCTGGTGCATGCGGGCTCAGAGTGGCTCATTTGTGGAGCGGGCGCGGATCTACTTCGCTGGAACCATGGATGTGGCATACAACGATGGATCTCGCGCTAGACCCAAGGTCTGAAAAATCTGGATCAACAACCACACGTGTCCGTCCGCTCCAAGCCATCCACGGACCTTCGGCTTCTCCTTGCGACTAGTGAAGGCAACCGGCGAGTGTGTTGTCTGGCTGGGATGGGGCGTGCGTCGGGCTCTCTGCTAGGAGTTGGACCACGCGGCGAGGTGCTGGACTTCCATGTGGGCGGTGACCGGCCGACGACGCTATGATCCACGACTTGGTGGTGGTGATTCAGGTCTGGGCGACCGAGCGGGGTGATTGCACATTGTGCTACAGTGACCTCCTACGGCTCCACGACAACAATGGTCACCGAAAGATCTTCGAGAGTGTTCATGTCTAAAGATCCAATGGTTGACTTCAGGGTTGAGATGCAAATTATGGACGACAACTTGACGTAGAGGGTCTAACCACCCACAGTCGGAGTTGCTCCTGGATTGAATGCCGCAAGTCAAGATCCGAGGTCTGGATGTTATCGAACACCATCCAGTTCTGGGTCTTTCAGACAACCAAAGGACACAACACATCGTACGGCTCCAGGAGGGGTGACAGGGAGTGAAGGCACGCCAAACATTTTCGACACAACAATCAACGGGCATACTGTAGCGGCCGAGGACGCACGCCCACATCGGATGCAAATGGGGGCGCTCGAAGAATAGGTGCACAATTATCTCAGACCGGCCAGGTGTCTTCAGTTCAAGGCGAGTGCGGTGTACGGCATGATCAAACTCACCGGCCATGAGCTCCCCCTGCATTACCTGAATTGGGATGGCTTCATGCCCATCAAGATCAAGGTGTTCACCGGGGTTCCATGAGATGGTAACACTCATACGCGGGACTTCCTACATGAGGAGTTGACATCACAATAGTCTTTGTAAGACGATAGAATTCTCAGACCTGGGGCCTCAACACAGAAACTTCGGTGGACATCATTAGTGTTGGCCTCTCGGGTGACCGCGCCTTACTTCAGATTGGCACCATGAAGAAAAGGGAACAAATATTTGAGTGTCGAACTTCACAAGAACAACACCACAAGGCGGCAACAGCCATCATTTGTTGAGACGACGCGGGAAGGTACCTTGGGCCATCAACACCAAGTCCTTGAGAACTGCATTGATTCGGCTACCTTGGAATGCCTAGCATGTTTCAAGGCCTTGGCCGTTGCACGTGATCTAATTGTCGTGCTGCTACATGAGCGAGAGACGTGCTTAGAGCAACTCCAACGGGTCGATCCAAACGGACGGTGCATTTGTCTGTTTGGGTCGGCCGCCCACCCGGCGTCCGCCAGTTTTCCATTTGGGTCGGCAGTGCGCCCATCGCGCCGACCCATTTTATGTCCGCACTCAACTTTTTGAAAAAAAAGGTCCGCGGCCGATCATGCCAGCGGCCATGTCTCATGCCGGCACCATGCCAGTGCCGGCATACAATACCGACTTCAGAAAATATCATCACAGTTCATGCTGGCGCACTCGTCAGCCGGCCGGCACACATGCCAGCACACAAAAAGGGTGGGACTTGAGTTCGACCACGCCATCGCGGCTCCCGTGGTCATGCCAGCACACCTGCCGGCATACAAAAAAGATGGCGCTCGCCGCCATAGATCACTCGTCATCGAACTTGAGCATGTCGGCGTGCATCTTCTCGAAGTGGCACGCGCGTCGACGTCGCTCACAAGATGTGGCCCGGCTACGGGCTTCACCTACAAGGAGATCCATGTTGATGGCCACCATAGTTGGTGCCTCCAGGTACTCGAGGCCTTCGTCAATGGCACCACCAACTACCCGAGCGGCCACGTCGGCGGTGGAGGATATGGAGGCGGCCGACGGCTGCGGATCCCTAGCGCTCCTCAAGGGCGTCAGGGGAGGCGGTGGGCTGGGGAGGGTGTGCGGCGGCTGGTAGAGCGGTCACAGAGGGGACGGGGACAGCTGTGACCATGGTGCCCGTTAACTCACGCTGTCGCTGGTAGTTTCCCACATGGTGTGTGCCCGTTAACTCACTGTCGCTGATAGTTTCCCACACGGCGTGCGTGCGTGCGTGTGTGCGTGCGTGCGTGTTCGCCTCCTTGGAGGGCAATCTTAAGTTGTCGCGCTCGTCTTTTGTTTCGTTTGTTACTGGAATGATGCATATGTTTTGTTTTTGGGGGATTTGTTCTTTTCCATTTATATACTGTTATAGACATGTGGATGAAACTAAACGTTAGCCAATGAATGCATGTATAAGGTTGATCAGAATCATTATGTGACATGCCATCTTGCTGTGTCTTTGAAAGATGCAATCAAACCAAATACATGTTTGTAGTTGATGATCTAAAGGACTTGTTGGTCATATAATCAGTTTGTCTTCTGAGGATCCATGCCTATGGATGGATAGATATGTTACCAGATCCGGTCACTTGTAAACTCTAGCTAGCATATGCTTGTTGCTTGTAATTCTTGTGAAATACTTGAGTGAAAAGAGACTACACATGCCCATCAACATAAAAAAGGCCCGCCTTGAACATTATTAGAAACATAAGCCTTGAAGAAACCAGAATAGCTCAAGTGACTCTACAACATTACTAGAAACAAACATAGAACAATATTTTTTGGCATCCTCAAAGAAACTAGAATAGCTACTACTAACTTGAAAATTTTGGTACAAAACAGAAAACAGAGGAACTTGAACTTGCTACAACATCCTTGAGATTGTAAAAGCTGTGCGAAATTTGTGCCATGTAATAAATTCCTTTGCTGAAAATGAAACGGATCATCATCATCAATGTCATTAAACGCTCTAGAGATGCCCACCAGCCATCCAGACTTGCGCCACCTCATTGATCCGTGGCACCCTCCTCTCCACCATGCCTTGCCTTCTTCTAAGATCATCTCCATATATACTAGGAAGAATCATCCATCCGCGTGCGGGGTGCGCGTGGATATGGAAGAAAAGCAGTGATCAGACACGAACTGAAGCAAAACGCATAGGCAAATCGAAGGAACAGAAAATCATTGCTCGCGGATGCGTCGGGGAACCAATGCCGAATGACTTGTTCGATCGGCGAGGAGGCGCGCCTCTCCATGTTAACAGTCGACGGCGCCGGGAAACTAGCCCCTCCTGATGGTGACGGACCACAGCGAAGCAAGCCCTCGATTGGCTCCAGCACCGCCACCACCCAGCCACCCAGGCGAATAGGCCATTGGTCGGGATGGCCGCACCCTCCCCGCAGAAGCATCTGCGGGTGAGGAAGACTACAAGACCACCTACTATGCTCAGCACTATGGACAGAGCTTCATGGGGCCAAAGGGGGCTATTGCCCCCCCCCCCCCCCACTGTAGGAAAACTCTTGTGTGTACCCTAATTATTAGGCTTAAATATCAAAAAAAATCAGAGTTCATGCATAACTTATCTTATTTGCCCCACTCAACTTTGATTAGCCCCCCTCAACAATCTTCGTTCTGCTCCTCTGAGCTACCTAATTAAGGGCCAGTTCTTTTAGGTGGCTTAAAAAATAAGCCGCCTCTCCCCAGCTTAAAAAATAAGCCGCTACCAAAATGTGTTGAGGCTTCTAGATTAGTAATTCCATAGCTAGTTTAGAAACCCCAATGAATGAGGGAGGCAGCCTATGGGAAAAGCTGGGGAGGAGGCGGCTTATTTTTTAAGCCGCCAAAAGAACTGGCCCTAAAGATTGTCTTGGTGGCTGTGGCGCGCTCTCAGCAATCGTCATGTATCGCGTTTTGGGCGTTTTCTTCGATTTTTTTTTCGCACGCGTTTTAGATTTTTATAGAATTTATTTCCAGTCTTCTTGAGGATTGGACAAAAAAAGTTTTAAAAAACATGTTTTTTTCTTCCGCACAAGGCACAGTCGTGCCTCTCGAAAATGAAAAAAACCCCGTGTTTTTTTCCTTCTGTGAGAGGCACGGATTTGCTTCCGTAAGAGGCATGAATTTGCTTCCGCAAAGGCACAGCCGTGCCTCTCTGAAAAGAAAAAAAATATGCATTTCTTTCTTTCTCTGTGAGAGGCATGGATTTGCTATGCGTTTTTTTCCTTTCACGAGGGGCACGGATTTACTTCCGTGAGAGGCACAGACGTGCCTCCCCGAAACAAAAAAAATACACGTTTTTTCCTTCCATGAGAGACACGGATTTGCTTCAGCGAAACAAAAAACCCCGTGTTCTTCACTTCCGCGAGAGGAACGGATTTGCTTCCGCGAGATGCATAGTCGCGCCTCTGATAAACAAAAAAATAAACACATCTTTTTCCTTTGCAAGAGGTACAAATTTAGTTCTCGTGGAGGCACGGATTGTAGGGGAACGTAGTAATTTCAAAAAAAAATCATACGCACACGCAAGATCATGGTGATGCATAGCAACGAGAGGGGAGAGTGTCGTCCATATACCCCCATAGACCGTAAGCGGAAGCGTTATGAGAGCGCGGTTGATGTAGTCATACGTCTTCACGATCCGACCGATCCAAGTACCGAACGCACGGCACCTCCGAAGTTCAAAGACACGCTCAAATTTCGATGACGTCCCACGAACTTCGATCCAGCAGAGCTTCACGGGAGAGTTCCATCAGCACGACGGTGTGATGACGGTGATGGTGTTGCTACTGACGCAGGGCTTCGCCTAAGGACCACTACGATATGACCGATGTGGATTATGGTGGAGGGGGGCATCGCACACAGCTAAAAGATCAATGACCAACTTGTGTGTCTATGGGGTGCCCCCTCCCCCGTATATAAAGGACTGGAGGAGGGGGAGAGGTCGGCCCTCCTAGGCGCGCCCCAAGGAGAGTCCTACTCCCACCGGGAGTAGGACTCCAACCCTTCCAAGAGTAGGAGTAGGAGAGAGGGAAGGAGGAGAGAGGGGAAAGGAAAGGGGGGCGCTGCCCCCTCCTTGTCCAATTCGGACTAGAGGGGGAGGGGGCGCGCGGCCTGACCTAGCCGCCCCTCCTCTTCTCCACTGAGGCCCAATAGGACCATTATACTCCCCGGGGGGTTCCGGTAACCCCCCCGATACTCCGGTATTTGTCTGAACTTTCCCGAAACCTTTCTGAAGTCCAAACACCGTCGTCCAATATATCGATCTTTATGTCTCGACCATTTCGAGACTCCTCGTCATGTCCGTGATCATATCCGGGCCTCCGAACTACCTTCGGAACATCAAAACACATAAACTCATAATACCGATCGTCACCGAACGTTAAGCGTGCGGACCCTATGGGTTCGAGAACTATGTAGACCTAACCGAGACACGTCTCCGGGTCAAGAACCAATAAGCGGAACCTGGATGCTCATATTGGCTCCTACATATTCTACAAAGATCTTTATTGGTCAAACCGCATAACAACATCGTTGTTCCCTTTGTCATCGGTATGTTACTTGCCCGAGATTCGATCATCGGTATCTCAATACCTAGTTCAATCTCGTTACCGGCAAGTCTCTTTACTCGTTCCGTAATACAGCATCCCGCAACTAACTCATTAGTTGCATTCTTGCAAGGCTTATAGTGATGTGCATTACCGAGAGGGCCCAGAGATACCTCTCCAACAATCGGAGTGATAAATCCTAATCTCGATCTATGTCAACCCAACAAGTACCTTCGGAGGCACCTGTAGAGCACCATTATAATCACCCAGTTACGTTGTGACGTTTGGTAGCACACAAAGTGTTCCTCCGGTATTCGGGAGTTGCATAATCTCATAGTCATAGGAACATGTATAAGTCATGAAGAAATCAATAGCAATATACTAAACGATCGAATACTAAGCTAGCGGAATGGGTCAAGTCAATCACATCATTCTCTAATGATGTGATCCCGTTAATCAAATGACAACTCATGTCTATGGTTAGGAAACTTAATCATCTTTGATAAACGAACTCGTCAAGTAGAGGCATACTAGTGACACTCTATTTGTCTATGTATTCACACATGTATTATGTTTCCGGTTAATACAATTCTAGCATGAATAATAAACATTTATCATGAAATAAGAAAATAAATAATAACTTTATTATTGCCTTTAGGGCATATTTCCTTCATTCTCCCACTTGTAGTAGAGTCAATAATCTAGATTACACAGTAATGATTCTAACACCCACTACTAGGAAAAGGGCTATAGATGAAATGGTCACTAATGACGCACCAGACATGTGGTGCACCACTACTATATACTAATGGCGCACCATGTGTTGGTGCGCCATTAGTGTCCAAATACTAATGGCGCCCACATCCGAGGTGCGACATTAGTAACAATTTTTTTTTATTTTTTTTCAAAACTAGTGATGGCGCACCAGGGGATAGTGCGCCATCAGTAGTTAAACTAGTAATGGCGCACCACATCCACGGTGCGCCACTATTATTTTTTTTCATATTTTTTTAAAACTAGTAATGGCGCCATTACTAGTTGAACTATTAATGGCGCACCACTCCCATGGTGCGCCATTACTAACTTGGCCCAAAAATTCCCCCAAATGCACCCCCCGGACCGCCTTTTCAGTTTAAAAAAATAAAAGAAAATGATGAAAATGTCAAAAAAATAAAAGAAAATAAGTTTCCCATGTGATATGTGGTCTAGTTGTTGGGAAAATTTACAAATATGAATTTCGACTTTATTTGTAAAATCTCTGGAATTTGTAAAATGGGCATAACTTTTGCATCTGAACTCGGATTAAAAAGTTTTCTATATGAAAAGTCATCTACTCGAAAAGTTACATCCGAATTTTTGTTAAACATTTTTCTACACATTTATCATTTTTGAAGTACATGAGTAACATTTTTGTTAAACATATATTTTGAGGTCTTCCTTTTTCATAAATATTGTACGTTTTTTGTATATAGTAGGAGCATTTTTTATACTCGTTTGACATGTTTAAAATACATGATTAATATTTTTTTCAGATATATGTTTTGATGTCTACTTTTTCATACATATTATACATTTTAAATATATATATAAGATATATTTGACTTAAACATGTTTAACATTCTTCAAATACATGATTAACTTTTTTCAAATATATGTCTTGATGTATACTTTTTTGTCATACAGATCCTAGATTTTTCGTAAAGATAAGATTTTTTTTCATATACACATTCACCATTTTTAAAATACACGATTTCATTTTTTCAGAAATAGGTTTTGATGCCTACTTTTATTTCATACATATTATACATTTCTCATATACATAAGCAGCATCTTTCTTATACTCGTTTAACATACACGATTAACGTTTTCTCGATTATATATATGTTTTTATTTCTAAATTTTAGTATACATACGAACCATTTTTTATGCGTGTTAACATTTTTCAAATACATGAGTAACAATTTTTCAAATAAGCTTTTTTGATCATTTTTGTATATGTCTTAAATAAATTAACACACACGATACTTGTTAATTGTCACAACATTTTTTTGAATGTGTCAACATTTTTAAAATGATGCTAACAGTCTTTTTACATTGCATTTAACATTTTTCAAATTCATGATTTTTAATTTTCTCAGTATTTTTAGGTGCTGGAATTTACTTGTTTAGAATGTTTGATTTTTTTTTGAACAAATGTAAGAAACCAAAAATAAATGAATGAAGAAAACATGCATCAATGATCTACACACGCTTTTCCGAAGACTCTTCGAGCTAGCTGTGCCTGGCCCATTTATGTGCATCTCGACGAGAGGCTACGCTATGGGTAGCTACAGGCGACACATTGTGGCCTCCTAGGAATACCTGCTGCTTTGGGAGAGCAACTAACAAAGGAGTATTCTTTCAGGAGCCCTACAAAGGTCAGCTGGGTGGGCCGAGAGAGCGCCAGCCACTCTCAGTCATCGCGACGTGTCGCACTCTGGGTTCGCACGCGTTTTTGTCTTTTTAGATGAATTGTTTTCCTATTTTCTCTCGGTCATTCTTAGGTTTTGGACAAAAAATAGTTTCAATTTTTTTGCCCCAAAAACGCGTTTTTCTCCTTCCGAGCGAGGCACAGCCATGCCTCTCGGAAATGAAAATAAAACATGTTTTTTTTCCTTCCGCGAGAGGCATGAATTTGCTTCCGTAAGAGGCAAGGATTTGCTTCTGCAAGAGGTGCCTCTCGGAAACAGAAAAAAACACTTTTCTTTCTTTCCCCGCGAGAGGCACAAATTTGCTACATATTTTTTTCCTTTCGCGAGAGGTACAGATTTGCTTCCGTGAGAGCCACATATTTACTTCCACGAGAGGCACAATCATGCCTCTCAAAAACGAAAAAATACGCAATTTTTTTCCTTCCGTGAGAGGTACGGATTTGCTTTTGCAAAATAAAAAACATGTTTTTTTACTTCCGCGAGAGGTACGAATTTGCTTCGTTGAGAGGCATAGTCGTGCCTCTCTGAAACGAAAAAAAATACAATTTTTCCTTTCGGAAGAGGTACAAATTTATTTCTCGTGGAGGCACGGATTTGGTTCCGCGAGAGGCACCGTCATGCCTCTTCCAGAAAGGAATAAGAAGTGCTCCGGGTCGGTTTTTCATCCGGGGTTTTTGAAGGAAATATGCCCTAGAGGCAATAATAGAGTTGCTATTTATATTTCCTTATGTCATGATAAATATCTATTATTCAGATGCTAGAATTGTATTAACCGAAAACTTGATACATTGTAGTAGTGCCTGGGTATTTGATACCGGTTCGGTTGCTCATATTTGTAACTCAAAACAGGGGCTACCGATTAAACGAAGATTGGCTAAGGACGAGGTGACGATGCGCGTTGGGATTGGTTCCAAGGTCAATGTGATCGCCGTCGGGACGCTACCTCTAAATCGACCTTCAGGATTAGTTTTAGACCTGAATAATTGTTACTTGGTGCTAGCGTTGAGCATGAACATTATATCTGGATCTTGTTTAATGCGAGACGGTTATTCATTTAAATCAGAGAATAATGGTTGTTCTATTTATATGAGTAATATCTTTTATGGTCATGCACCCTTGAAGAGTGGTCTATTTTTGTTGAATCTCGATTGTGGTGATACACATATTCATAATATTAATGCCAAAAGATGCAAAGTTGATAATGATAGTGCAACATATTTGTGGCACTGTCGTTTAGGTCATATTGGTGTAAAGCGCATGAAGAAACTCCATGCAGATGGACTTTTGGAATCACTTGATTATGACTCATTTGATGCTTGCGAACCATGCCTCATGGGCACTATGACTAAGACTCCGTTCTCCGAAACAATGGAGCGAGCTACCGACTTATTGGAGATAATACATACCGATGTATGCGGTCCGATGAGTGTTGAGGCTCGCGGCAGGTATCGTTTTTTTCTGACCTTCATAGATGATTTGAGCAGATATGGGTATATCTACTTAATAAAACACAAGTATGAAACATTTAAAAAGTTTAAAGAATTTCAGAGTGAAGTGGAGAATCATCGTAACAAGAAAATAAAATTTCTACAATCTGATCGCAGAGGCGAGTAGTTGAGTTACGAGTTTGGCCTTCATTTAAAACAATGTGGAATAGTTTCGTAACTCACGCCACCTGGAACACCACAACGTAATGGTGTGTCCAAACGTCGTAACCGTACTTTATTAGATATGATGCGATCTATGATGTCGCTTACGATTTACCACTATAGTTTTGGGGTTATGCATTAGAGACACATGCATTCACTTTAAATTGGGCACCATCTAAGTCCATTGAGACGACACCGTATGAACTATGGTTTGGCAAGAAACCTAACTGTCGTTTCTTAAAGTTTGGGGTTGCGATGCTTATGTGAAAAAGCTCCAGCCTGATAAGCTCGAACCAAAATCGAAGAAGTGCGTCTTCATTGGATACCCAAAAGAGACTGTTGGGTACACCTTCTACCATAGATCTGAAGGCAAGATTTTTGTTGCTAAGAATGGATCCTTTCTAGAGAAGGAGTTTCTCTCGAAAGAAGTTAGTGGAAGGAAAGTAGAACTTGATGAGGTAATTGTACCTTCTCTTGAATTGGAAAGTAGTTCATCACAGAAATTAGTTCCAAAGTGATGCCTACACCAATTAGTGAGGAAGCTAATGATAATGATCATGAAACTTCAGATCAAGTTACTACTGGACCTCGTAGGTCAACCAGAGCATGTTGCGCATCAGAGTGGTATGGTAATCCTGTTCTGGAAGTCATGTTACTAGACCATGATGAACCTACGAACTATGAGGAAGCGATGATGAGCCCGGATTTTGGAAAATGGCTTGAGGCCATGAAATCTGAGATGGGATCCATGTATGAGAATAAAGTATGGACTTTGGTGGACTTTCCTGATGATCGACAAGCCATAGAGAATAAATGGATCTTCAAGAAGAAGACTGATGTTGATGGTAATGTTACTGTCTACAAAGCTCGACTAGTCGCAAAAGGTTTTCGACAAGTTCAAGGAGTTGACTACGATGAGACCTTCTCACTCGTAGCGATGCTTAAGTCTGTCCGAATCATGTTAGCAATTGCTGCATTTTATGATTATGAAATATGGCAAATAGATGTCAAAACTGCATTCCTTAATGGATTTCTTAAAGAAGAGTTGTATATGATGCAACCAGAAGGTTTTGTTGATCCTAAGGGTGCTAACAAAGTGTGCAAGCTCCAGCGATCCATTTATGGACTGGTGTAAGCCTCTCGGAGTTGGAATATACGTTTTGATGAGGTGATCAAAGCATATGGTTTTATACAGACTTTTGGAGAAGTCTGTATTTACAAGAAAGTGAGTGGGAGCTCTGTAGCATTTCTAATATTATATGTGGATGGCATATTGTTGATTTGAAATGATATAGAATTTCTGTATAGCATAAAAGGATACTTGAATAAGAATTTTTGAATGAAAGACCTCGGTGAAGCTGCTTATATATTGGGCATCAAGATCTATAGAGATAGATCAAGACGCTTAATTGGACTTTCACAAAGCACATACCTTGATAAGATTTTGAAGAAGTTTAAAATGGATTAGTCAAAGAAAGGGTTCTTGCGTGTGTTAGAAGGTGTGAAGTTGAGTCAGACTCAATGCCCGACCACTGCATAAGATATAGATAAAATGAAAGTCATTCCCTTTGCTTCAGCTATAGGTTCTATCATGTATGCTATGCCGTGTACCAGACCTGATGTGTGACTTGCTATAAGTATAGCAGGGAGGTACCAAAGTAATCCAGAGGTGGATCATCGGACCGTGATCCAAGACCATCCTCAAGTACCTAAAAGGACTAAGGATATGTTTCGCTTTATGGAGGTGACAAAGAGCTCGTTGTAAATGGTTATGTCGATGCTAGCTTTGACACTGATCCGGATGACTCTATCTCACAAACCGGATACATATTTATATTGAATGGAGGAGCTGTCAGTTGGTGCAGTTCCAAGCAAAGCGTCATGCCGGGATCTACGTGTGAAGCGGAGTACATAGCTTCGTCGGAAGCAGCGAATGAAGGAGTCTGGACGAAGGAGTTCATATCCGATCTAGGTGTAATACCTAGTGCATCGGATCCAATGAAAATTTTTGTGACCATACAAGAGCAATAGCCTTAGCGAAGGAATCCAGATTTCACAAAAGAACCAAACACATCAAGAGACGCTTCAACTCCATCCGTGATCAAGTCAAGTCAAGGAGGGAGACATAGAGATTTGCAACATACATACGGATCTGAATGTGGCAGACCCTGTAACGCCCCGAGACCGACACTTCAGAAGACTTCTAGCTACTCCGAGTTTCGTCGTGTGATTTGTTTTGTTTGTTGCATCATTTGCATTGCATCATGCCATCATGTCATTAATTTTATAACTCTTTTAAATAAATTGTATGGATTTTTCGATCCATTTAAATCGAGGGATTCACATGGTGATTTCTCTTTATAACATATCCTCTCGATATTTAGGGAGTTATAATAAATATTCCATTAGTTTGGAATTAACCGCAACCCACTTGCAATTAAATTCTCATGCCTTTTGCTTCAAGTTCGTTCTCCAAACTTTCTCCATTTATCGAGGCTCCTCCTAAATTCTCAACATTTTTGGACACTTCTAAATCCTAGTCCTTGTTCAAACCATTTGAATTAAATTCAAATGACTTTGAATTTAATTCTTGCAATCTTGCCCACTGCATTTTTCTTGGGTCAAGCTCATTTTCATGAGTCCGGAAAAATTAACCCCATGCTCAAATTATTTCTCCAACCCTTTCTTTATCTCCTTTTTCTTTCTTTGCTATTTACTGCTTTTGGTAAATAAAAGAGAAGTGGGGATTAGAGAGAGAGAGATCCAGCGCAGCCCAACTCCTCCTGGCCTTTTCCTCTTAACCGAGATGGCCCACCAGCCGCCCACCTATACCTAAACCCTAGCCCCTCGCTCAGCCCGATCCCCATTCTCTCGATCCCCTCCTCCAACGGCTGTGGGAAGAGCCCCTCGTACTAGTGCCCGATCCCCATCGCCTCCTCCCATCCTTTGCCTCACCGCGCCCAAGCTCCTGGAGCCCGAGCTGTCCCCGGCGCCTCCTCTTGCTGCCGTCCTGCGCCATCCGGTGACCCCGCCTCGAACCCCGCCACTGCTTCTCCTCCCGTCTGCGCCTCCACGCCGTCATCCGCATCCCCAGCCTCCTCCTCACCGGCGACCTGCAGTTCCAGCAGACCCCGCGCGCCCTCTCCTTCCCTTCCTGCCTCATCCTTGGTGCCTCGTCCCCGAGCCCTACGCGCCCGACGCTGTCCCGTCTCCTCGTGCCGGCCCCGCCACCAAGTCCCGTCGCCGTCGGCGACCACCAGGAGGGCCACCCCGCGCATGACCACGAGACTCTCCACGCGTGCCCGCGCCCATCGCTTCGCTCCCACAGGCGCGTAGCCGCCCCATGGCCCCTGCCTTCCTCGCCCCGCTGCCGCACCGTCTTCTTCACTTCCTGCCATCGAGCGCAGCTCTGCCCTTTCTCTATCCTCTGCTTCACCTCTGCACCACCGCCCTTCAAGCTCAACGCCCGCCCCGGCCATCTTCTCCTGCTGCCTTGAGCAGCACTTCACGGCCAACTTTCACGAGATCTCCACCCCCTTGCTGCCCGATTGGCTTGTTTCCCCTCTTGTCATCGCTAAGACCAAGAACCAGGAACGCCTAAGGACGCCTCGTGATTTCACCAAGTTCACCGGATGCCTAGTACAACTACAGGACTGGAACGCCAAGCACATGGATACGCCAAGTTCTGCTTCGAACGTGTACGACTACACCCGTTGATGCGACAAGTACCCCGACAACATGTACATCTACACCGACAAGTACCTCGACGTCGTGTGTACCACTACCGTCGCCCCGAAGACGTTGGATTCTTCAAGTACCTCTTCGAAATCGCACGTGTACCACTACTTCCCCTACGACCCGTGAACGACTACTTCCCTCGACGATTTTGAACCGCCCCGAAATGCATGCTTCAAAGGTATAACCCCGAGACGATCAACCGTGGACCGAATGCATGTGTTGTATGAGATGCTCGTGTTTGCACCGTGCCCGTTTGCTTCATGCACGTTCCTCCTGTTTGCCATGCCATCAACCCGTGGGAAACCGGTAACCAGGATCACCTCACCATCTTTTGCATGTTCCGCACATCTGCACACTTGCTCTTTTGCACCGGTATCTCAATGAGTTGTCGGATCACCGGAATGTTGCCGTGGCACCATTTTCGTTTCGCCGCCGTGGCACCCTTTTCGTTCCGCCATGGTGACCAAATGCTTCATAACATGCTCATGTCAACATTTTCAAAAAATTGCATAAAACTTGCATATGTCATCCCATCATGATAACAACAATTAAAATGTTTAAAATTGTTGCTTGCGTTAAATTGCTAAATAACATATGGGGATTTCCGGAATTGTTGTTTGTTGTTTCCGGCCTCATTTAAACTTGCCTAAATAGTTAGTTTACTTATGCTTCACCCCTTGCCATGTTAATAACATTTAATATTGTTGGTTACTTAATCGAGAGAGAACCAAGTACTTGAACGTGGTGTTTCATCAATATGCAACTCGTTTCATATTGAGCTCCACTTAACTTGTAGTGTTGTTTGTGCATATTGTCATTAAACCGGACATGCATCATACTTGTTTGTGCATCATGACATGTTTATGCTTGTGTGTTTACCATGTTGTTTGCTTCTTTCCGGTTTGCTTCTCTCGTTAGCTTCGGTTTCGTTCCGGAGTTGTGAGATTCGTTTGACTACGTCCGTTTGTCTTCTTCTTGGAACTCGTTCTTCTTCCTTGCGGGATTTCAGGCAAGATGACCATTACCCTCGATATCACTTCTATCTTTGCTTGCTAGTTGCTTCGTTCTATCGCCATGCTGCGCTACCTATCACTTGTTTATCAAGCCTCCCAAATTGCCATGTCAGCCTCTAACCTTTTTACCCTTCCTAGCAAACCGTTGTTTGGCTATGTTACCGCTTTTGCTCAGCCTCTCTTATAGCGTTGTTAGTTGCAGGTGAAGTTGAAGATTTCTCCATGTTTGGAACAGGATTATGTTGGGATATCACAATATCTCTTATTTAACTAATGCATCTATATACTTGGTAAAGGATGGAAGATTCGGCCTTATGCCTGGTGTTTTGTTCCACTCTTGCCACCCTAGTTTCCGTCATACCGGTGTTATGTTCCTTGATTTTGCGTTCCTTACGCGGTTGTGTGATTTATGGGACCCCCTTGACAGTTCGCTTTGAATAAAACTCCTCCAGCAAGGCCCAACCTTGGTTTTAACATTTGCCACCTAAGCCTTTTTCCCTTGGGTTCTGCAGACTCAAGGGTCATCTTTATTTTACCCCCCGGGCCAGTGCTCCTCCGAGTGTTGGTCCAAACTAGAGCACCGTGCGGGACCGTCCCTTGGCAACTTTGGTTATGTTGGTACCTGTACGCTTAGCTTATCCGATGTGCCCTGATAACGAGATATGTGCATCTCCTATCGGGATTTGTCGGCACATCGGGTGGTCTTGCTGGTCTTGTTTTACCATTGTCGAAATGTCTTGTAAACCGGGATTCCGAGACTGATCGGGTCTTCCTGGGAGAAGGAATATCCTTCGTGGACCGTGAGAGCTTGTGATGGGCTAAGTTGGGACACTCCTGCAGGGTATTATCTTTCAAAGCCGTGCTCATGGGTTATGTGGCAGATGGGAATTTGTTAATATCCGGTTGTAGAGAACTTGACACTTGACTTAGTTAAAATGCATCAACCGCGTGTGTAGCCGTGATGGTCTCTTTTCGGCGGAGTCCGGGAAGTGAACACGGTCTTTGGGTTATGTTTTGACGTAAGTAGGAGTTCAGGATCACTTCTTGATCATTGCTAGCTTCACGACCGTTCTGTTGCTTCTCTTCTTGCTCTTATTTGCGTATGTTAGCCACCATATCATGCTTAGTCGCTGTTGCACCCTCACCTCATTACCACTTCTTACCCAGAAGCTTAAATAGTCTTGATCTCGCGGGTTTTGAGATTGCTGAGTCCTCGTGACTCACCAGATACTATCACAACAGTTGCAGGTCCCGATGATACCAGTGCAGGTGATGCAACCGAGCTTAGATGGGAGTTCGATGAAGATCTTGGTCGTTGCTTTGTTTCGTTTCATGTTGATCAGTAGTGGAGCCCAGTTGGGACGATCGGGGATCTAGCAGTTGGGTTATCTTGTTTTTCTTTTGGCTTCGTCCGTAGTCACACTATGTGTGTGCTTTGAATGATGTATGAGTTATATGTTCATTGTGTGAAGTGGCGATTGTAAGCCAACTCTTTACTCCATTCTTGTTCATTACATGGGATTGTGTGAAGATGACCCTTCTTGCGACAAAACCACCATGCGGTTATGCCCCTAAGTCGTGCTTCGACACGTGGGATGTTGGGGAACGTAGTAATTTCAAAATTTTCCTACGCATACGCAAGATCATGGTGATGCATAGTAACGAGAGGGGAGAGTGTTGTCCACGTACCCTCGCAGACCGTAAGCGGAAGCGTTATGACAACGCGGTTGATGTAGTCGTACGTCTTCACGATCCGACCGATCCAAGCACCGAACGAACGGCACATTCGTGTTAAGCACACGTTCAGCTCGATTACGATCCCCGGGCTACGATCCATCAGGGGTGTCGGGGATGAGTTCCGTCAAGACGACGGCATGGTGGCGATGATGATGTTCTCATCGACGCAGGCTTCGCCCAAGAACCGCAACGATATGACCGAGGTGGAATATGGTGGAGGGGGGCACCGCACACGGCTAGGAACGATCACGAAGATCAACTTGTGTGTCATGGGGTGCCCCCTGCCCCCGTATATAAAGGAGTGGAGGAGGGAGAGGGCCGTCCCTCTCTATGGCGCGCCCTAGGGGAGTCCTACTCCCACCGGGAGTAGGATTCCCCCTTTCCTAGTAGAACTAGGAGTCCTTCCATGTAGTAGGAGTAGGAGAGAAGGAAAGGGAAGAGAGAAGGGAAGGAAGGAGGGGGCGCAGCCCCTCCCCCTAGTCCAATTCGGACTAGGCCTTGGGGGGGCGCACGGCCTGCCCTAGGCAGCCCCTCTATCTTTCCCGTATGGCCCAATAAGGCCCAATACTTCTCCCAGCGAATTCCCGTAACTCTCCGGTACTCCGAAAAATACCTGAATCACTCGGAACCTTTCCGAAGTCCGAATATAGTCGTCCAATATATCGATCTTTACGTCTCGACCATTTCGAGACTCCTCGTCATGTCCCCGATCTCATCCGGGACTCCGAACTCCTTCGGTACATCAAAACTCATAAACTCATAATAAAAGCTGTCATCGAAACCTTAAGCGTGCGGACCCTACAGGCTCGAGAACTATGTAGACATGACCTAGAACTGTTTCCGGCCAATAACCAATAGCGGAACCTGGATGCTCATATTGGCTCCTACATATTCTACGAAGATGTTTATCGGTCAAACCGCATAACAACATACGTTGTTCCCTTTGTCATCGGTATGTTACTTGCCCGAGATTCGATCGTCGGTATCTCAATACCTAGTTTAATCTCATTGCCGGCAAGTCTCTTTACTCGTTATGTAATGCATCATTCCGCAACTAACTCATTAGTCACATTGCTTGCAAGGCTTATAGTGATGTGCATTACCGAGAGGGCCCAGAGATACCTCTCCGACAATCGGAGTGACAAATCCTAATCTCGAAATATGCCAACCCAACATGTACCTTTGGAGACACCATTAGAGCACCTTTATAATCACCCAGTTACGTTGTGACGTTTGGTAGCACACAAAGTGTTCCTCCGGTAAACGGGAGTTGCATAATCTCATAGTCATAGGAACATGTATAAGTCATGAAGAAAGCACTAGCAATATACTAAACGACCGGGTGCTATGCTAACGGAATGGGTCAAGTCAATCACATCATTCTTCTAATGATGTGATTCCGTTAATCAAATGACAACTCTTTTGTCCATGGCTAGGAAACTTAACCATCTTTGATTCACGAGCTAGTCAAGTAGAGGCATACTAGTGACACTATGTTTGTCTATGTATTCACACATGTATTATGTTTCCGGTTAATACAATTCTAGCATTAATAATAAACATTTATCATGAAATAAGAAAATAAATAATAACTTTATTATTGCCTCTAGGGCATATTTCCTTCAGTATCCCACTTGCACTAGAGTCAATAATCTAGTTCACATATTTATGTGATTCAACACCAATATTCACATATGTACGTGATTAATACCCATAGTTCACATCGTCATGTGATCAACAGCCAAAGGGTTTACTAGAGTCAATAATCTAGTTCACATCGCTATGTGATTGACACCCAAAAGAGTACTAAGGTATGATCATGTTTTGTTCGTGAGAGAAGATTAGTCAACGGGTCTCTCACGTTCATCGCCATATGTATTTTGCAAATATTCTACGTCTACAATGCTCTGCACGGAGCCACTCTAGCTTATTCTCCCACTTTCAATATGTATCCAGATTGAGACTTAGAGTCATCTGAATTAGTGTAAAAGTTTGCATCGATGTAACTCTTTACGACGAACTCTTTTATCACCTCCATAATCGAGAAACATCTCCTTAGTCATCACTAAGGATATTCTTGACCATTGTCCAAAGGATCTACTCTTAGATCAAAATTGTATTCCTTTGCCAAACACGAGCAAGGTATACAATAGGTGCAGTTCACAACATAGCATACTTTATAGAACCTATGACTGAGGCATAGGGAATAACTTTTCATTCTCTTTTTATTTTACGCCATGGTCGGGTCTTGAGTCTTACTCAACTTCACACCTTGCAACAGGCAAGAACTCCTTCTTTGACTGTTCCATTTGAACTATTTCAAAAAATTTATCAAGGTATGTACTCATTGAAAAATCTTATCAAGCGTCTTGATCTATCTATATAGATCTTGATGCTCAATGTGTAAGCGGCTTCAATGAGGTCTTGCTTTGAAAAACTCTTATTCAAGTATCCTTTCATGCTATCCAAAATTTCTATATCATTTCCAATCAACAATATGTCATCCATATATAATATTAGAAATGCTACAGAGCTCCTACTCACTTTCTTGTAATTACAGGCTTCTCCAAAAGTCTGTATAAAATCATATGCTTTGATCAACTCATCAAAGCGTATATTCCAACTCCGAGATGCTTGCACCAGTCCATAGATGGATCGCTGGAGCTTGCACATTTTGTTAGCACCTTCCGGATCGACAAAACCTTACGGTTGCATCATATAGAACTCTCCATCCGTAAATCTATTCAGGAACACAGTTTTGATATCCATTTGCCGATTTCATAAAATGTGGCAATTGCTAACTTTATGATTGAGACTGATTTAAGCATCGCTTCTGATTGAGAAAATCTCATTGTAGTCAACACCTTGAACTTGTCAAAACCTTTTTGCGACAAGTCGAGCTTTGTAGATAGTAACACTACTATCAGCGTCTGTCTTCCTCTTGAAAATCCATTTATACAATATGGCTTGCCGATCATCGGGAAACTCCACCAAAGTCCACACTTTGTTCTTATATATGGATCCCATCTCAGATTTCATGGCCTCAAACCATTTCGCGGAATCTGGGCTCATTATCGCTTCCTCATAGTTCGTAGGTTCATCATGGTCTAGTAACATGACTTCCAGAACATGATTACCGCACCACTACAGTGCGGATCTTACTCTGAAGTCCTACGAGGTTTGGTAGCAACTTGATCTGAAGTTTCATGATCATCATCATTAACTTCCTCACTAATTGGTGTAGGAATCATCGAACTGATTTCTGTGATGAACTACTTTCCAACAAGGGAGTAGGTACAGTTTACCTCATCAAGTTCTACTTTCCTCCCACTCACTTCTTTCGAGAGAAACTTCTTCTCTAGAAAGGATCCATCTTAGCAACGAATAACTTGCCTTCGGATCTGTGGTAGAAGGTGTACCCAATAGGTACCTTTGGGTATTCTATGAAGACGTACTTCTCCGATTTGGGTTGGAGCTTATCAGGTTGAAACTTTTTCACATAAGCATCACAACCCCAAAATTTAAGAAACGACAATTTTGGTTTCTTGCCAAACCATAGTTCATAAGGCGTCGTCTCAACGGATTTTGATGGTTCCCTATTTAAAGCGAATGCAGCTGTCTCTAATGTATAACCCCAAAACGATAGTGGTAAATCGGTAAGAGACATCATAGATTGCACTATATCCAATAAAGTATTGTTATGACGTTCGGACACACCATTAAGCTGTGGTGTTCCAGGTGGCATGAGTTTGTGAAACTATTCCACATTGTTTAATTGAAGACCAAATTCGTAACTCAAAAATTTGTCTCCGCGACCAAATTGCAGAAACTTTATTTTCTTGTTACGATGATTCTCCACTTCACCCTGAAATTCTTTGAACTTTTCAAATGTTTCAGACTTGTGCTTCATTAAGTAGATATACTCATATCTGCTCAATTCATCTTGTGAAGGTCAGAAAATAACGATACCTGCCACGAGCATCAACACTTCATTGGACCTCATACATCGGTATGTATTATTTCCAATAAGTCACTAGCTCGTTCCATTGTTCCGGAGAACGGATTTTTATTCATCTTGCTCAAAAGGCACGGTTCGCAAGCATCAAATGATTCATAACCAAGAGATTCCAAAAATCCATCTTTATGGAGTTTCTTCATGCGCTTTACACCGATATGACCCAAACGGCAGTGCCACAAATAAGTTGCACTATCATTATCAACTTTGCATCTTTTGGCAGCAATATGATGAATATGTGTATCACTACGATCGAGATCCAACAAACTATTTTCATTGGGTGTATGACCATTGAAGGTTTTATTCATGTAGACAGAACAACAATTATTCTCTGATTTTAAATGAATAACCGTATTGCAATAAACATGATCAAATCATATTCATGCTCAACGCAAACGCCAAATAACATTTATTTAGGTTCAACACTAATCTTGAAAGTATAGGGAGTGTGCGATGATGATCATATCAATCTTGGAACTACTTCCAACACTCATCGTCACCTCACCCTCAACTAGTTTCTGTTTATTCTGCAACTCCCGTTTCGAGTTACTACTCTTAGCAACTGAACCAGTATCAAATACCAAGGGGTTGCTATAAACACTAGTAAAGTACACATCAATAACATGTATATCAAATATACCTATGTTCACTTTGCCATCCTTCTTATCCGCCAAATACTTGGGGTAGTTCCACTTCCAGTGACCAGTCCCTTTGCAGTAGAATCACTTAGTCTTAGGCTTAGGTCCAGACTTGGGCTTCTTCACTTGAGCAGCAACTTGCTTGCGGTTCTTCTTGAAGTTCCCCTTCTTCCATTTGCCCTTTTTCTTGAAACTAGTGATCTTGTAAACCATCTACAATTTGATGTTTTTCTTTGATTTCTACCTTCACGATTTTTGCATGTGAAGAGCTTGGGAATTGTTTTCATCATCCCTTGCATATTATAGTTCATCACAAAGTTGTACTAACTTGGTGGTGGTGACTAGAGAATTCTGTCAATCACTATCTTATCTGGAAGATTAACTCCCACTTGATTCAAGCGATTGTAGTACCCAGACAATCTGAGCACATGCTCACTAGTTGAGCGATTCTCCTCCATCTTTTAGCTATAGAACTTGTTGGAGACTTCATATCTCTCAACTCGGGTATTTTCTTGAAATATTAACTTCAATACCTGGAACATCTCATATGGTCCATGACGTTCAAAACGTCTTTGAAGTCCCGATTCTAAGCCATAAAGCATGGTGCACAAAACTATCAAGTAGTCATCATATTGAGCTAGCCAAACGTTCATAACGTGCGCATTCCGCTTCCTGCAATAGGTCCGTCACCTAGCGGTGCATCAAGGACATAATTCTTACGTGCAAAGCAATGAGGATAAACCTCAGATCACGGATCCAATCTGCATCATTGCTACTAACATCTTTCAACACAATTTTCTCCAGGAACATATCAAAATAAACATATGAAAGCAACAACGCAAGCTATTGATCTACAACATAATTTGCAAAATACTACTGTGACTAAGTTCATGATAAATTAAAGTTCAATTAATCATATTACTTAAGAACTCCGACTTAGAAAGACATCTCTCTAATCCTCTAAGTGATTACGTGATCCATATCAACTACACCATGTCTGATCATCACGTGAGATGCAGTAGTTTCAACGGTGAACATCAATATGTTGATCATATCTACTATATGATTCACGCTCGACCTTTCGGTCTCCGTGTTCTGAGGCCATATCAGTTATATGCTAGGCTCGTCAAGTTTAACTTGAGTATTCCGCGTGTGCAACTGTTTTGCACCCGTTGTATTTGAACGTAGAGCCTATCACACCCGATCATCACGTGGTGTCTCAGCACGAAGAACTTTCACAACGGTGCATACTCAGGGAGAACACTTCTTGATAATTAGTGAGAGATCATCTTAAAATGCTACCGTCAATCAAAGAAAGATAAGATGCATAAAGGATAAATATCACATGCAATCAATATAAGTGATATGATATGGCCATCATCATCTTGTGCTTGTGATCTCCATCTCCGAAGCACTTCCATGATCACCATCGTCACCGGCGCGACACCTTGATCTCCATCGTAGCATCATTGTCATTTACACCGTCTATTGTTTCTACGACTATCGCTACCGCTTAGTGATAAAGTAAAGCAATTACAAGGCGTTTGCATTTCATACAATAAAACGACAACCATATGGCTCCTGCCAGTTGCCGATAACTTTGGTTACAAAACATGATCATCTCATACAATAAAATATAGCATCATGTCTTGACCATATCACATCACAACATGCCCTGCAAAAACAAGTTAGACGTCCTCTACTTTGTTTTCGCAAGTTTCTGATGGCTGCTATGGGCTGAGCAAGAACCGTTCTTACCTACACATCAAAACCACAACGATAGTTCGTCAAATTAGTGCTGTTTTAACCTTCGCAAGGACCGGGCGTAGCACACTCGGTTCAACTAAAGTTGGAGAAATAGACACCGCTAGTCACTGTGTGCAAAGCACGACGGTAAAAACCAGTCTCGCGTAAGCGTCTGACAGGTAATGTCGGTCCGCCGCTTCATCCAACAATATCGCCAACCAAAGTATGACATCTTTGAAAGCAAGATGACTTGTATCGCTCACAACTCACTTGTGTTCTACTCGTGCATATAACATCAACGCATAAAACACGGGCTCGGATACCACTTGTTGGGGAACGTAGTAATTTCAAAAATTTCCCACGCACCGCAAGATCATGGTGATGCATAGCAAGGAGAGGGAGAGTGTTGTCCACGCACCCTCGTGAGACCGTAAGCGGAAGCGTTATGACAATGCGGTTGATGTAGTCAGACGTCTTCACGATCCGACCGATCCAAGCGCCGAACGTACGGCACCTCCGGAAGTTCAGCACACGTTCAGCTCGATGGCGATCCCGGACTTCGATCCAAATAGGTGTCGGGGCGAGTTCCATCAACAGACGGCGTGGTGACGATGATGATGTTCTACCGACGCAGGGCTTCGCCTAAGCACCAACGATATGACCGAGGTGGAATATGGTGGAGGGGGCACCGCACACGGCTAAGGAACAATCACGAAGATCAACTTGTGTGTCATGGGGTGCCCCCTCACTAGTAGAAAAAGGGTCAAACGTGAAGAACATTAGTGCCGGTTTCTAAAAAAATCGGCACTAATATGATCAATAGTACCGGTTCGTGGCGGCGATCAATAGTACCGGTTCGTAATGAACCTTTAGTACCGGTTCGTGCCTGAACCGGTACTAAAGGGGTGGTATGTGGCGTCGGGTGGGGCCCCACGAGCCCCTTTAGTCCCGGTTTGTGGCACAACCCGGTACTAAAGGGCCAACCTTTAGTACAAGTTTTCCGCTTCGACAATTTTTAAAATCACAAAATTCCAAAGGGAAAATAGAGTTTTGGGCGTTTTAGGCGTTTTTAGACGTTTTTAGCGTTTAGTGCTAGGGTTTAGATTTCAGAGTTTAGGGTTAGGTTTTATGGTTTAAACCCTTAGTTTTACTGTTTAGCATAGAGTTTCCGATGTTTTAAGTCCGGTTTTAGAGTTTAGGACAATTTTTGAAATGACAAAATTGTAAAAGGAAAAAAAGATATGCTCTAATTTATGTTTTTTTTAATTTTGGATAAATCTTGTCAAACCAGTCAAACAACTGATTCAAGAAGTATTAATGTTACTACATAATTATTCAAGAATATTAGTTTTACTAAATAATTATTTCAGTTTTTTGAATTTTGGTCAAATCTGGTCAAACTATGGTCAAACGGTGGTCAAACTATGGTCAAACTTATTCAAGAAATATTAGCGTTACTAAATAATTACTGTTTTTTTAGAATAATAGTTTCAAACTCAAACGGTGAAATGTGTGACTTCATGCTCAAGCTAAACTCCCGAGGGTTAATAGGATTGACATCTTACTATTGTCGGAAAACAACAAGTGCAGACTAGGAAGCGAAGGAGAATAGAATCCGAAAGTTAAGCGTGCTCGGGCTGGAGTAGTGAGAGGGATGGGTGACGGTTGGGAAGTTAGATGATTTGGAATGAGTGATCCACACTTGAGCAGTTAAGAGAGGTGATTAGAGACTAAATCATCAAATAATTGAGAAAAATTAAAAATCAAAAAAATCAAATTTTTTCCAAAATTTTCACAAAAATTCAAAAAAACCTTTAGTACCGGTTGATAACACCAACCGTACTAAAGGTCCCCATACTAGGGCGCGAGCTCACGCCACGTGGTGGCACTTTTAGCGCCCGGTTCGTCAACCCATTGCTAAAGGGGGCCTTTAGTGCCCACACTTTAGTGCCGGTTCCATAACCGGCACTAAAGGCCCTTACAAACCGGTTTTAAAGCTCTGTTTTCTACTAGTGCCTGCCCCCGTATATAAAGGAGTGGAGGAGGGAGAGGGCCGGCCCTCTCTATGGCACCCCCTAGGGGAGTCCTACTCCCACCGGGAGTAGGATTCCCCCTTTCCTAGTAGAACTAGGAGCCCTTCCATGTAGTAGGAGTAGGAGAGAAGGAAAGGGAAGAGAGAAGGGAAGGAAGGAGGGGGCGCAGCCCCTCCCCCTAGTCCAATTCGGACTAGGCCTTGGGGGGCGCGCGGCCTGCCCTAGGCAGCCCCTCTCTCTTTCCCGTATGGCCCAATAAGGCCCAATACTTCTCGCGGCGAATTCCCGGAACTCTCGATTACTCGAAAAATACCCGAATCACTCGGAACCTTTCCGAAGTCCGAATATAGTCGTCCAATATATCGATCTTTACGTCTCGACCATTTCGAGACTCCTCGTCATGTCCCCGATCTCACCCGGGACTCCGAACTCCTTCCGTACATCAAAACTCATAAACTCATAATAAAACGGTCATCGAAACCTTAAGCGTGCGGACCCTATGGGTTCGAGAACTATGTAGAAATGACCTAGAACTGTTTCCGGTCAATAACCAATAGCGGAACCTGGAAGCTCATATTGGCTCCTACATATTCTACGAAGATCTTTATCGGTCAAACCGCATAACAACATAAATTGTTCCCTTTGTTATCGGTATGTTACTTGCCCGAGATTCGATCGTCGGTATCTCAATACCTAGTTCAATCTGCTACCGCAAGTCTATTTACTCGTTATGTAATGCATCATTCTGCAACTAACTCATTAGTCACATTGCTTGCAAGGCTTATAGTGATGTGCATTACCGAGAGGGCCCAGAGATACCTCTCCGACAATCGGAATGACAAATCCTAATCTCGAAATACGCCAACTCAACATGTACCTTTGGAGACACCTATAGAGCACCTTTATAATCACCCTGTTATGTTGTGTCGTTTGGTAGCACACAAAGTGTTCCTCCGGTAAACGGGAGTTGCATAATCTCATAGTCATAGGAACATGTATAAGTCATGAAGAAAGCAATAGCAATATACTAAACGATCGGATGCTATTCTAACGGAATGGGTCAAGTCAATCACATCATTCTCCTAATGATGTGATCCCGTTAATCAAATGACAACTCTTTTGTCCATGGCTAGGAAACTTAACCATCTTTGATTCACGAGCTAGTCAAGTAGAGGCATACTAGTGACACTATGTTTGTCTATGTATTCACACATGTATTATGTTTCCGGTTAATACAATTCTAGCATGAATAATAAACATTTATCATGAAATAAGGAAATAAATAATAACGTTATTATTGCCTCTAGGGCATATTTCCTTCATGGGAGATATAGCCGCATCGTGGGTGTTACAAGTTGGTAATCAGAGCCATCCCCGACTTAGGAGCCCCCTGCTTGATCGAATCGCTGGCGTTGTTGAGTCTAGAACTAAAATGTTTTGAGTCTTAGGATTATATATATCGGAGAGTAGGATTCTTTTTACTCCTCGGTCCCTTCGTCGCTCTGGTGAGGCCTCCTGAGGTAGATGTTTTGTCTTTCCTCTCCTCAAATTTCACTAAATTTTTTTAAGGATCACGCGGGTATCTTGGTATCGTTCCGATATTCTTATGACGAGAACATTGTTCTTGGTGCCTCCTGACATTTA
This sequence comes from Aegilops bicornis, assembly GCA_021605145.1. Taxonomy (NCBI): domain Eukaryota; kingdom Viridiplantae; phylum Streptophyta; class Magnoliopsida; order Poales; family Poaceae; genus Aegilops; species Aegilops bicornis. The sequence continues at coordinate 235,119 of JAHIAL010000143.1, read as the reverse complement.
GGGGTTGTGGCAGTGTCCCGGGGAGTTGAGCTCCGAGGTGTTGTCGTCATAATTTTATCATTGCAGTTCTGGAATACCTGAGTTTTGCCGACATCGAAAATCTATTTTATGCAGTTGTTGGTGAGATAACCTCGATGCCACCCAAAGATGGGGAGTTCGGGAGTATTGCCATAGCTTCGTATAACGGATGCTTTTGAAGGTTGAGGTACACGATTTCGAAGGTTTCTTGGTTATGTGTTGACGGATGGATACAGCTGGATGTAGGGATTGTTAGTTTTGGGTGAGATATATATTGCTTCCCCTGTATCCCCAACACCAGATTTTATAACCAGAAAGTTTCGGGAGTTTTATAGGTGGGAATTCAAGTAGCTCTAGTTTTTTTCCGACAGATGCATGATATGAGATTGGGGTTCGACGTCGAGTGGTCCGCCTATCCACGGTCGTTTTTACAGTGGTCTCATTGTGTCTTAAAGAACCCTTGGCTATGTTGATTCGGGGACACTTTGTATGTCATGTGCACTGCCTTGTACATGATGGTGTTGTACGATCGAGCCCGTGTGGGCCCCACCACAAAAACTTCGGACGAAATCTCTATCATATGTTTGTTTCCGGCTTATTCTGCAAGCCAAATCCTTTGTTTTGTTTTGAGTTGTGGTATTCGAGTTGCTTCGAAGTCAGATGTTGAATCCATACCTTTCCTAAACGGTGTTCTCATATTGCTATGTGAATACTACTCCTTCTTGATCATTGAGGTTGTCATGTTAATTCTTTTCCAACCGGCGTGCTTTCCTTCAAGTGGATCCGATCATTTCAACATTCACAAGACCAATTCTAAGTTTTTCTCAACGGTATCCATTCCATCTGCCCCAAGTTGCCTTTGTTTTTCCCGCCCTCCCACCCTTTTTTCTTCAGCGACTCAACTTTCTTAATCAAGTATCCTTTTATTGATGGGAAGTCTCTCCATTCTTTTCCGTCAATGTTCTTATCCGGTGATTCTCAGGAAGATACTAACGGAGCTTCAAGTTTATTATTCTTCGTCTTTTTTCTTCTCTCGGGTGGATCCAATTCAAGCTTTCGGTGTTGATCATATCCCTTTCCTCGTTTCAAATGTTTTTCCATGTCGGTGCACCTCTTAATTGTTCACCTCTCTCTATTCTTATCCGGAGTGCTCAAGATATCTCAGAAGAATCATGTTACCATTCTTAATCCGTTCAAGTTACTTCAAGGTTTTTATCTCATTCAAGTCATTTAATTCAACCGATGCAATCTCTCTTTAAAATCATTCAACGGTGTTTTCTTTGAGTGGGAACTAACCCACAGGTCTTTTCCCAGGATCTTACCTGACTCTCCTAATTTTTCCCGGAGCTATTCTCAAATTCATTTCAAAGTTTGACGTAAGAATGAATCTCATCAGTCAAATGTCTTTCTCCAAGATCTTTCAAATTCTTTCGTCGTTGGTTCAACCTTTCTAATTTTCATTCTGGAGTGTCTCAACACTTCATGGTGGTGTTTATCGTCGTCATTCTCGGATTTTGAAGACCAAAGAAGAGTTCCTCTTAAATTCTTACCCGTTCTTCCAGATTCATGGTTCAAGCTTTATGCCATCCTCTCATAATTGTTTTTGATTGTGACAATTCTTTTCTTACCATCTGGAGCATTTCATGAGTTGTTTCCATTTCTTTCCTCCGAAGGCAATCATGTCATAATTCTTCATGCTCAGCGTGTAGTTATCATTCTCCAAATCTTACCGGTGCATCGTTCAAATACCCTCTAACCAGTTCATGATCACTTCGTTCTCATGTATCTAAATCCCCTCCAGTATCTTCATTCATTTTCCAATTCTTCCCGGTGATTTGTGCCTTTGCTACTTTCATTTTCAATTTTACGGTGGTTCGGTCAAGATTTCACTTCCTTCGTTATCATATCAATTCATTCGTTGTTTCCAAATCCCACCGGTGGTTCCATCAATACCTTCTCAAGTTTGCGCTATCTCTATCCTTAATCCTCAAGAAGAATAAGTAGTATGCCAAATCCGTTGCTTGTCATCAATTTAAATTGGTGAAGGATATGCATAACGTAATTCTTATTATTGTTTCATCCAAGTGATTAATTGTTTCCTTCGGAGTTTGTTCTTGAGGAATAAATTCTCGGTTCTAAGATCATCTTTTCTTTCCGGAGTTCCAAGTTCTCTCGGTTATATCATCGCGAAGCTCCATCTAAATCATCGCAAGGCTTCACCTTGTGTGTTCAACTTCTCTTTCTTTTTATCATCCTTTTATTACCGGAGTTCTTCATGGAGGCTCTACATGGTGGTTCGTCAAGTATTCCTTTCATTGTTCATTTGTTCTTCAAGATTTCTCTCGAGGTTATGATCCGCCAAGCTATACTCTAAGATAAACATGGTGCTCAACACATTTTTTGTTTTGAGGAGTTCAAGCATTCTTCATCTTGCATTTCGAAGTGCAATTCTTTCTATCTTATCTTTTGAGGTGGTGTTATGTCACTCTTGACAATTTCCCTTGGTGATTCAAGTTGTCAAGATTGAGGTATTTTAAATCCATCAATCTCTTTGTTGGAGTTATCTTGTGTCATATTTCACCTAAAAGCCTTCCCTAAGGAATGTTGCTATTGTGGTGCTTATCAATGATCCAAGTTTTCTCCTATCCTCTCGTGAAAAGCGATTTTCATCTCTTTGTTGATCTCAAGCAAGCAATAGTTTCCGTTAGTGGCCGGTTGTCACCTCATAATTTTGAGATGTTTTCCATAAGCCCACTACAAGCTTATTCGTTTCGTTGTTGGTTTCCAACAACTCCGTTATAACCTTCTTGGAAGGGTGCTTTCCATTTGTGGCAGAAGTTGGCATTTCCTTCTCCATTCTGTTATTCCAATGATCCATCTTCTATTCTTTCTTCCGGAGGCTTTGTGAGGTTGCTCTCGTTGACCCATCATCTCGTTTTGTCAAGATCATGTTATTTTCTTGCTTATCCATTTAACCGGAGTGTTGTGTTCTCATTCAAGTTCTTTCATGTTATCAAGTTTTGCCTCTCTTTTCAACTTTGAGTCTTTGTCTGAAATCCTTCTTACCCATTGTGCCATTCTTTCAATGGTTCGGAGGCACTGTGTTGTTGATTTCATCAAGTATCATCCCATCTTCTCAAGTTCATGTTCAATTCCTTCCATTTACAAATGGAGTCCGCCAAAATTATATCATTCTTATTCATTCTTATCTCGTTACAACCAGAGTGGTTTCAATTCCTTCTTGTCCATTGTGCTCGTCATTCATAGCTTTGCAACCTCCAAGGTTCCCATGGTGTTCCTTGTTTCTATTTTCTACCGTAGTGCTCTCAATTGTGTTTAACTCTGTTATGTTCTTTCTTTCAACTTTTCAACCTCTTGAGGTTCATGGTTTCACTCGTTTGTCAAAGAAGCAACTTAGTTTTACCTCTTCTCTTCCTCTTCCGTTTCTCTCCGGTGCCATCCTAGATCTCGGGACGAGATCCTCTTGTAGTGGTGGAGTGTTGTAACGCCCCGAGACCGACGCTTCGGAAGACTTCTAGCTACTCCGAGTTTCGTCGTGTGATTTGTTTTGTTTGTTGCATCATTTGCATTGCATCATTGCCATCATGTCATTAATTTTATAACTCTTTTAAATAAATTGTATGGATTTTTTGATCCATTTAAATCGAGGGTTTCACATGGTGATTTCTCTTTATAACATATCCTCTTGATATTTAGGGAGTTATAATAAACATTCCATTAGTTTGGAATTAACCGCAACCCAGTTGCAATTTAATTCTCATGCCTTTTGCTTCAAGTTCGTTCTACAAACTTTCTCCATAATTCTTTCTCCATTTATCGAGGCTCCTTCTAAATTCTCAACATTTTTGGACACTTCTAAATCCTAGTCCTTGTTCAAACCATTTGAATTAAATTCAAATGACTTTGAATTTAATTCTTGCAATCTTGCCCACTCCATTTTTCTTGGGTCAAGCTCATTTTTATGAGTCCGGAAAAATTAACCCCATGCTCAAATTATTTCTCCAACCCTTTCTTTATCCCCTTTTTCTTTCTTTGCTATTTACTGCTTTTGGTAAATAAAAGAGAAGTGGGGGATTACAGAGAGAGAGATCCAGCGCAGCCCAACTCCTCCTGGCCTTTTTCCCTCTTAACCGAGATGGCCCAAGGCCCAGCCGCCCCACCTATACCTAAACCATAGCCCCTCGCTCAGCCCGATCCCCATTCTCTCGATCCCCTCCCTCCAGCGCCGCCACAGGGGAAGAGCCCCTCGTACCAGTGCCCGATCCCCATCGCCTCCTCCCGTCCCTTTGCCTCACCGCGCCCAAGCTCCTGGAGCCCGAGCTGTCCCCGAGCGCCTCCTCTTGCTGCTTCATCCCCGCGCCATCCGGCGACCCCCGCCACGAACCCGCGCCCTGCTTCTCCTCCCGTGCTGCGCCTCCACGCCGTCATCCGCATCCCCAGCCTCCTCACCGGCGACCTGCAGTTCCAGCAGACCCCGCGCGCCCTCTCCTTCCCTTCCTGCCCCATCCTCGGTGCCTCGTCCCCGAGCCCTAAGCACCCAACGCTGTCCCGTCTCCTCGTGCCGGCCCCGCCACCAAGTCCCGCCGCCATCGGCGACCACCAGGAGGGCCACCCCGTGCGTGACCCCGAGCCTCTCCACGCGCGCCCGCGCCCATCGCTTCGCTCCCACAGGCGCGCAGCCGCCCCGTGGCCCCTGCGTTCCTCGCCCCGCTGCCGCACCGTCTTCTTCACTTCCTGCCATCGAGCGCAGCTCTGCCCTTGCTCTGTCCTTTGCTTCGCCTCTGCACCACCGCCCTTCAAGCTCGACGCCCGCCCCGGCCAACTTCTCCTGCTTCCTTGAGCAGCCCCTTCACGGCCAACTTCCACGAGATCTCCACCCCCTTGCTGCCCGATTGGCTTGTTTCCCCTCTTGTCACTGCCAAGACCCGGCAACCAGGAACGCCCAAGGACGCCTCGTGGATTTCACCAAGTTCACCGGATGCCTAGTACAACTACAGGACTGGAACGCCAAGCACATGGATACGTCAAGTTCTGCTTCGAACGTGTACGACTACACCCGTTGATGCGACAAGTACCCCGACAACGTGTACATCTACACCGACAAGTACCTCGACGTCGTGTGTACCACTACCGTCACCCCGAAGACGTTGGATTCTTCAAGTACCTCTTCGAAATCGAACATGTACCACTACTTCCCCTACGACCCGTGAACGACTACTTCCCTCGACGATTTTGAACTGCCCCGAAGTGCACGCTTCAAAGGTATAACCCCGAGACGATCAACCGTGGACCGAATGCATGTGTTGTACGAGATGCTCGTGTTTGCACCGTGCCCGTTTGCTTCATGCACGTTCCTCCTCGTTTGCCATGCCATCGACCCGTGGGAATCCGGTAACCGGGATCACCCCACCATCTTTTGCATGTTCCGCACATCTGCACACTTGCTCTTTTGCACCGGTATCTCAATGAGTTGTCGGATCACCGGAATATTGCCGTGGCACCATTTTCGTTTCGCCGCCGTGGCACCCTTTTCGATCCGCCATGGTGACCAAATGCTTCATAACATGCTCATGTCAACATTTTCAAAAAATTGCATAAAACTTGCATATGTCATCCGCATCATGATAACAACAATTAAAATGTTTAAAATTGTTGCTTGCGTTAAATTGCTAAATAACATATGGGGATTTCCGGAATTGTTGTTTGTTGTTTTCGGCCTCATTTAAACTTGCATAAATAGTTAGTTTACTTATGCTTCACCCCTTGCCATGTTAATAACATTTAATATTGTTGGTTACATAACCGAGAGTGAACCAAATACTTGAACGTGGTGTTTCGTCAATATGCAACTCGTTTCATATTGAGCTCCACTTAACTTGTAGTGTTGTTTGTGCATATTGTCATTAAACCGGACATGCATCATACTTGTTTGTGCATCATGACATGTTTATGCTTGTGTGTTTACCATGTTGTTTGCTTCTTTCCGGTTTGCTTCTCTCGTTAACTTCGGTTTCGTTCCGGAGTTGTGAGGATTCGTTCGACTACATCCGTTTGTCTTCTTCTTGGACCCGTTCTTCTTCGTTGCGGGATTTCAGGCAAGATGACCATTACCCTCGATATCACTTCTATCTTTGCTTGCTAGTTGCTTCGTTCTATCGCCATGCTGCGCTACCTATCACTTGTTTATCAAGCCTCCCAAATTGCCATGTCAGCCTCTAACCTTTTTACCCTTCCTAGCAAACCGTTGTTTGGCTATGTAACCGCTTTTGCTCAGCCTCTCTTATAGCATTGTTAGTTGCAGGTGAAGTTGAAGATTGCTCCATGTTGGAGCAGGATTATGTTGGGATATCACAATATCTCTTATTTAATTAATGCATCTATATACTTGGTAAAGGGTGGAAGACTCAGCCTTATGCCTGGTGTTTTGTTCCACTCTTGCCGCCCTAGTTTCAAATCATTGGGTGTTATGTTCCTTGATTTTGCGTTCCTTACGCGGTTGGGTGATTTATGGGACCCCTTGACAGTTCGCTTTAAATAAAACTCCTCGGCCAAGGCCCAACCTTGATTTTAACATTTGCCACCTAAGCCTTTTTCCCTTGGGTTCTGCAGACTCAAGGGTCATCTTTATTTTACCCCCCGGGCCAGTGCTCCTCTGAGTGTTGGTCCAAACTAGAGCACCGTGCGAGACCGTCCCTTGGAAACTTGGGTTATGTTGGTAGTACGCTTAGCTTATCTGATGTGCCCTGAGAACGAGATATGTGCAGCTCCTATCAGGATTTTTCGGCACATCGGGTGGTCTTGCTGGTCTTGTTTTACCATTGTCGAAATGTCTTGTAAACCGGGATTCCGAGATTGATCGGGTCTTCCTGGGAGAAGGAATATCCTTCATTGACCGTGAGAGCTTATGATGGGCTAAGTTGGGACACCCTGCAGGGTATTATCTTTAAAAGCCGTGCCCGGTTATGTGGCGATGGGAATTTGTTAATATCCGGTTGTAGAGAACTTGACACTTGACTTAGTTAAAATGCATCAACCGCGTGTGTAGACGTGATGGTCTCTTTTCGGCGGAGTCCGGGAAGTGAACACGGTCTTTGGGTTATGTTTTGACGTAAGTAGGAGTTCAGGATCACTTCTTGATCATTGCTAGCTTCACGACTGTTCCATTGCTTTTCTTCTCGCTCTTATTTGCGTATGTTAGCCACCATATCATGCTTAGTCGCTGCTGCACCCTCACCTCATTACCACTTCCTACCCATAAGCTTAAATAGTTTTGATCTCGCGGGTTTTGAGATTGCTGAGTCCTCATGACTCACCAGATACTATCACAACAGTTGCAGGTCCCGATGATACCAGTGCAGGTGATGCAACCGAGCTTAGATGGGAGTTCGATGAAGATCTTGGTCGTTGCTTTTTTTCATTTCATGTTGATCAGTAGTGGAGCCCAGTTGGGACGATCGGGGATCTAGCAGTTGGGTTATCTTCTTTTTCTTTTGGCTTCGTCCGTAGTCAGACTATGTGTGTGCTTTGAATGATGTATGAGTTATATGTTCATTGTGTGAAGTGGCGATTGTAAGCCAACTCTTTATCCCATTCTTGTTCATTACATGAGATTGTGTGAAGATGACCCTTCTTGCGACAAAACCACCATGCGGTTATGCCTCTAAGTCGTGCTTCGACACGTGGGAGATATAGCCGCATCATGGGTGTTACAGACCCGTTGACTAAGCCTCTTCCACGAGCAAAACATGATCAGCACCAAGACTCCATGGGTGTTAGAATCATTACAGACTCTAGTGCAAGTGGGAGACTGAAGGAAATATGCCCTAGAGGCAATAATAAAGTTGTTATTTATATTTCCTTATGTCATGATAAATATCTATTATTCATGCTAAAATTGTATCAACCGGAAACTTGATACATGTGTGAATACATAGATAAAACAAAGTGTCCCTATTATGCCTCTACTAGACTAGCTTATTAATCAAAGATGGTTAAGTTTCCTAACCATAGACATGTGTTGTCATTTGATGAACGGGATCACATCATTCTAATGATGTGATGGACAAGACCCATCCGTTAGCTTAGCATAATGATCGTTAAGTTTTATTGCTACTGCTTTCTTCATGACTTATACATATTCCTTTGACTATGAAATTATGCAACTCCCGAATACCGGAGGAATACCTTGTGTGCTATCAAACGTCAAAACATAAAAGGGTGATTATAAAGATGCTCTACAGGCATCTTCGAAGGTGTTTTGTTGGGTTGGCATAGATCGAGATTAGGATTTGTCACTCCGAGTATCAGAGAGGTATCTCTGGGCCCTCTCGGTAATGCACATCATAATAAGCCTTGCAAGCAATGTGACTAATGAGTTTATTACGGGATGATGCATTCTGGAGCGAGTAAAGAGACTTTCCGTAACTTGAGATTGAACTAGGTATGAAGATACCGACGATCAAATCTCGGGCAAGTAACATACCGACGACAAAGGGAATAACGTATGTTGTCATAACGGTTCGACCGATAGAGATCTTCATAGAATATGTGGGAGCCAATAGGAGCATCCAGGTTCCCCTATTGGTTATTGACCGGAGAAGTGTCTCAGTCATGTCTACATAGTTCTTGAACCCGTAGGGTCCGCACGCTTAACGTTCGATGACGATTTGTATTATGAGTTATGTGTTTTGGTGACCGAAGTTTTTTCGGAGTCCCGGATGAGATCACAGACATGACGAGGAGTCTCGAAATAGTCGAGAGGTAAAGATTGATATATTGGACGATAGTATTCGGACACCGGAATGGTTCCGGATCATTTCGGGTATTTTTTGAAGTACCGGAACCCCCCCGGGGAAAGTAATGGGCCTCATGGGCCATAGGGGAGAGAGGACACAACCCACAAGGGGTGGCCGCGCGCCCCCATGGGAGTCTAAATTGGACTATGGGAGGGGGTGGCGCCTCCCTTTCCTTCCCCTCCTTCCTCTCCTTTCCCCTTTCCCCCCTACGGAAGAAGGAAAAGGGGCGAATCCTACTAGGACTGGAGTCCTAGTAGGACTCCAACTCATTGGCGCGCCCCTGGTGGCCGGCCTCCTCCCCTCCTCCTTTATATACGTGGGCAGGGGGGCATCCCAAATCACATCAATTATTCTCTTAGCCATGTGCGGTGCCCCCTTCCACAGTTTACTCCTCCGGTCATAGCGTCATAGTGCTTAAACGAAGCCTTGCGCGGATCACATCATCATCACCGTCACCACACCGTCGTGTTGACGAAACTCTCGCGCGACCCTCTGCTGGATGAAGAGTTCGATGGACGTCATCGAGCTGAACGTGTGCTGAACTCGGAGATGCCGTATGTTCGGTACTTGATTGGTTGAATCGCGAAGACGTTCGACTACGCCAACCGCCTTAAACTAATGCTTCCGCTTTCGGTCTACGAGGGTACGTGGACACACTCTCCCCCTCTCGTTGCTATGCATCTCCTAGATAGATCTTGCATGATCGTAGGAATTTTTTCAAATTGCATGCTACGTTCCCAAACATTTTTTTCATGAAAAATGTTCGTAAAAACCTATCAACATGAGATTTAATTTTGAATATCTCGATGCGAGGTATGCAACAAACAAAACGGCATGAAATTTGGACGTATGGTTTAATAGATAAAATGTTTTGAATTAGCAGATATACGTAAAAAAGTTGCGACAAAGGCGCTTGCGTTCAATTATGCCACTTGTCATAACCTCAGAAGGTGGGAGTGACATTTACAGAGTGCTCCTTAATTAGTGATTTCGTATTTTTGTGTGATTTTGAGAGACTAGGGCCAGAAATATGGGGGCCTATGGTAATATGGCGCAGCCGTCCCGTGGGTTATGCATTCACCTCATACAACCCACTGAGGACGTCAGGGAGCATCGAAACATGGCCACATCAAGTATGTGCGGTTTGTGTGGCGCACATGACTCTTGGAGGCACTCCCTCCTGGACTGCTCCATGTCAAGATGTATCTGGGCACTAGTGGATAGGGAGCTAGCGGATCAGCTGCGGGAATCGAGTGAACCAAGTGCTAAACAATGGCTGTTCTCGCTGATACACTCGCTATCTCATCATGCTTTTGTGAAATTGGCAGTAACACTCTGGGCGACGTGGATGGCAAGGAGAAAGGCCATCCACGAGGGCATTTTCCAGAGCCCCCATGCGACCCATGCTTTCATCAATCGTTCTCTAGCGGACCTGAAAATAGTAAAGGAGCAGCAACAAGGAATGTCTAGAACAACATCACACAACACAACACCATCAGGCAGTGTAAGGCCAAAGGCCCCGCCGGCAGGATTTGCTAAAATCCATGTTGATGCGGGAGTATCCAAACGCCACAGGAGAGAGGCGACAGTGGCTGTATGTCACGACGAGCGAGGTAACTACCTGGGGAGTTCAACGTTGGTGGTTGAAGGGATGCAGAATTCTGTAGTTCTTGAATGCATGGCATGCCGGGAAGCTTTAGCACTTGCCGAGGATTTAGCTGTTCAGAATCTTATCGTGGCATCTGATGCAAAGCAAGTGGTGCAAGACATATCCAGCAACAACGACAAGGGTCCTTGCGGCATGGTTATCTCAGAAATCAAATCAAGAGTCTTGGGCTTCAATTGCAACATCGTCTTTAAAGGGCGCCGGTCCAACAGAGATGCTCATAGTTTAGCTAAATTTTCGCGTTCTTTAGCTCAGGGGAGCCACGTGTGGCTTGATCATCCCTATATTCCTCTTTGTATCTCACAAACTATGGTTTTCGATGCATGTATAAAGTCTTTCGTCCCCAAAAAAAGTTATTTTAAAAAAAATAATGATTCTAAAAAAGCTAAAAAATAATAACCCTAAAAAAAGCTATAATAATAATAATCACCTCATAAAAAAAGGGTCTCATAAAAATAAAAAAGATAAAAGACAAGAATAGAAGAAAGGGCATGACGGCTAGACCTAGATCGCACACCCCATCCCGATCTCCTCGCGCCGCCGCCGCCGCCACTCCTCGTCCGGCAGCGCCAGCTTCGATCAGCCCAAGGAATAAGTCCTGTCGCAGGCATTACTCTATCTTTCTCTTTTCCATTTGGCGTGTATTCATTATTTGCTTCTGTAGATACTGTGGAAGAATCTCTTCTGTCACGTCAGAAGATCAAATACTATGATCTACTCTAATTTGTGATCTCCGTTTTGTAGGAGGAGAGTGGGAGGAATTAAAATGAAGGCGCGGCAGTTCCTGAATGTGGTGATGCGGAGGTCCGGCAGTGGCAGCTCGTACACGGTGAGCCGCATCAAGCCCGGGGAGCATCTCTTCTACCCATCCACGGCGGAAGCACGGGCGACAGCAGCAGCGCAACCGAAGGACGATAATACGACGCCGCCATCACCAGCGGTTGCGCCGAAGATGCCACCGCCCAGGCTCAAATTCCAAGCGTACCGCGTAGACGGCCCAAGGCTCGATTTTTTGCCCTTCTACGGAAGAGGCAGCGGCGGCGGCGATGGTAAGATCCTCTCCATGGACTCGGCGGGCAACACCGTGCTCTGCGACGCCGGCAGCTGCTCCGTCCAGCCCGTTGCCGGCCTCAACGAACCCAAGGGTGACAGCCCCGTCTCCTTCTCCATCACTCGCGCGGAAACGGAAACCTCCCGTCAAGCCCTGTACGTCATGGACAGGTTCCCCGCTCCCCACAATGCTTTCAACTTCGAAGCCCTCATCTACGGCAAGAAGTGCTGGGAGTGGCACCGGCTCCCGCCGCCGCCCTATGTCAACGACGCAGCCTATGAGTGCACGGCCATCCAGTCCTACATGCTGCTGGGTGATGGCTCGACCATCTGCGTGTCCTCCGCTGGGCTCATCGGCACCTACTGCTTCGACACGGTTAGCTGCGCCTGGGAAAAGGCTGGCCGCTGGACGCTGCCGTTCCATGGACGGGCTGAGCATGTCCCTGAGCTTCGCGACCTCTGGTTCGGCATGGCCGGGAAAAATACCAACAACTTGTGCGCATTGGACCTCTCCGACCTTGGCAGGGCTCCCAAGTTGCTGCATGACTGGCAGGTCCTCGACAAGCCTGATGGATGGGTCCAGACAAGGGGTAGCCTGCTGTACCTTGGCGCCGGCAGGTTTTGCATCTTTGGAAAATTTGACACCGGGGAACAAGATGATCAGGGTAATCCCAGCAACACGGCGGCTGTGCTCACCGGTGTGGAGGTGGTACTCGAAGGATCATCTGAACTCCAAATGGTCAAGCACAAGTCCTTTGTCAGCTATGCCGGCATCCAGAGTGTTCTTTAACTCGCCGAGGCTGTGTTTATTTTTTTTTATTCCTTGTTGCGGTGTTATTTATGGAAGCTTAGATGTGACATTCTTAAAAAATATCTAGATGTGAATTAGACAAACTGTTTGGTTAATCATCTCCTATGATGATGGGAGGGGACTCAGGGAGTTTTGACTTGCGGATTTCATTACACTCAACCCCTTTCAATCTCCACCAAACGGAAGCGAACAAGCTCTAATGTTTAGGGGAGAAAATACGCTGACAAAATGCGTCTTCTACCGTGCAGCAGCCAGATCAAGGTGGATGTAACTTACACTTAATCAAAAGTGGCCCAATCGGAAGTGTCGTCGGAATAGGTAGGCAGGGTAGGTTGCATCAGGGAAAAGTATCATCATGTGCATCCAACCATTTGTTGCACCTGGTTTATAAAAAGCCATTTATGAATGTCGGAAAATTCCTGGAAAAAATATGTTATACTAGCAAAAGAGCCCGTACGTTGCAACGGGAGAAAAAAAATACCATACACCCCAAATTAGTAGGTAATATTTTTTTTGTCATGACTTTAAATAATACACACCAAACTAAAAACTATAAACATTTTCAAAAATCATTTGAGGTTTCTTTATATTTTATAGCAAATATGCCCGTGCATTGCAATGGGATAAACAAGTATCACCGCAGAAGGTACAGGCGTTTGTACGTGCACGTTGTAATCGGCTACCTCCAGAAGCGGTTCGAGGCTAGTTGTCAATCGATCGACAAACAACCCCTATAAAACGATGTGTTACCGCACATCCTCCTTCGACGATCCTCTACTCCTGGACCAGCACTGCCGCCTTCCTGATCCTCTTCCTATGCAGCACCGGAGCCTCCCCGATCACTTTTGGCTCACAATACACACATACGTATTGACTGGAGATCCTACGTGCCAAGCTAGCTAGAGCTAGCTGGATGGATTCCTGGGCTAGCTAGGACATGCACCCTCGATAAAACCATGATGCCCACTTGATCAATCTTGAGGATACACGCATACGGCATATGTATTGACTGGGGATCCTACGTGCCAAGCTAGCTAGCTGCTGGATGGATTTCTAGGCTAGCACAGTTATGTTCGTAACACCACGACGCCGGCTTGATCGATCTTGAGGCTAGCTATGTATTGATCAGCAACGCAAACCATTTTCTATAATGGGCTGGACTTTTTCTCAAATCTTGGAGTAGGCAGGGTGCAGCGGCCGCTACAGTATCGAATAATCCCACCTCGTAGGAACCAGGTAGGAGACCATGTACGGATGACACATCACGGACAAAAACCAAAGAAAAAAAACGTAATGTAGGACCAACTAAGTGAGACGAAACCAAGAATATCACCTCCCTTTAATAGTAGGTATAGATATAGATATAGATTAGACAAATGTCTGTGCGTTGCAACATGAAAAACAATCTTTATTATTCCTATTGATCTGCCTGATCAAGGAACCATGTCGTTGAACGACGGTCCCTGATAATGAAAATAAGGATAGATCATTTGGTCAGGATATGGGTTATGATTTCAAGTAAATTGATCTATCTGAACAACTAAGTTTTGATTGTTAGTTCATTCTTTAGATTATTTGTTCATTCTTGAAATTTAAAACTAAAAGAGAAAAAGGGCAATATCAATAAATATGAAGTAATAGCAGCAAGCAATCTAACATGTAGAATAATAATTGCAGCGGCAAGCAAACCAATCGAGAGAACTATATCCATATGCACATGAGTATATTTTTTTTTGAAGAACTTACTTAAAGGTTACTTTTCAACTTCTGCATAATTTTGGCTCAATTTTATCCATTTTATCCATTACTCCACATGAAAGAGATCTAGATACATACCTTTTATCCATTTTGATGACAAGTATTTCCGGACGGAGGAAGTAAATTTCTACTTCTTTGTTATTCCAGCATAGCAATTCACTGAGGATATGTGAAGACTCTATTAATATTTGAAATATCAGGTCATCAGAGGACCAGCCCCATCATCAATGAGGGTCTTTTGTTTCCAGCCGACGTGCAGCATGTAAGTCGTCTTCGTTGGACTCTATGGCAATCTCTGCCTACATCCCACATCCGTTATCTCACTACTTAGGTGGTAATCATCCAGCAGCCAGTTTCTGGATATGTGCAAGTTTTGCACGTATATAAACTGGTATTGTTGGATGCAGAGGACCGAGGTGGGACTATACATAATTGGACGAACCCTCTTACATACAACACACAAACATGTGCCACGTCAACTGGTCGCAGCTTTATATGCTGAGCAAGAGAACCTGAGTCCGACTCCACGTAACTCTGCTATTTTTGCATCATTTGCCAGCTGAGATGGGTCGGTGGAAAATAATGCGGCCCGTCTCCAACGACGGACGAAAATCTGGATTAATTGCGTGCTTGGGAGATTAGTAGCACCTCGTTTATATTACGATTTTGTCCATGCAAATCGTAAAAGCATATTATGGCATGAGAAGAAAGCGTATTGTGACGGTGAACCCACGAAGTCAATCCGTGCTTTATTATTATTAGGGAAAGATATAGTAGCAACGAACATATCGTTCCATAAAATTTCATATGCAAATTAGCTACATAGTAGTATGAGAAATAAAAATGGCTCAAACCATAGAATTCACATCAAAATTAATACATTGTTGCATCGAGGACCTAGAAAGAAAACAAAATACAACATGGCCTTCTTTTTTTGCATATATGACACCAAACCATATAAGAGAAACGCATAATTAAGTCATATACATAAATAGGACTCTAAACCGTACAAGAGGATTGCAATTGAGTCCATTATTGTAAATATCGCCCTATAGCGTTTAGAGATGTTCTGCGCTAAGGGACTTTGGTCCTAACACATGACCGAGCATTTTAAATAGCGCGCTATAGCGTTTAGAGAGGGCCACTGGTAGGAGGCATTGCCTGCTATTTGAAACTATGACTTGAGTCATATCGTACTTTTTTTTAGAAAAGGAGGAGGACCCCCGGCCTCTGCATCTGGGCGATGCATACGGCCACTTTATTAATTATTCTCATAAGACCTTACAAAGTCATACAACAGTAAGACTAAAGCCACCGTCTATGCAACAACTGTCGCTACTCCTATCTAATTGATGAAGGGACGCTGATAGTCTGGGCCTAATACCAAACAGACTCGCAGCCAAACCTAAACATCTAAGACCTGAGGTCCCAACCAGGACACCTGCCGGGTATGGGGCACCTACCAGTCCGGTGCACTCCTCAACTAGGACGCCTGCCGGGTATGAGGCCGCCACAGCCACCTGCCACCAATCCATCTTCAGTGTTGTACTGCTGCAACACCTTGCCCGGCCTCTCTGCCATCGACGCCACCACGACGCCTGATAACGTCACCCTCCTGCGCGAGTCCCTCTGCACACATCGGGCGCCGAGACTCCACTGCGCCACGCCGCCGAGAAACGCCACCATTAATGTGCAGTATGAATCACCGCTCCACCAATTATTCCGTCCACTGGTCCCTGTAACCCGTGTACACCTTCAAGAATGACGCCACAAGAGGGAAACGACACAATAATGCCGCCGTCATCCGATCTACTGATCTAGGGTTTTCCCCGGAGGTAGCAGATAGTGGCCTGGAACTTCTCAACAGCGATGCCTTCAACAAGGGAACGACACCGAATAGTGCCGCCATCGCCGGCCTCGGCAACAGCCGCGAGCAGGTCTTCACCTAGATCTGTTCCAATGGCCTCCATCAAGCGTCTTGTGCACGGATCAACCAGCCGGGCCGTCGGAGGCCGCCAAGCCGGATCTTAGTTCCACCACCCTGCTTTGGCCTCCGGCCTCGAAGCACTGAATCCAGAGGGATCCGACTTGAACCTCTCGACGCACACAGCCGCCGAATCTTGCACATGACGTAGCCGCATATCGCGCCGCGAGAACGCCACCATAACGTCGTCGCGCCGACCGCACGCCGCCGCCAGGAGCGCCCATTGGCACGCCGCCATGCCCCACGCTAGCCCAGCGCCTTCCACCGATCGGGCCGTCCCATGCCAGCCAAACGACGAAGGGGAGAGGCGTCCCGCCGCCGCCCGCACCAGGCAGGCTTCGCCGGCCGGCGCGCCTGGGCGGCGGCGAGGGGACTGGAGGAAGAGGGAGGACAGGGACCGGCGGCGGCGGGAGGCCTCCCCTGTCACCCGCGGGAGCGGCAGAGGAGGTCGATCCACTTTTTGCGGAGCAAAGGTACACGCACATCTACGCGATTAAACGATGTGTTCATTGTCTGCGACATAAACCTTGCCAGTGATGGGCAAGGGGATAGGGGCGTTGCATGGAGGTTCAAGATGGCACATTCATAAGCTTTTCCTTTGTTGATCTGCAATTTCTGTAGTCAAGATCTAGAAGATAGCTCGCACACCCCAGAGAGATCGGTGGAGCTTGAAATCAAATATACCGCTTCCTCTTTAATTTGACCAGCTTATGAAGAAAGATTGGCACTAGATCTGTCCAGGGGTTCTCGTGAGCTTATTGAAGAAACTTTCACCAAATCCACTTCTCGCTGCCACAGTCCACCATGGAAGTCGGGTTGAGGAGGAGGAAGGCGAGCTTCATACGTTGCTCGTTGCCGACGGAGCAAATAACAAAGACATAACCTCAGTCTCCTCGAAGGTAAGTCTACACGTATCCCTACCGCTACTATCTACAAAGGCCAGCCACCCACCTCTCGCATTACTAGTTTACTACTCCGGCTGACACGAGGCCGCTGGAGGAGGACGGGGAGACACGAGCAACTCTTAAGATGGGGAAGGAGAGAGAAAAGGAGAAAAGAAATGGGAGCCATATATATTACTCCCTCCGTTTCTAAATATAAGTTTTTTTAATTAGAGATTTACGAAAAATGGTTTCTCCCGCTTTTTATTACAAAGCAACCATCACCAATACAGTCAATGATATGTGCTGGGGCGGAAGCAGCACATTCACGTAAAAAAGAAACGAAAAAGAAAACAAAAAAGAAACAATACGAACATCGACGGATCAACGAAACCGAAGGAGACCCGCAACTGCTGCGCCCACCGGAGAATTCCACCACACTCCAAGCGCTCCGGACCACCGCATACCAAGCAACACTTCAAGAAGGATCGCGACGCTGACGACGCTGCTGCCCGAACAAGTCCTTGGGTTTCGGAGTGCGAGAGGAGTGCGGGGAAGGGTAAACCAGCGCCCGCCAGGAAGGCATGGTGGCGCCCACAGGCATCACCGCGTCGGTGCCGGACAAGCCGAAAAGGATTTCTCCTGACCACCAACCACCCATGATCCCAGACGATCCATCACGCGCCACCAAACACACCGCCCACCAAAATGCGCCACCACGGTCGTGCAGTCCCCATCGCCGTCTCGTGGTGGCAAACGGGCGAGAACCGGCGAGACAGAGGAGGTAACCAGGAACGAGGAGCGGCAGCAACAGCAGCCACGTGGGAGGGGACAGCCTCAACCGCCCATGGCAGGAACAGGCCGGACGTAGCAATAGGGGCAAACCAGGCACCCGCTAGCCAATCGACCAGGGGAAAGGGGAGGCGAAGAAGTGGCCCATGGCCACGACCGGCGCTCGTGCTGGCTCCAGCTCCCCCCCCCCCAAACCATGTCTCGCCCCTTTTGAAGGCCCGGATGTTCGGCCGAGCGAAACGGGCTCGTGAAGCCCGTCGCTGGCGCTGCAGATACACGAGTCGCCGCCCCGCCACTCCCAAAGACGAAGTCGCTTCGCCGTTCGCGGCCGAACGCCGCAGAGGAGCCCGGCCAGTCCGCTTAAACCCAGATGGGGCCCAAGGGCCCCGATCTGAGGCTGGGAAAACACCGTCGCCGACCACCTCGGCGCCCGTCGCCAAACAACGCGCGCCGCCACCTCGGCGCCCGCCGCCAAGCAACGCGCCGCCGCCACCTCGCCACCCGGCACGCGCCACCAAGGGACCACGCCGCCGCCCGGATCCACTGTCGCCGAACAAGACCGCCGCCATCGGTGGGCTCCGTGCCTCCCCATGCACGCGGGAAAGAACAGCCCGCCGCCCGGTATGGTGGCGGAGAAGAGGGCGAGGGAGGTGGGGGCGGAGGAAGGGCATGAGGCCCGCCTGCCGTGCCATGGGGGTGGGGGCGGCGGATGGGGTGGGGGAGAGGGAGGGGGAGGGAAGTGGAGCGAGAGGGGGATCTAATTAGATATTTCAATATAGACTATATATGTATGTATATAGACATGTTTTAGAGTCGGGCTATATATGTATGTAGATAGACATATTTTAGAGTGTAGATTCACACATTTTGCTCCGTATATAGTCCATATTGGAATCTCTAAAACGACTTATATTTAAGAACGGAGGAGTATAAGCTTATCGAAACCATTTAGCCGGACTTAAGTATTATGTCTTTTTTAGCTTTTACAAGTATAACCTTGTAAACAACCAATTATGATGTTCACCTCTATTTGTGAAACTGATAATGTTCCCAATATCTGAAGGAAAAATATAAGTGTTAAAGCATAACCAAACCTCTATATCCGGGACGTTTTCGCCCTGAGATTACCCCACTTGGATGAAAACGACCTCTTGGTAATTGTTCATATGGCACGTGTATTTTTTTGATACGCTGGGGGTAGAAAACGCCTGGTGGCTCTAGGTTAGCGATCAAAATTTTGTTAACGTCGTGCTGAATTAAAAGTGCCGTTAGAAATTTATTGTGTGCGGGCCCGATGGCCTGTTGACCTACTCCTCTGTTTGGAATTACTTATGCAAAAATGGATGTATCTAGGCGTATTTTAGTTCTAGATACATCCATTCGAGACAAGTAATTCAACGTGAAGGAAGTAGTTGTGTAGCGCTTTTAACGTGGGCGCAGGGAGGCGAGTGGTCCGGCAGCTTGCCGTGGTCGAGCGGATTCGGCTGCTTTGGCGAGGGAGGCGCAAGTTATTGACGAAAATCAGGCACTTGGCGGAAATTCCCACAATCTCACATGCACGCGATCCGCTCCTCACTCTTTCTCTCCATGTAGCGCGGCGGCGCCATTTCCTTTCACTGCTAGGCGAGGACGCGAGGCCACCTGGGTTGCAGAAACACGGAGCTCCTCCTTACCCGAGGTGGTGGCTTGCCGCTGTGCTGTCTTGCGCATCCCGCCAGGAGATATCTCACTCCCTTCTTTCATTTTTTAGATGGCTTTTTTTGTTCTTGCATCGTGTGAATGAATCTAACCATGTACGTGCGTATCTGTTAACGCATATGTATGCTAGAACCGATTTTAGATGGTACTATGAATCAGAAGTAGCTTCATTGCATCTGTTCGTTGTTCCTGTCCATGCATGTATTTGCCACATCGTTGAACCCCTGGGCAGGGTATAGGAGACCGAGTGTTTGAAATATAACCTGCTGCTGAGTTTCTGTTTTGTTCATTTTTCAATTTTTTGACCTTCAAATAGAGTAATATATATGATAGACATGTGTATTACTGCAGGATTTGGCCAGGGACACTTTTTGGGTAGCTAACTCTCGGGGTTCCAATCGCCCGTGCACGTATTGGATGGTGTCCGGGATTTCCTGAGAGATGGAGGTTCACCTTTTCTCTCTTGGTTCTTTTCTTCTTTCATGTTTGCTGCAGTTTCATGCGTGCAAGCAGCCGGGAGAAAACGTGGATCAAGTACAAGTAGTATTGGTAATTATGTGTGCAAGCAACGTTCTTTTCCTAAATTAGACATATATTGTTCTATATATGTAACTAGCGCTTATAGAGCATGATCGGATCTATTTCTTTATTCTATAGTTTTTCCAAGATAAAATTTGAAGTTTGCGTATGACAAAACTGAAAGATTAATTACGAAGTTCTTCACTATTTATGTTTCTCCATCCACCACTGCCTCTACTATCAATGTAAAAGTGATGTGAGTGTCCTAATTGGTGGCAAGGAAAGAACAGAAAAAAGCCCCTGCGTGGGCATTGGATGTGCAAACTGCTGTCATATTTTTGTCGATTTATGTGCACTCTAAATAAAAATCAGTTTTGCAACACATCCATTAATTTCTGGCTCCTTTCCGAAAGCTTATCTGCTGAAATCTTTCTAATCCTGTTTATATGGTGTGCCGTAGAATAGATGCATTTGTCATTCGCATCAATGAAAGAAATAATTACATGCTAATGGAGAGAGGTGGATGAATTGTATTTAGTTTTCTTTGCTAAGATTTCAGGCTAACAAGCTTAAGGGTCAGATAGTGTTAATTAGCACACTATTAGGTATTATTTTCTCTTTTTGTCTCCACCACGACTTATGCTATTTTGTTCTGTTAGTTTTAAACAGGTATAAAACATAAGCTGCAGCTTAGATGATTAATTGATTTTTTTTTTGCGAATTAGATAATTAATTGATGCTGGTCAAGAACTCTCATTCCTCGAAGACGAGGCGAAATTTTTACAAGAATAAGTGAGATGCTTGCAGCTAGAGCGGGGAGCCAAACGGACTAAATCCATATGAGGTATCCACACATTGCTTTTAGGAAAAAATACCTATAGTGTGCATAATTGATCTGTACCTTTCCTATTCTTTGTTAATAGGTTGTGTTGTTTCTGGTTAGCTGCAAATCACGTGGAGCCGTTGTGTGCACTCAACCCTCTACTACTTTGTGTGTACTATTTTTGTATTACAGGTTATCAGGCTTAGCTCTGCTTGCATATTCCTTAACTGTTTTGTGTCAGTTTGATATGAATAAACTGATGTTGAAACCATTGCTGGGTGATGTCCAGTTCGAGGAATGGCTGCATTTGTGTTTGCATTCATGTGTTTATAGATCAATGTTAGTACTAACATATTGAGTGACATCATGTAATCTTGGCGATTTTCAACCTCATATCACGCATAACACACATGGCATAGTAAAACATATCCTGTGAGCATTGCATCCGTCCCTTGTTCGTTCATGTCCATTATTTATTTCCATGGTTTTCATTCATCATGGAATGCTTATTTGATATCCTATTTGCTCGGGCGATGTTTTGCCTTTTTTTTGTAGGCTCAACTATTGATGGACATGTTCATAGTATGGGGGAGACCTTTCTAAATGTTTTAGGTCCGTGTTTAGTCTTGGTGGAAAGAAATAGCAAATGTATTCTTTTTATTTGTAACACTCATGATGATGATAAATGTATCATTCAAAAATTGTTCGTCTGCATAGCTTGCTTTCTTGTGGCTACCGAGTTCTAACAACAAGCTTACATACATGAAGCCCTTACTTTTTATCACTTGAGTTAAAAATAACATATACATACGTAAGGTATCGATTTAGGTAGCGGCGTGCCGCCGCTTATATAGCTAGTAGTTGATTAGGGGGACCTAAACGGAGCCCCTACATACTTTATTGGGGCTTAAACAAAAAAAACGTACTCCAAGAATGGCCACACCATGTGTTTAGTAATCACATCATCTATCTATGTTACTCCCTCCATTCCTTAATATAAGTTTTTTTCTGAGATTTCAATATGGACTACATATAGATGTATATTAGATATATTTTACAGTCTAGATTCACTCATTTTGTTTCGTATATTAGACACAAGAGGAAGAGACTCAGCAGTGCAGCGGATTCCTTTTCGATTATCTGTCGCATCGCTCGGTTCTGTTATTAATTCAGTAGCAAGCGATCTCCAATTTGAAGGATGTCGAGTTGCACAATTTCTCGGTGCTTTGTAATCGTTAGTGCCGTGTAAATGGTTAGTAAATCTATGTTCCACTGATTCTCAATTTTTATGCTAAGTGATAAAGACCTTGTCCGCTAAATGTTTTTGAATTTTAATTACAAGTGCTATTGAATTATTCAGTTTTTGCATTTTTAATATGTTCCTGCATAATAGGTTCAGTTATTCTTTTTTCTAATTTATTTTTGAGAATCTAAATATGAAGAATGCTTAGTCCATAGCTTTTGTTGCCCGTGCTTAATAAAAGTTAAAAAGTGCAAGTGCAGACGTCTCTGCTGAAAACTGGCTACGGTGTGGGCTGTCTTCCGCTTGGGCCGATCCCCTCCGTTAGATCTTGAATGGACGTCAGATAAAGGGAGGCAAGTTGCAGCGTGTCACCTGATCTCTGTTCCATCCGGTCCCAGCCGCCGCCGCCGCCGTCGCCGTCGTCCCCGCTGCGACCGCCACCTTCGATTCGGTCAAATTGGAGGGGAAGACACTTGGACATCTCTGCCGCAGGTATTAGTTAATCCTTATTTCTCTTGCCCGTTGGCGTTCGGCTTTTATTTCTCTGGTCGATCTTGTTTGTTTTCGTGGAAGTGCTGTTGGTCGATGAAGGCGCGGCAGTTCATGAACTCATCTCTTTTGGTAGGAGTTGTGAGCGATGAAGGCGCGGCAGTTCATGAATGTTGTGATGCAGAGGTATCGCGGTGTGAGCTTGTATACGGTGAGTCGCATCAAGCCCGAAGAGCAACTCTTCTACCGATCCACGACGGAAGCACGGGCAGCGGCAAAATCCAAGTTCAATATGGACTGGCCATCACCAGGCGTGGTGCCACCATGGATGGAGACCATCACACGGATTCCTCCGCCCAGGCTCAGACTCGAACGCTCCATCTCAGACGACAAAAGGATGGATTTCCTGCCCTTCGATGAACGAGGCTGCGGCGGCGCCAGCAAGATCCTCTGCGTGGACGCGGAGGGGCACACCGTCCTATACGACATGGACGCCGGCTCCCTCCAGCCGATTCCATGCCTCAACCGTCCCAAGGGGAGCAGGCCCATCGGCTTCTCCGCCACTAATGCTGAAGCCTCCGACCCCGAGCGTGCTGATGCCTTCTACGTCATGGGAAGGTACCGTGTCAGCCGCAATCCCTGCAACTTCGAGGCACTCATGTAGAGCGACCCTTCCAATGGCGGGAGGTTGAAAGGCTGGCATTGGCACCGGCTGCCGCCACCACGGGTGTCTCTGATGACAATTACAATGTCATTTGCCATGCGCTGCTTGCCATTGACGGCCACTCGATTCTTGTTGTCTCCTCTGGACAACAAAGCTACTGCTTCAACACGACCAGTCGCAAGTGGTTTAAGGCCGGCTCCTGGACACTGCCATTCTTCCGTCGTGCTGTGCATGTACCAGAGCTCGACAACCTCTTGTTTGGCATTGACAATGATGAACACCACTTTTGTGCAATGGATATCTCCCCTCTACGCTCGGACACTGGTCCGCCTTTGGTGTACAGTTGGCCACACCTTGATCTGCCTGAGGACTGGAGGATGCTAGACTGCAGCTTTGTCTACTTGGGAGCTGGCAAGTTTTGCATTACCAAGGTCTTTGAGTTTGGTTTCGACCAACGCACTGGCAACCCGACTGACACGGGTGCTGTCATGTCTGGTTTGGAGGTTGTGCGTCACAAGAAGTCTGGACTCGTTATGGTCAACCATAGGTCCAAATTCTACAAGTTCATCACGGATGACATCCAGTGTGTCTTGTAAGGGTAACTCACTAGTGAAAGGGGAGCAAATAAACTGGTATGCCCTAGAGGATTGGAACTGTGTGTCTTCCCCTTTCCATTCCATATGTATTTAGTAGTTACAACTTCAGCTATGTTAGTTTTTGGTAGTAGTGCTCATTTCCTTTCAGTATGTTGTATCACTATATTTGCTGCCGTTGCTGTATACATAGCTCCTTAGGTGCTTTTATTTTATTATTAGATGGACTAGAATCTTGATAAATTATGATATGGTTTAACTGGTAAAAGCCTGAATGGTTTGAAAAGCTGGAACGTTCATATAATGTATAGTGAAATTAGTGATCATGCAAATTATCGGATAGAAACACCATTTGGTCCAGCAATGTTGTATCTTAGAGCTGGATTTTCAAGCGTGTGCTAAAAGTGGGCAAATCTCTACTATTAGAGGGAGTCTGCGGGTAAATGCCGTGATGGTTCCACCCCTTTCCTACACCACAATCCATCCACACAGCAGCGCAAAGAAAATTACAGAAAGAAAACCTAGAAAATACGAGCTGGTTGGAACCCATGAAATTACAGAAAGAAAACCAAAGTCGGTTGGAACACACGAACCCAACACATGGCTCCACTCCCCATACATCTGTTCACTCCTCTCCTCCCTTATAACCCCTTGGCACCACCATGATCGCATCGCTCATGATGCGCCGCTACTGGGTCGTCGTTCTCTGCAAATGTGTGCAGTTCTCTCCCCCCCCCCCCCCCCCCGGGGTTTTAGCAAGTTGTTTTGCCACCGTGGCCTGGGCGGCGTCGCTATTGCCGAGCAAATGACCCTTGAACCCCACCACGACCCAGATTGCACCGCTTGACTTCTCTTGTCTATGACGACGCTGCAGCGGGTCGACGGGATGATCGCCGCCTGATAAGCATACACCTGACGACGAGCAGGTTAGGGACCCATCGATCACTCCCAATGTTACAGCGTTGGTAACATTGTGATTTTTGGGAAGATTGCGGCTGTTTGGTGCTGGGGTTAGGGTTGTGGACATAGGTGTTTGGGGCCAGCCAGCTAGGGTTTGAAATCTATGCCAAGTTCTGATCATGACATTTATCGCATTTACTCTTTATATGTCATGTTTGACATGTTAACTGTTTGATCTTTGCCAAGTCCTGATCATGACATTTATGCCATTTACTCTATCCTCTGATGTGTATGTCATATATTTCTTTCATGTTTGATCTTTGCCAAGTTTTGTAAACAATGATGCTGAATTATCAGACCACTTTTAATCTGAAAATAGAGTACATTCAGTTTGAAAACATAGTATATTCAGCCTAGAAACAGAGTACATTCAGTCTGAACTTTGCTTTTCCAAGTGAAGAACAGCAACTGACATGTCAAGTGCTTCAGCCTTTTTCCTTATGTTAAAATCAAGGACAGTATTAGCATGCTTCGGTAGAGAATCTTCTAGCTGCTTTTTCTCCATTAGCCAGATCTCTTCCTCGGAGCACTCATTAACGACATGTATGCAGCAACGCAGATTATCAACTCACAACTGAATTTGCTCCCTTTTCATCGGCGACGGTTGCTATTCTGCTGCACTTCATCGGCGGCGTTTGCTATTCTACTGCACTGGTCCTATGGAGTCTTAACATGACGACTTCCCAACTGTCTAACACAAAAAGTTTTCCCCGGCTCCGACGAGGGAGGGGCGATGACGGCGGCGCGTCTTCGGCTCACTTCAATGCTTATAGTCGTCGCTAGGTGGTCTACGGACCTGGATGTAATTTTTATTATTTTTGGTGTTCGTTGTATTGCCATGATTAAAGATGAATAGATTGAAAGTTTTTTCGCAAAAAAAAATACAAATGGAAAGGGGAAGACGCACAGTTCCAGTCCTCTAGGAAATACACGTTATTTGCTCCCTTTTCACTAGTGAGTTACCCTTACGAGACACACTGGATGTCATCCGAGACGAAGTTGTACAATTTGGACTTATGGTTGACCGTAACAAGTCCAGACTTCTTGTGACACCGTAGTACCTCCACACCAGACATGACAGCACCCATGTGAGTCATGTTGCCAGTGCGTTGGTCGAAACCAAACTCAAAGACTTTGGCGATGCAAAACCTCCCAGCTCCCAAGTAGACAAAGCTGCAATCTAGCATCGCCCAGTCCTGAGGCAGATCGTCAAGGTGTGGCCAAGTGTACACCAAAGGTCAACCCCTCTTCGAGAGAATACGGGAGATGATATCCGTTGCACAAAAGGGGTAGTGTTCATCTACATCGTTGGCAATGCCAAACACGAGGTTGTTGAGCTCTGGTACGTGCACAGCACAATCTAAGAATGGCAGCGTCCAGGAGCCAGCCTTGAACCACTTGCGACTGGCCGTGTTGAAGCAGTAGGTGCTAAGGCTTTCTTCTCTGGAGGAGACAACAAGAATCGTGTCACCTTCAACGTCAAGCAACGCATGGGAATTGACAATGCAATTGTCAGCATATGCAGGTGGTGACGGTAGCTTGAGCCAGTTCCAACCTTTCATCGTCCTGCCATTGGAAGGGTCACTGTACATGAGTACCTCGAAGTTGTAGGGATCGTAGCTGGAAGGGAAGCTCCCCATGACGTAGAAGACATCAGCACGCTTGGGGTCGGAGGCTTCACGATTAGTGGCGGAGAAGCCGATGGGCCTGCTCCCCTTGAGACTGTTGAGGTGGGGAATTGGCGTCCATGTCGTATAAGACGGCGTGGCCAGCAGCGTCCACGCACTACCGGACTCGCGGTCTATGCCTACGGCCAGGGGCCGTCGGCATAGGCCCCTAAGCCGTCGGCATAGATCTATGCCGGCGGCTGCAATCCGACATATCCCGTCGGTGTAGATCACGTCGGCGTACTCTGTCGGGACCGTCGGCATAATAATGCCGTCGCCATAGGGGCTATGCCGAAGCCCGGGCGCGGCGTCGGCATAGATTAGCCGTCGGCGTAGTTTTCCGTCGGCAACAGCGGACGGCGCCCGTCAAAACTCGGCTGGCGGCTTAGGGGGCGACACGTGGCAAAAGATATGCCTACGGCAAAAGCCGTCGGCATAGATAAATCTATGCCGACGGCTTTGCCGTGAGCATATCTTTGCCACGTGTCGCCCTCGGTTTAACTTTGGCGGCGCAGGGTTATGCCTCACGGCAAAGCCAGTCGGCATAGATTTATATCTATGCCGACGGCTTTGCGCCGGCATCTTCTCTGCCACGTGTCGCCTTTCTGGTGGCTCTGGCGTATCTATGCTGAAGCGGCTTTGCAGAGGCATAGTTTAATATTTTTTTTCCTGTTTTCTCTTTTCCAATTCATTTGACAACATTTCAAAGCAGAATAATATGAAATATGATAGTTCATCAACATCATTTAAACATAGTCAAGTTCATCATCTAAAGATCATCACCGTGAAAGTCCACGAACATAAGAGTAGTGCAAGACATGAAACATCATAAAAGTTGAAACATGAAAGACATGGCACAACGTAGCATATACGGAATCATCATCGACATCAAGCACCAGGTCCACCTCCGCCAAAACCACCACCACCACCGAGTCCACCTCCGCCAAGTCCACCTCCGCCAAAACCGCCACCGCCAAGTCCTCCTCCGCCAAAACGCCACCGCGACCACCATCACTCTGCCCGGATCGAGATTGAGGGGAATTGAAGCAGAGTCGAACCACCGGGTCCCCTACATGTTTGAAAGAAGTATCTAACGGTAAATATGACATGATAGTGTTGAATGAGCGAGAACTAGTTTGTCATTAGTTAGGCAAATTTACTAACTTAGGAGTATCACCGCCTAGTGCTAGCCATTCCTCGAACATGGGAAGGTGTGTTAGAGGCGTCTCCGCAGTGGTGGTGGGGGTCCAACTTGTGGTGGCTCCGTGCGGATTAGTCCAAGACGCCAAGATAGCACGGATGTTAGTTAAACAAGTCCACTTAGAAACAAGCCGTGATCAACAATGTCGAGGAAGGAATGAAAGTGCAAATTTGAGCTTGGTTTAAGAGGGCAAAACTAACCGCCATCGCTTGACGGCCGTAATCATCGCTTGCCTTCACTCGTTGCAAGTACTCCCTCACCTCAATATGCCTATGCTCGAGAAAGGCACGATATGCCTACAAAATTGAGGTTGTTTCTAAGTGGGCGGTGATGAAAATAAACTAAGAAAGATAGAGACAAAGAAGATAAGGGGAAGTACTTACGACGTTGGCGGACTAAGAAGATAAGGGAAGTACTCTCTAACGGGCTCGGGTTGGTAGCTCGAAGCCGTGTGTATGCGAGATCGTGGAGTGATCAAGCCATCGAAACACGGATACGGCCATGGGACTTACCTGGATGGCCACCACCGCCGTGTTGTCGATCCGAGGCGGGCGACCTCGAGGCAGGAACATCCGGATGCAACTTGATAGTTACGAGTGTAAGACTCGGTGTTGCTCGGTGTTGCGGTAATCTTGGCTCTCACCCTCATTGCGATCACTCCGCTCGCGAGCCAGCTTCCACGACTCCATGTCCGAGAGCAGCCTCTGCAACTTGTCCTCTGCGCGTCAAGCGAAGTTAGCCATAGATAAGAACATGACGGTGAAGAAGAACCAAAATGCATCTTTCATATAGATATACCTTCATGGCCTTGAAGCCCCAGTGGTTCCTGTTTCCTTGGCCGTGTGTCCCATCTTTTCCACGGTTAGCGGGCCTTGATGCTCTTGGCAACAAACTACGGATCGTCACCGACCCACCTATCCACCAAACACGCCCATCCGTCATGCCTTCCATAGCACCAACGAGGAACAACCTATGCAAATTTTGGAAGCATGACATGTGAGCCTGAAACATATAGTTGACTCCTTGAAACAATGAAAAGTCGGTAATAGTTACCATCATGAACTGCTCCCACGCTCATGGTAATTTTTTCCCTCTCCGTGCTTGAGTTTTGGTCATCTTTTGTTGCGGTAGATGTGGTAGTCTTGTGAGGCGGCAACCCAACGCACCTCGTCTTTGCAAGCGGCGAGCTTTCTTCTTTGTGAAGACGCAAGTAAGACCACGTCGGCTCACGGCCTTGTGCCGTCGAAGAACTCTATAGAGTTGCTGCAATCATGCATAAACCAGGAAGCAAACAAGGCATGAGTTGAGTGATTCAATGATAAACTATGAACGAAACTAAAGTCAAGTGATTCAAAGGAACTTACCCAAAATTTGGTGATCACGGCCTTAGCGGCCGTCCATTACTCAGCGTTCTTTGCAAGCCTCGTAGTGGGCCAGCTTGTGGCCAAAACACGCATGGTTGTGGGTCCACAATACGGCAGCAGGCGAGAATAGGCCAGCCAAAATAGCTTCAAGGGGATAGTGAGAAGGCCGTTCGGTTTACGGCCCTTTCCGTGAAGGATCCAGTTACTGCAAAAGAATCAAAGGGTTGCCATGTGTACAATAAAAAATGTTGTCATGTGTTGAAAGTATGATTGAGATGCACTTACTCGTCTCCATCGCAGGTTCAATGAGCCACTTATGCGCCTCGATGGAAGGTGGTGTAGGTACTCCGGCATTACCACGCAGCCACCTGCGGAGCACCGGTGGCAAGTCACCCCACAACTCGGGGTCAACCTCCCTCCACCCTCCTCGCCTCCTCGGCCTCCTCCTCCTCGGCCTCCTCCTCCTCACCCTCCTCCTCCTCGACATCGAATATACTCCTCCTCCTCGGACTTCAGGTGCATCCGAGGCATAGGAGGGCAGCGAAGAAGACCCTCCTATTTCAGACACGACCCGGAGTTTTTTGGCCCGGTTGCCTCTCCCCCCACCTCCTCGTCCTGTAGGGGCTCTCCCCCACCCCCTCCTCCTCTAGGGTCTCCTCCCCCGACCCCTCCAACTCCCTGTGAGGTGCCATCCTCGCGTAGTCGGGAGGGAACCTTGTGGGCACAAATCCACTCCGAGTAAGTTCTCCTTTGAGTTTCTTGAGAAGCGGGCACATTGGACTTGCCCATGATTAGCAAACCTGCATTGAGAAGAGAATAAACAATTAGTAAGGATATAAAAAAAACAACCATATAGGAAAGACATTAATAACGGAAGAGAACATTATTAAAAGAACATACATTTTCTAGAACCCATATGAATCATCACTATTGTAATCTATTTGTCGACCGGTCTCATCATCACTATCCCGCATATATCTTCTTACGTTTCGGACGAGGTGGAGGCTCTTCCTCATCGTCGGTAATCGAGCGTCTTCATTTAACTTTTCAAGCATAATTATGTCTCTTTTGATTCTAGCTGCCTCACCATCAATCCATGCGTCTTGAAGGTGCTTAGTCATCTCACTCTTATCTCTGCGGATCGTCTCTTACATCCGCACACGGGCATTACGGCACCATCCTCATTGGACTCTGGAATATCTCTTTCAAAAACACATCAGTTTTCTCGACCCACTCTTATTTGTTACTTGATTCCGACGGAAAAACCCACTATACATCCACGCGATTATCCGCCATCTACGCTTTATTGGAAGCCACACAGCGAAATTAAGGATTCATTTTAATTACCAACATCAATATTTTATTTTTACAAGGTTGACGAGTAATCCACCTACATCTCTAATAGGTAAAGATGGGTCCTAATCCCACCCGAGAATGTGTAGATTGAGTATGGTCCATGCTCTACCCATTCAGAGACAAAATTTAAGACACCTCCCCGCTGTTCTCCAAATACACGTCTCGGCAAAAATGCCGAGAGAATGTGCATCCAGGAGAACAACGAGGGGAGGCGCCATAAAATCTGTCTCGGAGCAGAATAAAGCATGAACAACGCACCTATCTACACATCCTCAAGACTGTAAAATGGAAAGTTGGACAATCCGAAGAAGCTGCGGTGATAAATATGCAATTGAATGCATATTTATCGATGCAACCCTTCAGACGGGAGACCTAGGTTACAGCGACTTGATGTGAAAAATTCAATCTAGTGACATGGAAAAAAGTGGGCGAGGTCATGGAATTGTTGCTCACCCTCCGATGTAGTCGATCAAAGGAGAGGACGATCCTGGACCAACACCTCCAACGTCGATTTATCACTCCACGAAGATGGAACACCACAAATCCTGTTAATTACACCGAGTGAAAAAAATTAGGTCATCACATCACATTAAGCATTGATACTTTTAACTATGAAAAAAATCATATTTTGTCAATTTGTCAAATTTGGAAGCACTTATCATATCGCAATTTAGCTCATCACCTCACATTAAGCATTGACACATCAATTTTTTAGCAAGATCATCATGATGAAATAACCACTTATCGTATCCCAAATTTGAAAACGTCTCACATAGCTACTTAACAACATCACAAACTGAAAATAAAATCTTCGTTAACAATTTTATGAACTAAGTGACTCAAGTTGCTTTTTTAACTAAGATAATTCATTTTGCCGAGATTCATCCATCTAGCAACCTAACCGTAGCAAAATAATTCCTTTTGCGGAGATTCCTCCATCCACTTAAGATACATACAACATTCATCCATCTAGCAACCTAACAACATCCAATATCCATCCATGCATCCATTCATACATCCAACAATAGCTAAATAATGCAAAAAAAATGAAAAAAAAAGAGTGTTAGCTCACCGGGCAGGCGCCATCCTGTTGGTGGAGTTGGAGGTGGGGCCGGTGGAGGTGAGGGAGGCAGGCGGATCTGGGCGGCGGGAGGCCGGGACACAGCAGGGCGCGGGCCAAAGGGGCCGGTCGGACCAGCTAGCGGGGCCGGCCGAGGCTAGGGCATGGGCGGCGGCGGGCGATCACGCACTGGCGGCCGAGGTCAAGGAGGAGGGCGGGCGGTTGGAGCGAGGCTGGCCACTGAGCGAGAAGCGTGGCGGGGACGAGAGGTGGGGTAGGATGGGGCTGACGCTGGGCGTGACAGGGGTAGCAGGCGAGGAGAGTGGGCGGCGGGGGAGAACACTGCGGCGGGTGTGGGCTGGCAGCGGCGACAGGTCGATTTGCTATCAGGCGGGTGAGTGGTGGAGGTGGACGGGTGAGGATAAGGCGAGCTATGCTGGCGGCTGGGCCGTCGACATAGGTACCGATGCCATGTGGCACCTATGCTTGGCAGCTTAGCCGTAGGCATAGTTATATATTTTATTTTTTTAATGATTTTAATAGCTTATATTTTTCTTCTTTACATTTTTTTATTTCATATAAATTTTTGATGTTTTTATAGTCATCGATTATATTTCTATACACGAGGGAGGTGAAGGCGCCACGTGGCATTTTTTGTGCAACAACTTTTATACATGTTTAACATTTTTAAATAAATATTATTAACTGTCTTCAAATATATTTTTAGTGTATATTATTTTCATACGCATTGAAAAGTTTTGTTTACATATAAAATGAGGGACCGTGGCCCGTCCGTGAGGGGCACACCCGGAGGCCAGCGTCTTGGCGTTTGTAACCGCCTCAACACTTCCGGACTTGTGAGAGGCCGCCACATAAGATTTGACGGTATACTAGCCCCGGAGGTCGCCGACCACGGTCAGAGCGTCGCGAAGAGCAATCCGCGTGAGAGGAAGTGTTCGAGATACTTCTCCATCACAAAAAAAATTATGAAAAATTACCATCGGTCCTATAGCACATGTGCCCACGTTGTGTAAAAAACTCATGATTTTATCGCGCTCCAAGTATTTAATAATATTCACGCTGCATCGTTACCATGAGCGTCTACTACCGTGTCATTGCCGTCCGTGAGGGCCACACCGGAGACGCAGCGTGCCGCCTCTTCGGACATGCCACCACACCACCCGGCATGATGTACGAGGGCCCGGTCTGACGCTCGGTGGCATTGTTACCCCCTGTGGGGCCCCGCCCCGCCTAACCCTCAGTAGCGTTTGACCACGGGATCTAGCCCTTTGACTTTGCACGGACGGATTTGACCAGTGGACCTCTCCACCCGGTTGTGTTAGGTCAGTCCATAGGAACACTTTGGAGCAACATCTGGGCGGACCCACAAAGAAGATCCCTCCATATAGACCCGACGCGTCCGCTTCTCCCTGTGCGTGGCGGCGCCCGTCCGTGAGGGGCACACCGGAGACAGCGTGCTTTGGGCGTTTGCAACCGTCTCAACACTTCCGGACTTGTGAGAGGCCGCCCTACGCAAGATTTGACGGTATGCCTTTGAGGCCGCCGGCCACGGTCGCAGATGCGAAGAGCAATCAGCGTGAGAGGGAAGTGTTCGAATACTTCTCCATCACAAAAATTATGAAAATTACCATCAGTCCTATAGCACATGTGCCCGTTGTGTAAAAAACTCATGATTTTATCGCGCTCCAAGTATTTAATAATATTCACGGCATCGTTACGCAGAGCGTCTACTACCGTGTCATTGCCGCGTCCGTGAGGGCCACGGCCGGAGAGCGCTGCGCCGCCTCTTCGGACATGCCACCACACCACCCGCAAGATGCGAGGGCCGGTCACGACGCCCGGTGGCATTACTACCCCGGGGCCCCGTCCAGCCTAACCACAGAAGCGTTTGACCACGGGATCTAGCCCTTTGACTTTGCACGACGGGATTTGACGGTGGACCTCTCCACCCGGTTGTGTTAGGTCAGTCCATAGGAACACTTTGGAGCAACATCCGGGCGGACCCACGGCAAGATCCCTCCGTATAGACTCCGGCGCGTCTGCTTCCACTCCAGTGCTTGCGTGGCGAGTCTGCGTCCGTGAGGGGAGGGCACACCGGAGGCAGCGTGCTGGGCGTTTGCAACCGCCTCAACACTTCTAGACTTGTGAGAGCCGCCACGCAAGATTTGTGGTATGATAGCCCCGGAGGCCGCCGCCACGGTCGTGAAGCGTCGCGAAGAGCAATCCAGCGTAGAGGGAAGTGTTGAGATACTTCTCCATCACAAAAATTATGAAAAATTACCATCAGTCCTATAGCACATGTGCCTTGCGTTGTATAAAAACTCATGATTTTATCGGCGCTCCAAGTATTTAATAATATTCACGCCGGCATCGTTACTTGAACGTCTACTACCGTGTCATTGCCGTCCGTGAGGCCACACCGGAGACGCTGCGTGCGCCTCTTCGGACATGCCACCACACCACCCGCATGTCACGAGGGCCGGTATGCGACGCCCGGTGGCATTGCTACCCCGGGCCCCCGTCCGCCTAACCACATAGCGTTTGACCACGGGATCTAACCCTTTGACTTTCTTGGCGGGACGGGATTTGACGATGGACCTCTCCACCCGGTTTGTGTTAGGTCAGTCCATAGGAACACTTTGGAGCAACATCCGGGGCGGACCCACAAAGAAGATCCCTCCGTATAGACCCGGCGTCCGCTTTCCCCTCCAGTGCGTGGCGTGGCGCCGTCCGTGAAGGGGGGCTACCGGAGCAGCGTCTTTGGCGTTTGCAACCGCCTCAACACTTCCGGACTTGTGAGAGGCCGCCTATGCAAGATTTGTGGTATACTGGCCGGAGGCCGCCTGACCCACAGTCGTGAAGCGTGCGAAGAGCAATCAGCGTGGGGGAAGTGTTCAGATACTTCTCCATCACAAAAAATTATGAAAAATTACCATCAGTCCTATAGCACATGTGCCCACGTTGTGTAAAAAACTCATGATTTTATCGCGCTCCAAGTATTTAATAATATTCATGCTGCATCGTTACCGCAGAACGTCTACTACCGTGTCATTGCCGTCCGTGAGGGGGGCCACACCCCGGAGACGCGTGCCGCCTCTTCGGACATGCCACCACACCACCCTCAAGATGTACGAGGGGCCCTGCGACGCCTCGGTGGCATTGCTACCCCTCGGGGCCCGTCCGCCCTAACCTCATAGCGTTTGACCACGGGATCTAGCCCTTTGACTTTGCACGGACGGGATTTGACGGTGGACCTCTCCACCCGGTTGTGTTAGGGTCGGTCCATAGGAACACTTTGGAGCAACATCCGGGCCAGACCCGCAAAGATCCCCTCCGTATAGACCCGACGCTGGTCCGTGAGGGGGGGCACACCGAGATGCGTCTTTGGCGCTTGCAACCGCCTCAACACTTCGGACTTGAGAGAGCCGCCTCGCAAGATTTGACGGTATACTAGCCCGAGAGCCGCCATACAGTCGTGAGACGTCTGAAGAGCAATCAGCGTAGAGGGAAGTGTTCAGATACTTCTCCATCACAAAAATTATGAAAAATTACCATCAGTCCTATAGCACATGTGCCCACGTTGTGTAAAAACTCATGATTTTATCACGCTCCAAGTATTTAATAATATTCACGCGGCATCGTTATCACAGTGAACGCGTCTACTACCGTGTCATTGCCGTCTGGTGAGGGGCCACACCCGGAGACGCGTGCCGCCTCTTCGGACATGCCACCACACCACCCCGCATGTATACGAGGCCGGTGCGACGCTCGGTGGCATTACTACCCCGAGGGCCCCGTCCCGCCTAACCTCAGAAGCGTTTGACCACGGGATCTAGCCCTTTGACTTTGCACGGACGGGATTTGACGGTGGACCTCTCCACCCGGTTGTGTTAGGTCGATCCATAGGAACACTTTGGAGCAACATCCGGGCCAGACCCACGAAAGATCCCCTCCAGATAGACCCAGACGTAGCGTCCGCTTCCCTCCAGTCTGCGGCGTAAGTGCGTCCGTGAGGGGGGCACACCCGGGCGCGTCTTTGGGCGTTGCAACCGCCTCAACACTTCCGGACTTGTGAGAGGCCGCCACGCAAGATTTGACGGTATGCTAGCGGCCCCGCCGGAGGCCAGTCGTGAGACGTCGCGAAGAGCAATCGGCGTAGAGGGAAGTGTTCGAATACTTCTCCATCACAAAAATTATGAAAAATTACCATCAGTCCTATAGCACATGTGCCCACGTTGTGTAAAAACTCATGATTTTATCGGCGCTCCAAGTATTTAATAATATTCATGCGGCATCGTTACAGCGAGCGTCTACTACCGTGTCATTGCCGTCCGTGAGGGGGCCACACCCCGGAGCAGCGTCGCCTCTTCGGACATGCCACCACACCACCTGCATGTAATGCGAGGGCCGGTGCGGCGCCTCCGGTGGCATTACTACCCCAGGGCCCCCGTCCGCCCTAACCTGTAGCGTTTGACCACGGGATCTAGCCCTTTGACTTTGCAGACGGGATTTGACGGTGGACCTCTCCACTGGTTGTGTTAGAAGTCGATCCATAGGAACACTTTGGAGCAACATCCGGGCGGACCCACGGCAAGATCCTCTCAGAGTATAGACCCGGCGTCGCTTTCCCCCTTCCGGTGCGCAAGGCCGGTCCGTGAGGGGGGGCTACCCGGAGACGCAGCGTCTTTGGCGTTTGCAACCGCCTCAACACTTCCCGGACTTGTGAGAGGCCGCCCTACGCAAGATTGTGGTATGCTAGCCCGGGAGGCCAGCCGGCCACAGTCGTGACGTGCGAAGAGCAATCCGGCGTAGAGGGAAGTGTTGAGATACTTCTCCATCACAAAAATTATGAAAAATTACCATCAGGTCCTATAGCACATGTGCTGCGTTGTGTAAAAACTCATGATTTTATCGCGCTCCAAGTATTTAATAATATTCACGCGGCATCGTTATCGCATGAACGCGTCTACTACCGTGTCATTGCCGTCCGTGAGGGGGGCCACACCGGAGGCAGCGTCGCCTCTTCGGACATGCCACCACACCACCCGCATATACGAGGCCGGTCGCTGACGCCCGGTGGCATTACTACCCCAGGGGCCCCGTCCGCCCTAACCTCAGTAGCGTTTGACCACGGGATCTAGCCCTTTGACTTTGCACCTGACGGGATTTGACGGTGGACCTCTCCACCCGGTTGTGTTAGGTCGGTCCATAGGAACACTTTGGGGAAACATCCGGGCCAGACCCACGGCAAGATCCCTCGGTATAGACCCGGCGCGTCCGTTTCCCCCAGGTGCCGTGGCGGCGCCGTCCGTGAGGGGGCACACCGAGAGGCAGCGTCTTGGGCGTTTGCAACCGCCTCAACACTTCCGGACTTGTGAGAGGCCGCCTCGCAAGATTTGACGGTATGCTTAGCCGGGAGGCCGGCTTGATCGTGAAGGCGTGCGAAAGAGCAATCAGCGTAGAGGAAGTGTTCGATACTTCTCCATCACAAAAATTATGAAAAATTACCATCAGTCCTATAGCACATGTGCCCGTTGTGTAAAAACTCATGATTTTATCGCGCTCCAAGTATTTAATAATATTCACGCGCCGCATCGTTACATGAGCGTCTACTACCGTGTCATTGCGGCCCCGTGAGGGGCTACACACCGGAGACGGCGTGCCGCCTCACGGACATGCCACCACACCACCCCGCATGTATGAGGGCCGGTTGGCAGACGCTCCGGGCATTACTACCCCGGGGCCCCCGTCCGCCTAACCTCAGTAGCGTTTGACCACGGGATCTAGCCCTTTGACTTTTGCACGACGGGATTTGACGGTGGACCTCTCCACCCGGTTGTGTTAGAGTCAGCCCATAGGAACACTTTGGAGCAACATCCGGGCCAGGCCCACAGCTAGATCCCCTCCGTGTAGACGTAGCGACGTCTGCTTCCCTCCAAAGTGCGGCGATGGCGCCATTCGTGAGAGGGGTCGAACCCCGGAGACGCGGTGTCGCCTCTTCGGACATGCCACCACACCACCCTGCATGTATGATGGGCGGTCGCGGCGCTTTCCGGTGGCATTGCTACCCTCCCCCAGGGCCCCGTCCGCCCTAACCACAGGCGGTTGACCACGAGATCTAACCCTTTGACTTTCCACGGACGAGCTTTGAGCAGTGGACCTCTCCACCCGGTTGTGTCGAGTCGGCTCGGAGGGACACACAGGAGCAACATGTCCGGGCCAAACCGTGAGCTACATCCCTCCGTGTAGACCCGTCGTCGTTTTCCCCCTCCGGTCGGCGTGGCGCCGTCCGTTAAGGGGAGGCCACGCCCGAAGATGCGTGCCGCCTCTTGAACATGCCACAACACCACCCGGTTGTGGTAGGTCATCCATAGAAACACTTGGGAGAACGCGTCCTCCACGTATAGACCCGATCATTTGTTTCGCCCTCAGGATGCTAAGCGGCGGCGCCCGTCCGTGAGGCACACTCGGAGGCAGGTGTCGGGCGTTTGCAACCGCCACTAAACTGCTGTCGCATAGCTGTTTTTGATTCTAATAAAATATAATGACCTATATTCAAAAGAACATGACGGCACATTATTAATGTGCTCGAACAAACTATATATATATTCATAATCTATGGAAAAAATTACAAACTCATTATATTTTCATATAATACATAAAAAGCATAAAAACATATTTTTAAAAAAGCATAAAACATATTTTAAAAAAGCATAAAAACATATGTAAAAAGCGAGAAAAACAAATGTAAAAAACACATATAAAACAAATAACTATGTCGAAATGGCATTGCCGTCAACATAGAATGACGAGGTTTAGGTGGGCGCCGTGCTGGATCGGTGACGTGGCCCCTATCTTGCGTGCTGCCGTCGGCATATCTAGGTCAGCGGACCCGATGGCGTGGCGTCTTGGAGATATGCTGACGGCCGCCCAAATCTGACCGTCGGCATAGGTTTGTGGCGTTAGCCGCTGGTCATGGGCGGGGTCGCGGGCCCATAGGTATGCCGACGGGCCGCTTATGCCGACGGGCCGGCGGCGGTGTCTACATCCGGTCGACGGCCGTTCTCTACCGGCCGTCGGCGTAGATCGAGGTAGCCGATGGCGGAGGCGGGCTGTCGGCATAGCTCAAGTAGGTTGCGGCGGTTGCCGTCGGCATAGTTTTGGCCGTCGGCGTGGGGACGTTTTCGGTAGTGACGCGAGAGGATCTTGCTTGCGACCGCGGCTGCCTCGTTCACGGAAGGACGAAATCCGTTCTTTCCTTATGCGAGATGGACCGTTCGAAGCGAGCACAGGCGGAGGAATCGGCGAGACGGTCTCCATCCATGGTGGCACCACGCTGGTGATGGCCAATCCATAGTGACCTTGGATTTTTACATTGCCCGTGCTTCCGCGTGGACCCGTAGAAGAGATGCTTGCCGGCCTTGATTCGACTCACCGTATACCAGGTTACGCCTTGCCATACCTCTGCACCACAATATTCATGAGCTATCAGCGCCTTCATCGCTCACCAATCCTACCAACAAAGAAAGATCACGAATTAGATGATGAATGATCGATTTTGCGAATGCTTCTGCCGTGGCGCGGAGGTGTAGCTCGTTCGATGTGAAGTTCA
This sequence comes from Aegilops bicornis, assembly GCA_021605145.1. NCBI lineage: Eukaryota > Viridiplantae > Streptophyta > Magnoliopsida > Poales > Poaceae > Aegilops > Aegilops bicornis. The sequence goes on along the minus strand of JAHIAL010000143.1, from coordinate 196,073 downwards.
TGGATGCTTGGTGTCGGTGTAAAACCGGCGGATCTCGGTTAGGGGTCTGACTGTCGTCTAAGCGGATGGTAACAGGAGACAAGGGACACGATGTTTTACCCAGATTCGGGCCCTCTCGATGGAGTTAAACCCTACTCACGATTGATTAATATTGATGATATGGTTAATACAAGAGTAGATCTACCACGACATCGAGAGGCTAAACCTAGAAGCTAGCCTATGGTATGATTGTTGTTCGTCCTACGGACTAAAACCCTCCGGTTTATATAGACACCGGAGAGGGCTAGGGTTACACAGAGTCGGTTACAATGGGAGGAGATCTACATATCCGTATCGCCAAGCTTGCCTTCCATGCCAAGGAAAGTCTCATCCGGATACGGGGCCGAAGTCTTCAATCTTGTATCTTCATAGTCCAGAGTCCGGCCAAAGGTTATAGTCCGGCTATCAGGACACCCCTAATCGAGGACTCCCTCGGTAGCCTGAACCGGGCTTCAATGGCCGACGAGTCCAGTGGCAGATTGTCTTCGGCATTGCAAGGCGGGTTCCTCCTCGAATACTTCATAGAATATTTTGAACACAAAGATAGTGTCCGCTCTGCAAAATAAGTTCCACATACCACCGTAGAGAATAATATTTACACAAATCCAATCTGTGACGTATTCCACAGTGACATCACACCACTGGCCAAGCCTTTATCTCAATCGTTTTTATCGTCCCCACCTCGCACTTAGCGAGGCGGTTTCCTTGGCACCTCTTGTCGAAGCAGAGATCGTTTCCCCTTATTCCGGGATTCTCATCAATACGGGTGTGGGTAACCCAACCGCGCCATTAATTACGACGTTTGGGAGATAAGCGAGTTTTACCAGGCTGGTGGGGGCACATAGTTTAAATCCAGCCCATATAAGGGGATAAGGATCCACCTTTTTCATCTACGTCTTCTTCCTCCTTCGCCATTATCCATTTCGCCAAGACTCGAGCTCCAGCGCCTAAGTCCGCACTTCCCACCTCAACCTTCTCCAGCCATGTCCGGAGCGGGAGGCGGTGGATGACCTCCTCCGTCACGGAGGGGCACATCAAAGTTGAGGAAAGCGGATACTTGTCCAACGACATTGCACGGCTTCGAGGCGAGGCAGCTCATTCCACCCCGGGCCCCATGAGAGGGTGGTGTTCCTCCCCCATTTCCTCCAGCGGACTGGGTTCCACTCCACCCATTTGTCCGGGACTCATGTTCTACTACGGCCTGGATTTCCATGATCTCGACCCCGAACTTCATCCTCAACATCTCGGCGCTTATCGTCGTGTGCGAGGCCTTCCTCCGCATCAAGCCCCACTTGACTTATGGCTGAAGACCTTCAATGTCAAGCCGAAGGTAGTGGGCGGCCGACAAGCGAGTCTTGGAGGCGCCATGGTGGGCAAGATGCCCAACGTCCATATGGCTCGAGGGCTCCTTCGTGGAAACCATCAAAGGGTGGCAATCGGGGTGGTTCTACATCACCGAGCAGCGTGACCACGAATGGGCATCGGCCCCAATTCCAATCTAGCATCCCCACACGGCTCACCTCCACGGAAAGAGAAGGGCCTGTCGTGGGGTAATTCGGAAGAGCTGGCCGGACTTCGAAAGCTGCGTCCAAAACCTGGTGGTCAAGAAGGTTAAACTTGTCAGCGTAGTCCGGTCATGCTCATCCGCCGGATCCTCCCGATGTCAACGACGGACTTTTAACTTGTGGGAGTTCGACCCGGCCAAAGACTAAACTCTGACCGGGCTCTTCGACACAACGCACGAGGATGCACGGAAGGTGCTATTCAAAGGCGTTGAGGTTCCCCTCTCCATTATCGAGGACCGCGGATTCTGCCGAAGCACCAAGCCAGCGTAGTAAGCTTGTTCTACCCTTTACGGGATACTTGTTTTTCATAGTTTGACTCTATCACGGGATCTAAGCTCCGTTCCTTTGTGACAGGCCGGTGAGAAGAAGACCCAGACAGATCATTGTCGGCTCCTTTTGCTTTCGAAGGCCCAGCAGATGCCCGCTGGCGAAAGCTGCTGGTCCGGCACCTCACGTGGTCCGGAGAAGAAGGCCAAGAAGAAAGCCACAGGGGACTCTAAAGAGTTCCCGGTAGCAAATTTGGTGGTGTCGGACTCGTCGCCCGATGACTCGGCGGACTCCTCCCACAGCGTGGAGGAGGAAAGAGGTCTCTTCCGGTGAGAGGAGAGAAAAGGAAGGCCGCCTAACTGGGGGGCCGGAGATCCAAGAAGGAAGGACCCTTCCTCCGGACTACTCACCAACGCATGACTACGGCGAAGGTGGCCCACAGGGCAAGCCACAGCCAAATCGTGAAGTATCCGGATACGAGAATAACTCATAGCATTCCTTTATTGCACGGTATCTTACGGCGCCGAATATAATCATGCAGTCCGCCCGAGCCGGGTCGGCGTGTCGTCGAAGCGGCTCCTTAAGCTTCGTCGGATGTGAATAGCACTTCACTTCCGGCCGCCTTCTCCCCTCGCCTGCGGATGATGCAAAGGTGGGGTCCCAAAGGGTCCAAGCCAGGAGGAGGTGGTCTCGGAGGCGCCCGCAAAGGCGACCTCCCGGACTCCGGCATAAAGGGACAAAACCCCAAGGGCTCCAAGTCCGGCCACTGGGTCGGACACCGCACGGAACCTTCAGCCGGATTCGAGTCGCTGTGACCCCCTAGTAAGAAGGGCAAGTTTACGGCGCCGGTGACCTCCGTCAACCGGAGGCACCAGATAATTTTTGGAGGTGCTAACGGCGCCTCCATCGACGAGAGCACCACACTATTATGAGTCACGGTGATCCGGAAGGTTCGATCTGCCAAGAGCGGGCGTTGAAGTTCGTGCCCGACCTTCTAACAGGCTTTGAGGTATGTATTTAAGATATGTAAAAATATTACCGCATAGGCAGTAGCCCTCGATGCTCCGGTTTGGTGTTAGGAAAGAAAAGCCGGGCGAGGATCTAAAAGATATCTGTGAGAGTCTAACATAGAGTATGTCAATATGGGAATGCAGGGTTGCTTGTTGACATCTCGCCAGACCGACTTCTTGGCTGGAGGTCGATGCATTGAAGCGAGCCTCGAGCGGTCCGAGAACGAGGTCGGCCTTGCCAAGAAGCAGCTCGAGGACAAGGAAGGTAAGTTATACCTTATGTAAAAATAAAAAAGATGTGGTTGCAAAAAATGATAGGACCAACGTGAGTATTGCAGGGGCCACAACCGAGATGGCGACCCTGAAGAAAGCGCTGTCCAAGGCCGAAGACAATGCGGCCGTGGAGCGCACCGAGCGAGAAAAGCAGGAGGCGCGGGTGGCGGAGGTGCAGCAAGAGCTCCAGGCTCTCGTGAAAAATCACGAGAGGTTGGAGCTTGACTCTAAGACTTCGAGAGTCGAGCTCGCCTCGGCCCTTGAGAGCGCCAAATCTGCCAAGGCGAAGCCCAAAAAGCCCTCCAGAAATTGAGGCGATGAAGAAGATAGCGGCGGGTAAGGCATTCTTTATGCAAAGCAAGCACGTGAAAGTGAATTACTTGTTACTTACCCGAGTTCGGAGCTCTCCAGAGCATTCGCAGATCTTCCCTTGATGTGTCCGACGCTGCCGCATTCTACCAAGCCGAGGAGGGAGCTCGACGGAGAAGGTGTTACGGTCCCACTATGTTGAGGCGGACACCGGTGCTTTGAGCGACCGGCTGAAGGGCAGCTGGTCGAGCTCCATAAGGTGGCGAACAGGCCATGAAGGGCCTTATAGTCCGGCTATGGCCTGGGGAGGTCATGCCTGGGAGCTACTTTGGGCTAGTCTAGGCGGCATAAGTCTTTAGGGACTCGAAACCTCTCCATCGGAGGAGCCATCGGTCCTAAAGATGACGACACAGAGGAACTCTCAATGAAAGCACCAATGTCGGTGTAAAAACCAGCGGATCTCGGGTAGGGGGTCCCGAACTGTGCGCCTAGGCGGATGGTAACAGGAGACAAGAGACACGATGTTTTTATCCAGGTTCGGGCCCTCTCTATGGAGGTAAACCCTACTCTCGCTTGATTAATATTGATGATATGGGTAATACAAGAGTAGATTTACCACGAGATCGAGAGGCTAAACCTAGAAGCTAGCCTATGGTATGATTGTTGTTAGATCCCTGGACTAAAACCCTCCGGTTTATATAAACACGGAGAGGGCTAGCGATTACAGCAGTCGGTTACAATGGGAGGAGATCTACATATCCGTATCGCCAAGCTTGCCTTCCACGCCAAGGAAAGTCCCATCCGGACACGGGGCCGAAGTCTTCAATCTTGTATCTTCATAGTCCGTGAGTCGGCCAAAGGCTATAGTCCGCTATCCTGACATCCCTAATCCAGGACTCCCTCACTTGGTGTAAGCCCCACTTGGGCATTTCTGATCCCGATAGCGAAGCCCTTTCTATGCGGGATGGTGCGCTATTTGCGGCTTCTGGCGGACTCACGCATGTGATCATGGAGCTGGACAGTCTGGAGAATGGTACGACTATGGAATACTCGCCACAATTCACGTTCGATTGTGGCTCCGCTGATACTTGAAATTGAAGAGCTAGTTAGTGACTTTACTTTATTTGATGTTCAACATGTAAAACGGTCATCAAATATTCCAGCACACCTATGTGCAAAGCGTGCTTCTGCACTAAGTGTGACTGATAGTTGGCTGGATGACACTCCTAGCTTCCTAGTGACCAGCTTACTTGCTGATTGTTCTAGAAATGCGTTTGTTTGAATAAAGCTCTTTGAATTGCCTGCAAAAAAATAACGACCAGATCAAGGGAGAGAGAATGGGCGTTTTGGCTCGAGAGTGCGGCGCAACCGGCGTGAATAGTAAATTAAAAAATATAGTAAATATTTTTAAAAAATTCTGAATTTTTGTGTAGATGTTCGCGTTATTGTCGCAAGCATCCTTGAAAATTTCAAGCGAAACATAGCAGCAATGTTTCGCCGGTGAAAAAACAAATTTAGGGTGACATTTTGAGGTAACATTTGGTGTTTTCTTTCTTTCTTTTTTGCATAGGCCAAAATGTTTAAACTTTTCGCCTACAAATTTGTATATGGCATTTGGATGTGACAAAGAACACATAAAATATTTGTTGAAATTCTTTAGACATTTCAAAAAATATTTTCGCGCGCAGGAGCGCACACACGTTGTGCGCTCCCAAGATTATGTGCCTTGTAGTTCAACCCACCAGCCTCGTGAGTAAATCTTACTGAATTGAAGAAACTTGCTCATTCCTTGGTCTCGGCAAGCACTGAGTTGTATGCGCACCTGCTCCCTTCGTTGATGTTCTTTATTTACTACAGTGGATGCATCACATGCAATAACAAGTTCCTGCAAGTTTAGATCATGTGCAAGGGCGAAGGCCTCACGACATGCTACGCATTCCAGGGTAGCCGGATCAGTGCAAGGTATCTTCCCAACTGCACGCGAGGGAAACAAATGCTGCTACATGTGTGTTCCGCTGTTGGTGGTCAATCTGCATGAAGGACTTCATGACTCAGGAGGATGTTATTGTGCAACCGCTCCGTTTATTAAATGAATGGAGATATTTTCTAAGCATATGGAAAACGGTATCCCATATAGTTGGGATGATTTGTATGGTCCTAGAATTGTCTGATGAGGCTGCATAACAAATTTCATCCAAAATGGAGTCCGGCTGCTTCCCAAACCTTTAACTATGCGAGGCGTAGTAGCCGGTCTAATTAATAAACATTTGCGAATAAAATTTGTTGTTGGGCCAGAACCACCTGCTGCACAACCTATAGCCCACTGCTTGCTCTCTCGTAATAGTGATTGGATAGCCCCAAGTATAAGGGTGAAGTAACCTAGCTATATAACTATGTCCCTTAGTCGAGAACCAGGGTTTATTGAAATGAGTTATTCCAACAAAGTCATGTGTACGCGTACACAAAACACAATTCAAACTTGCCCCCAACACTTCAAGAAGGTTGCTTACCTTCTTGTCCTGCTAGTTACAATATTAAATTGCACTATATTGTAGGAACTGGTAGATAGATAAAAAAAATAAAGAATGAGTAAATCCCAATATCACTTGCTTACATGAACCCCTCCTATACGATACAAAACCACCTATCATGAGCCGGCACCCCCCCTTCAGCATGTCAATTCCAATATGTGGAATCCATAAAATGCTTTAAAATATCAATGAATCAAACGAATTACTTCATAATATCTATAAAATTTAATAAATGTTTTGGCATGAACTTTGCTAAAAATAGAACATATTGCATGGCGGAAATTTGACGAAGCGAAAATGAACGTGTCAAGAAAAGTCTATACTCATGTATATTCCTGAAAAGGCATAGAAATTCATCACGAGCAACAAATTGTATAAAATTTTGTATAAAATCCATAGAATTTACTTAAAAATATCTATGGAATTTAATGAATTAGTTAAAATATCTGTAAGAGTTCAATAAAAAATTGACATGACCTTTGCTAATTGGATGCATTGAGTGCAAAAAATTTAGTCAAAGGAAAATGAATCTACTTTTCGCCACAATGTTGGCAATCATGTATATTCCCAGACATTGCGTGAAATTCATCGCAAGCAACAAATTGCTGCCTCAGCTCGCGGGCCAAAGAATCATACACACAACATGTAGTACGAGGGCTTGATGGCCGGTTCGACATCAGATATCAAGCACCACATATCATATTAATACCATATCATCATCAAAATCAACTTTAATACATGACTATAATAAATGATAGTAACCTAATTTCACATTAAAACACAGAAGAAAAATGGAGGGACAATACCGGCTGGGGTCGGGGCATTCGCCCTCTAGGGGCAGCGGTGGACGGCCATAGCGCGGAGGCGCATTTAAGTACAACCGGAACCACATATGGTAGCGGTGGAGTATGGCCAGATCCACTACGAGCGGCGACAGAGCTTATGCGCGCGTATTCGGGGGTCGCGTTGTCGATTTAGTGTTTTTCACCGCCCAACTCCCACACGAAATGAGCACAAGTTACATCCATGTTGCTGTGAACTACTGTAGTACCCAAAAACTAACATACCCGAAGTTGTAATTAACTACTAAATACAAATGGAATGGAAAGGGGAAGACACAGAGTTCCAATCCTCTAGGAAATACCGTTTTATTTGCTTCCCTTTCACTTTCACTAGTGGAGTTATACCCTTACAAGACACACTGGATGTCATCCCAGATGCAATTGTAGAATTTGGACCTATGGTTAACCATAACAAGTCCAGACTTCTTGTGACGCACTATCTCCACACCAGACATCACAACACCCATGTCAGTTGTGTAGCCGGTGCGTTCGTCGAAACCAAACTCAAAGACTTTGGTGATGCAAAACCTCCCAGCTCCCAAGTAGACGAAGCTGCAATCTAGCATCGCCCAGTCCTCAGGCAGATCGCCAAGGTGTTGCCAACTGTGCACCAAAAGTGGACCACTGTCCGAGCGTAGAGGGGAGATATCCATTGCACAAAAGTGGTGTTCATCACTCTATTTTGGTAACCGCTCGAGATATTCGGTTACCGCGCGGTTACCGCGTTTACCGCTCCCCCACGATAAACACTCATACCGAGCAAAAAATCCCGATTTTTTTGAAATATTTGAATTCAAACGCTCGCATTGTAGTTAAATAAGCTGCATCTGTGTTCTAAACAGAGAACTTATCTTGGCCCAGTGGCCAAGGTGTTGTATCGCCAGACCTTGGTCGAGCGTTCGAGTCCGGCAACGCACTGGTTTTTTAAACTTTTTTTTTTAAACTTTTTTTGCAAAAGTTTTTACCTATGAAAAATTCTGGAGAATACAGGGATCGAACTCGGGGCGCCTGAGCAAGGGATAGCTGCAGGTTGAGAGCCACTACGGTAGAGCAACTTTGCTGACTATTAATAGTTAAACTCTCCTCTATATCTAACTCAGAAAATTTGAATTCAAAATTTGATTTTAAATTTCGTCCTAATTTTTTTCGGTAATTCGTGGTTACCGTGGTTACCGAGAATCTCGGTGCCCCTCGAGAAAAAATCTTCACTTGGGATCCAAAACCTTGGTTCATCAGTGTCAATGCCAAACAAGAGGTTGTCGAGCTCTGGTACATGCACAGCACGAGTGTAGAATGGCAGTTCCCAGGGGCCGGCCTTAAACCACTTGCAACTGGCCGTGTTGAAGCAGTAGGTGCCGACCCTTTTTTGTACAGAGGAGATGACAAGGATGGAGTCACCTTCAATGTCAAGCAGCGCATGGCAAAGGACAGAGCACTCGTCAACATAGGCAGGTGGTGGCGGTAGCCGGTGCCAATGCCAGCCTTTCAACCTCCCGCCATTGGAAGGGTCGCTGTACATGAGTGCCTCGAAGTTGCAGGGATTGCAGATTTGCAGCTGACAGGGTACCTTCCCATGACGTAGAAGACATGGGCACGCTCGGGGTCGTCGGCTTCGGCATCAGTAGCGGAGAAGCCGATGGGCCTGCTCCCCTTGGGACTGTTGAGGCATGGAATCAGCTGGAGGGAGCCGGCGTCCATGTCGCATAGGACTGTGCGCCCCTCGGCGTCCACGCAGAGGATCTTGCTAGCGCCGCCGCTGCCTCGTTCGTGGAAGGGCAAGAAATCCATCCTTTCCTCGTCTGAGATGGATCGTTCGAGTCTGAGCCTGGGCGGAGGAATCCGCGAGATGGTCTCCATCCATGGTGGCACCACGCCTGATGGGCAGTCCGTGAGATTGACCTTGGATTTTGCTGCTGCCCGTGCTTCGGCCGTGGATGGGTAGAAGAGTTGTTCCTCGGGCTTGATGCGACTCACCTTATACAAGCTCCCACAGCGATACCTCTGCATCACAACGTTCATCAACTGCCGCGCCTTCATCGCTCACCACTCCTTACCAACAAAGAGTGATCAGGAATTAGATGATGAATGATGCCCCAGAGACCAAACACTTCCACGACAACAAATAAGATCGACAAGGGCAAGAGAAAGAAATAAGGAGAAATTAATACCTGCGGCAGAGATGTCCAAGTGTCTTCCCCTCCAAGTCCACCGAATCGAAGGTGAAGGTCGCAGCGGGGACGACGGCGACGGCGGCGGCGGCTGGGATCGGATGGAACAGAGATCAGGTGACACGCTGCAACTTGCCCCCCTTTATCTGACGTCCATTCAAGATCTAACAGAGGGGATCGGCCCAAAGGGAAGACAGCCCACACCGTAGTCAGTTTTCAGCAGAGACGTCTGCACCTGCAGTTTTAAGCACGGGCAACTAAAGCTATGCACTATCATTAAAAATAAATAAAAGCTATGCACTAAGCACTCTTCATATTTAGATTCTCAAAATAAATTAGAAAAGAATAACTGAACCTATTATGCAGGAACATAGTATTAAAGAAGCAAAACTGAATAATTCAACATCACTTGTCATTAAAATTCAGAAACATTTAGCGTAGAAGCTCTTTAGCACTAAGCATAAAGATTCAGAATAGTGGGACAATTGTAGTTGCACTAACCATTTAAACGGCACTAACGATTACAAAGCACTGACAAATTATGCAATTTGATGGCCTTAAAATCGGAGAGCTTGCTACTTGACTTTATAACAGAACCGAGCGGTGCGACAGATAATCGGAAAGGAATCTGCTGCACGGCTGACTCTCCTTCCTCTATCTCGACATTGCCGGCCCTCCACAGCGGTCTTGCCTTTAGTCTACTGCTGGAGCTAGTGTTGCTTCATGTGTTAGGCTGGAGCCTGGAGGCCTAGGATGTCTGTGTTGTATAAAACATGTCGGATGAGTTCTCATGTTTTTTCGAAAACGCAAATGGCTTTTGCGTTTCATTGCATTGGAAAGAAAGGGGAATTTACATCCTCCTAGGAGGTAGTTTTACACAGCCAAGAGGGCCTCAGTGGACATCTCAGGATGGTGGCAAAACGACCCTGAGCCCTTGAGCTCCGGCCTTTGCCCAACATCGGGTCTCGTCCTTAATCCTGTCTACAAGCTCATTCAGCGAAGGCCTCACATGGTCGAAAACACACGCGTTCCTATGCTTCCAAACCATCCACGGCACCAAGAGTGCCACAGATTTGAGTGCCTTGCGAAGCGCTGGCGGTGTGAATTCCTTTGCGCGCAGCCACCAATCCATGAGCGAGCCGTCGTGGTAGGCGCCCGGTGCGGTAGGCGTAGCCAGAAAGGACCTCATGCCAGGTCTGCACGGTGAATGGGCACGCATAAGCATCAGGTGTCCAATCGTCTCCGGTTCCTGGTCGCACAGAAGGCACCGTGGGTGGTGTTGCAGGCCACGGCGCGCGAGTCTTTCCGCGGTCCAGCAGCGATCTGAACACGCCAACCAGTGGAAGAACTTCACCTTGGGCGGCGCCCAGCTCCTCCAGATGAGTTTTCAAGAATTGCAGCTCGTCGCACCCTGGAAGGTTGCCCGGTAGCAGGATTGGGCTGTGTAAACACCGTTGGCTGTCCACCTCCAGAGCAGCCTGTCCGGCTCATTGGACAGCTCGACATGCTGAACAAGGTGCCAGAGCTTTAGGTACTGACCAATCTCCGGGAGGCCGAGCAGGCCATGGATATCACGCGCCCAGCTTTTGCCGGCGAGGGCCTCCGCCACCATTCTGGACTTCCTGCGCTGTTTGGGGATGCACAGGATAAGCGTGGGCGCGATCTCGTGGACAGATTGGCCGCCGAGCCATCGGTCCTCCCGTAAAAGGGCTGTCCTGCCGCCACCGGCGGCCATGGTCGTGGAAGCGTAAAAGAGCGCCGCCTCCATCGTGAATTGTAGGTCCGGCCCCTGGCAAGCTCGATCCGTGTCCGTGCGTGCGAGCCATAGCCAGCGCAGCCGGAGTGATAGTCCTGTGCGCTCGAGGTCCCGGACGCCGAGGCCACCATATTCGAGCGGACGGCAGACCCGGCGCCAGTTGACGTGGCAGTGACCACCGTGGGCGTCCGCCCAAAGGAAACCGCGCTGAATCTTCTCCAATTGCTTCAGGGTTTTCTTTGGAGGCGCTAGCGCTAGCAGATGATGGATCGGTATCGCGCTAAGCACCGACTTGACGAGCGCTAGTCGTCCCGCTTTGTTCATCAGCCAAGCTTTCCAGGAGGGTAGCCGGCCCGCCACCGCGTCGACGAGGGGTTGCAGCCGGACTGCGGATGGGCGGCGAGTGGAGAGCCGGATGCCCAGATAGGTGACCGGCAAGGCCACGATGGGGCACCCAAGTGGCTCCAACAGCCCCTCGTCGTGGCCGTCAGCATGAAGGATCGTGGCCGAGCTCTTGGCGTAATAAACCCGTAGCCCAGACGCCGTACCGAACATGTCCAGGATGCCCTTGACAGCGGCAATTTCCTCGGTAGTGGCATGGCAGAAAAGCATCACATCGTAGGCGTAGAGAGATATCGCCAGGATGGCTCGCCGGGGGTGCAGCTGCTGGAGGATACCCGTTTGTAGAGCGAGACGCATCAGCCTCCCAAGGGTGTCTACCGCCAGCACGAAGAGTTGTGGGGAGGTGGAGTCGCCTTGTCTCAGGCCGCGACGGTGCCAGATTGGAGGGCCGGGGACTCCATTGACCATGACCCGCATGCTAGCCGAGGAGAGTAGAATGGCCAGCCACTCCCGGAATCGCTCCTCGAACCCATACTGGCGCAACACTTCAAAGAGAAAGGGCCAAGAGATGGAGTCGAGGGCGCGTGTTAGGTCGAGCTTTAGCATGATCCTGGGCACGCCAAGTTGGTGCAGCATCTTGAGGGATTGCCGGACTAGAACGAAGTTGTCATGGAGGCTACGTCCGGCAATGAACGCATTTTGGTTGCGGCTGCCTAGGGTGTCGAGCTTGGGGGCGAGGCACAATGACAGGACCTTCGCAAAGATCTTGGCCACAATGTGTATCAGGCAGATCAGTCGGTAGTCACCAAGCTTGTGAGCGTCCGCACGCTTAGGCAGCAAGGTTAGCAGCGCTTGGTTAAGCTTGCTGAACCCGCGGCTATGCAGCGTGTATAGAAGCTCAACGACATCCCATATGTAATGGCGGATGATGCTCCAACATGCGCGCACGAACTCCGCGGTGAAGCCATCCGGACCGGGTGCTTTGCGCGCCGGCATGCGCTTGACCGTGTCCCATATTTCCTCCTGGCTGAATGGCGTGTCTAGGCATGCGAGGTCGCCGGGCGCGATGAGTTGGGAGAGGTCCAGCGTGTGCGCCCGGTCTGCAGCAGTGCCCAGCAAGCCATCGAAGTGTGAAAACGCAGCGTTGGCCATCTCCTCATGGTCCGTGAGCACCTGCCCGTCGACGTCGAGGCTATAAATGCGGTTCTTCTGACGCCGATAGGAGCATTGCTGGTGGAAGAAGCTCGTGTTGGCGTCGCCGTCCTTAAGAGACGCGATCCGGGCACGCTGTCGAGCGATCGTGCGCTCCATGGATGCCATGCCGAGGTAGGCGAGCTTGAGCTGCTTGCAGAGCCATTCCTCCGGAGGTGAGAGCACTCGGTCCTCCCGCGTTTTTGTCAAAGCGCATGATCAGCTCGCGGGATGGCGAGTTTGTCCCGAATGTTGCCCGTGGCCTTGGCGCTCCAGCTTGATAAGCGGCGAGCAGTGGCCTGGAGACGCTTGACCAGCCGCCGGAACGGGTCGTCGTCACGCACCGAGCTCCACGCCGCGGTAACGGTGTCATGGAAGCCGTCAAGTCTGAGCCAATAATTCTCGAAGTGGAAGCGTTTGTGCGCAGCCGGCATGGGGGAGCAATCAAGCAGCAGCGGGCAGTGATCCGACACGACCGAAGCGAGGCACCGGAGGTGGCATTCGCCGTGCGCATCTTCCCAGTCTGACGTGCAAAGGACGCGGTCAAGGTGCACTAGCGTGGGCGGCGATTGCTCATTCGACCATGTGAAGCGACGCCCGTTGAGATATATCTCCTACAAGGCGAGGTCATTGATGGCACGGCGGAATCTACCCATCATGCGCCGGTGCAGGCCACCCATGTTCTTGTCCTCGGCGTGGTATATGAGGTTGAAATCACCACATAGCATCCATGGGCCGGGGCATGCCGCCCGAATATTGCGCAGCTCTTGGAGGAACAAGATTTTATCCGCATCGTCTTGGGGTTCGTAGACCGTCGTTAGCCACCACGGTGTCCCGGAGGCCAGGGATACCTTGGCCGTGAGCGCGTTCCGCGTGAACAGCGGGTCGGAGATCGTGACAGCCCTGCTCTTCCATTTGGGTAACGTAGTAATTTCAAAAATTTCCCTATGCACATGCAAGATCATGGTTATGCATAGCAACAAGAGGGGAGAGTGTGTCCACGTACCCTCGTAGACCGAAAGCGGAAGCATTAGCACAACGCAGTTGATGTAGTCGTACGTCTTCACGATCCGACCGATCAAGTACCGAACGCACGGCACCTCCAGTTCAGCACACGTTTAGCCCGATGACGTCCCTCGAACTCCGATCCGGCTGAGTGTTGAGGGAGAGTTTAAATCAAACCTGACAGGCGTGGTAGCGATGTTGATGTTCTACTGACGCAGGCTTCGCCTAAGCACCACTACAAGATATCGAGGTGGACTATGGTGGAGGGGGCACCAGACACGGCTAAGAGATCAATGATCAACTGTTGTGCCTAGGGTGCCCCCGCCCCATATATAAAGGAGCAAGGGGAGGCCGGCCCGGCCCTCTATGGCGCGACCCAAGAGGGAATCCTATTAGGACTCCAAGTCCTAGTAGGTTTCCACCTAAAGGGAGAGAGGGGAAGGTAGGAGAGGGAGAGGAGAAGGAAAGGGGCGCCGCCTCTCCTAGTCCACCGGACCAGAGGGGGAGGGGCCCGCGGCCTGCCCTAGGCCGCCCCTCTCTCTCTCTCCACTAAGGCCCATCGAGGCCCATTAGTTCCCCCGGGGTTTCCGATAACCCTCCGGCACTCCGGTTTTATCCGAATCTTCTCCGGAACACTTCTGGTGTCCAAATATAGTCGTCCAATATATCAATCTTCATGTCTCGACCATTTCGAGACTCCTCGTCATGTCCGTGATCATATCCGTGACTCCGAACAACCTTAGGTACATCAAAACACATAAACTCATAATAAAACTGTTATCGTAACGTTAAGCGTGCGGACCCTACGGGTTCGAGAACTATGTAGACATGACCGAGAAACTTCTCCGGTCAATAACCAATAGCGGAACCTGGATGCTCATATTGGCTCCTACATATTCTACGAAGATCTTTATCGGTCAGACCGCATAACAACATACGTTGTTCCCTTTGTCATCGGTATGTTACTTGCCCGAGATTCGATCGTCGGTATCTCAATACCTAGTTCAATCTAGATTGGGCAAGTCTCTTTACTCGTTCAGTAATACATCATCCCGCAACTAACTAATTAGTTGCAATGCTTGCAAGGCTTAAGTGATGTGCATTACCGGGGAGGGCCGAGATACCTCTCCGACAATCGGATGACAAATCCTAATCTCGAAATCGCCAACCCAACATGTACCTTGAAGACACCTGTAGAGCACCTTTATAATCACCCGATTCACGTTGTAGACGTTTGGTAGCACACAAAGTGTTCCTCCGGTAAACGGAGTTGCATAATTTCATAGTCATAGGAACATGTATAAGTCATGAAGAAAGCAATAGCAACATACTAAACGATCGTGTGCTAAGCTAACGGAATGGGTCATATCAATCACATCATTCTCCTAATTATGTGATCCCGTTAATCAAATGACAACACATGTCAATGGCTAGGAAACTTAACCATCTTTGTGTTGGGGAACGTAGCAGAAATTCAAAATTTTCTACGCATCACCAAGATCAATCTATGGAGTAATCTAGCAACGAGGGGAAGGAGAGTGCATCGACATACCCTTGCAGATCGCTAAGCGGAAGCGTTCAAGAGAACGGGGTTGAAGGAGTCGTACTCGTCGTGATCCAAATCACTGGTGATCCTAGTGCCGAACGGACGGCACCTCCGCGTTCAACACAAGTACAACTCGGCGACGTCTCCCATGCCTTGATCCAGCAAGGAGAGTGGGAGAGGTTGGGGAAGACTCCATCCAGCAGCAGCACAACGGCGTGGTGGTGGTGGAGGAGCGTGGCAATCCTGCAGGGCTTCGCCAAGCACCTGGAGAGGAGGAGAAAGAGAGGTAGGGCTGCGCCAACAGGAGAAGAACTTCGTGTGTTGGGCTGCCCCTTTGCCTCCACTATATATAGGGGGAGAGGGGGGGCTACGCCCCCACCTAGGGTTCTGTTGGGGAACGTAGTAATTTCAAAAATTTTCCTACGCACACACAAGATCATGGTGATGGCATAGCAACGAGAGGGGAGAGTATTGTCCACGTACCCTCGTGAGACTGTAAGCCCAGGCGTTATGACAACGCAGCGGTTGATGTAGTCGTGCGTCTTCACGATCCGACCGATCCAAGTACCGAGCGACGGTACCTCCGAGTTCAGCACACGTTCAGCTCGATGGCGATCCCGGACTCCGATCCAGCAAAGTGTCGGGGATGAGTTCCACAAGACGACGGCGTGACGGCGATGATGATGCTTCATGCTCTACAGGCGCTTCGCCTCAACTCTGCGACGATATGACCGAGGTGGAATATGGTGGAGGGGCACCGCACAGCTAAGGAACGATCCGTAGATCAACTTGTGTTGTTGTCCCTAGAGGTGCCCCCTGCCCGTATATAAAGGGAGCAAGGGGAGGGGCGGCCGGCCTGGGAGGGGGCGCCAAGGGGAGTCCTACTCCCACCGGGAGTAGGACTCCCTCCTTCCTTGTTGGAGTAGGAGAAGGGGAAAGAGGGGAGAGGAGGAAGGAAAGGGGGCCGCACCCTTGTCCAATTCGGACCAGAGGGGGCTGCGCGCCTCCTTCCTTCGGCCTCTCTCCTCTATTCCCAATATGGCCCAATAAGGCCCATATACTCCCCGGCGAATTCCGTAACTCTCCGGTACTCGAAAAATACCGAATCACTGGAACCTTTCCGAACTCCGAATATAGTCGTCCAATATATCGATCTTTACGTCTCGACCATTTCGAGACTCCTCGTCATGTCCCCGATCTCATCCGGGACTCCGAACTCCTTCGGTACATCAAAACTCATAAACTCATAATATAAGCATCGCCAGAAACCTTAAGCGTGCGGACCCTACGGGTTCGAGAACTATGTAGACATGACCTAGAACTATTCTTGGTCAATAACCAATAGCGGAACCTGGATGCCCATATTGGCTCCTACATATTCTCTGAAGATCTTTATCGGTCAAACCGCATAACAACATCGTTGTTCCTTTGTCATCGGTATGTTACTTGCCCGAGATTCGATCGTCGGTATCCAATACCTAGTTCAATCTTGTTCTTGGTAAGTCTCTTTTACTGCTACGTAATGCATCATTCCGTAACTAACTCATTAGCTACATTGCTTGCAAGGCTTATAGTGATGTGCATTACCGAGAGGGCCCAGAGATACCTCTCCGACAATCGGAGGACAAAACCTAATCTCAAAATACGCCAACCCAACATGTACCTTTGGAGACACCTGTAGTACTCCTTTATAATCACCCGATTACGTTGTGACGCTTTGGTAGCACCCAAAGTGTTCCTCAGTAAACGGAGTTGCATAATCTCATAGTTACGGGAACATGTATAAGTCATGAAGAAAGCAATAGCAACATACTAAGCGATCCAAGTGCTAGGCTAACGGAATGGGTCATGTCAATCACATCATTCTCCTAATGATGTGATCCCATTTATCAAATAACAACACATGTCTATGGTTAGGAAACATAACCATCTTTGATTAATGAGCTAGTCAAGTAGAGGCATACTAGTGACATTAAGTTTGTCTATGTATTCACACATGTATCATGTTTCCGGTTAATACAATTCTAGCATGAATAATAAACATTTATCATGAAATAAGGAAATAAATAATAACTTTATTATTGCCTCTAGGGCATATTTCCTTCAGTCTCCCACTTGCACTAGAGTCAATAATCTAGTTCACATCGCCATGTGATTTAACACCAATAGTTCACATCTATGTGTGGTTAACACCCATAGTTCACATCGACATGTGACCAACACCCAAAGGGTTTACTAGAGTCAGTAATCTAGTTCACATCGCTATGTGATTAACACCCAAAGAGTACTAAGGTGTGATCATGTTTTTCTTGTGAGATAATTTTAGTCAACGTGTCTGTTAAATTCAGAGCTGTATGTATTTTGCAAATATTCTATGTCTACAATGCTCGCACGGAGCTACTCTAGCTAATTGCTCCCACTTTCAATATGTATCCATTGAGACTCAGAGTCATCTAGATTAGTGTTAAAACTTGCATCGGCGTAACCCTTTACGTATTTAACCTTTTTCACTTCCATAATCGAGAAACATATCCTTATTCCACTAAGGATAATTTTCACCGCTGTCCATTGATCTACTCCTAGATCATTTTTTCACTCCCTTGTCAAGCTTAGTGGTAGGGTATGCAATAGATCCAGTACATGACATGACATACTTTATAGAACCTATGGCTGATGCATAGGGAATGACTTTCATTCTCTTTCTATCTTCTCGCCGTGGTCGGGTTGTGAGTCTTACTCAATCTCACACCTTGTAACACGTGCAAGAACTCTTTCTTTGACTGTTCCATTTTGAACTACTTTAAATCTTGTCAAGGTATGTATTCATTGAAAAACTTATCAAGCGTCTTGATCTATCTCTATAGATCTTGATGCTCAATATGTAAGCAGCTTCACCGAGGTCTTTCTTCGAAAAACTCCTTTCAAACACTCCTTTATGCTTTGCAGAATAATTCTACATTATTTCCGATCAACAATATGTTATTCACATATACTTATCAGAAATGTTGTAGTGCTCCCACTCACTTTCTTGTAAATACATGCTTCTCCAAAAGTCTGTATAAAACCATATGCTTTGATCAAATCATCAAGCATATATTCCAACTCTGAGATGCTTGCACCAGTCCATAGATGGATCATTTGGAGCTTGCACATTTTGTTAGCTCCTTTAGGATTGACAAAACCTTACGGTTGCATCATATACAACTCTTCTTTAATAAATCCATGAAAGAATGTAGTTTTGACATCCATTTGCCAGATTTCATAAAATGTGGCAATTGCTAACATGATTCGGACAGACTTAAGCATCGCTTCTGATTGAGAAAATCTCATTGTAGTCAACACCTTGAACTTGTCGAAAACCTTTTTGTGACAAGTCGAGCTTTGTAGATAGTAACACTACTATCGGTGTCCGTCTTCCTCTTGAAGATCCATTTATTTAACATGGCTTGCTGATCATCGAGCAAGTCAATCAAAGTCCATACTTTGTTCTCATACATGGATCCTATCTCAGATTTCATGGCCTCAAGCCATTTCATGAATCTGGGCTCATCATCGCTTCCTCATAGTTCAGAGGTCCATCATGGTCTAGTAACATGACTTCCGAACATGATTACCGTACCACTACAGTGCGGATCTTACTCTGGAAGACCTCACGAGGTTTGGTAGCAACTTGATCTGAAGTTTCATGATCATCATCATTAACTTCCTCACTAATTGGTGTAGGAATCCTTTGGAACTGATTATTGTGATGAACTACTTTCCAATAAGGGAGAAGGTACAATTACCTCATCAAGTTCTACTTTCCTCCCACTCACTTCTTTCGAGAGAAACTTCTTCTTTAGAAAGGATCCATCTTAGCAACGAATAACTTGCCTTCCGATCTGTGATAGAAGGTGTACCCAATAGTTACCTTTGGGTATTCTATGAAGACGCACTTCTCCGATTTGGGTTCGAGCTTATCAGGTGAAAACTTTTTCACATAAGCATCACAACTCCAAACTTGTAAGAAAGCAGCGACTTAGGTTTCTTTGTTAAACCATAGTTCATACGGTGTCGTCTCAACGGATTTAGATGGTGCCCTATTAAGCGTGAATGCAGCTGTCTCTAATGCATAACCCCAAAAGCGATAGTGGTAAACCGATAAGAGACATCATAGATCGCACCATATCCAATAAAGTGCGATTCGACTTTCGGACACACCATTATGCTGTGGTGTTCCATATGGCGTGAGTTGCGAAACTATTTCACATTGTTTCAAATGAAGACCAAACTTCGTAACTCAAATATTTATCTCCACGATCAGATCGTAGAAACTTTATTTTTCTTGTTACGATGATTTTCCACTTCTTGTGAAATTCTTTGAACTTTTCAAATGTTTCGGACTTATGTTTCATCAAGTAGATATACCCATATCTGCTCAAATCATCTGTGAAGATGAGAAAATAACGATACCATGCCATGAGCCTCAACATTC
The DNA here is from genome assembly GCA_021605145.1 of Aegilops bicornis. Taxonomy (NCBI): domain Eukaryota; kingdom Viridiplantae; phylum Streptophyta; class Magnoliopsida; order Poales; family Poaceae; genus Aegilops; species Aegilops bicornis. Next base: position 176,755 of record JAHIAL010000143.1, on the reverse strand, counting down.
ATTGGACCACAAACATCGGTATGTATGATTTCCAACAAATCAGTTGCTCGCTCCATAGTTCCGGAGAACGGAGTTTTTAGTCATCTTGCCCATGAGGCACGGTTCGCAAGTACCAAGTGATTCCAAAAGTCCATCAGTATGGAGTTTCTTCATGCGCTTTATACCGATATGACCTAAGCGGCGATTGCCACAAATAAGTTGCACTATCATTATTAACTTTACATCTTTTTGGTTTCAATATTATGAATATGTGTATCACACGATCGAGATCCAACAAACCATTTTCATTGGGTGTATGACCATAGAAGGTTTTATTCATGTAAACAGAACAATAATTATTCTCTAACTTACATGAATAATCGTATTGCAATAAACATGATCAAATCATATTCATGCTCAGCATAAGCGCCAAATAACATTTATTTAGGTTCAACACTAATCCCGAGAGTATAGGGAGTGTGCGATGATGATCATATCAATCTTGGAACTACTTCCAACACTCATCGTCACTTCCCCTTCGACTAGTTTCTGTTCATTCTGCAACTCCCGTTTCGAGTTACTACTCTTAGCAACTGAACCAGTATCAAATACGAGGGGTTGCTCACGAACACTAGTAAAATACACATCAATAATCTGTATATCAAATATACCTTTGTTCACTTTGACATCCTTCTTATCCGCCAAATACTTGGGGTAGTTCCGCTTCGAGTGACCAGTTCCATTGCAGCAAAAGCACTTAGTCTCAGGCTTAGGTCCAGACTTGGGCTTCTTCACTCGAGCAACAACTTGCTTGCCGTTCTTTTTGAAGTTCCCCTTCTTCCCTTTGCCCTTTTCCTTGAGACTAGTGGTCTTGTAAACCATCAACACTTGATGTTTTTCTTGATTTCTACCTTGCCGATTTTAGCATCGCGAAGAGCTTGGGAATTGTTTTCGTCATCCCTTGCATACTATAGTTCATCACGAAGTTCTAGTAACTTAGTGATGGTGACTAGAAATTCTGTCAATCACTATCTTATCTAGAAGATTAACTCCCACTTGATTCAAGCGATTGAAGTACCGGCACAATCTGAGCACATGCTCACTAGTTGAAGCGATTCTCCTCCATCTTTTAGCTATAGAACTTGTTGCGGACTTCATATCTCTCAACTTCGGGTATTTGCTTGAAATATTAACTTCAATTCTGGAACATCTCATATGGTCCATGACGTTCAAAACGTCTTTGAAGTCCCGATTCTAAGCCGCTATGCATGGTGCACTAAACTATCAAGTAGTCATCATATTGAGCTAGCCAAGCGTTCATAACGTGCGCATCTGCTCCTGCAATAGGTGCATCACCTAGCGGTGCATTAAGGACATAATTCTTACGTGCGGCAATGAGGATAAACCTCAGATGACGGATCCAATCCGCATCATTGCTACTAACATCTTTCAACACAATTTTCTCTAAGAACATATCAAAATAAACATATGAAAGTAACAAAAATAGGGAAGCAACTAACGCGAGCTATTGATCTACAACATAATTTGCAAAATACTACCAGGACTAAGTTCATGATAAATTTAAGTTCAGTTAATCATATTACTTAAGAACTCCCACTTAGACAGACATCTCTCTAGTCATCTAAGTGATCACGTGATCCAAATCAACTAAACCTTAACCCGATCATCACGTGAGATGGAGTAGTTTTCAATGGTGAACATCACTATGTTGATCATATCTACTATATGATTCACGCTCGACCTTTTGGTCTCCGTGTTCCGAGGCCATATCTGCATATGCTAGGCTCGTCAAGTTTAACCTGAGTATTCCGCGTGTGCAAAACTGGCTTGCACTTTTCGTTGTAGATGGACGTAGAGCTTATCACACCCGATCATCACGTGGTGTATGCAGGCACGACGAACTTTGGCAACGGTGCATACTCAGGAGAACACTTCTTGATAATTAGTGAGAGATCATCTTAAAATGCTACCGTCAATCAAAGCAAGATAAGATGCATAAAAGATAAACATCACATGCAATTAATATAAGTGATATGATATGGCCATCATCATCTTGTGCTTGTGATCTCCATCTCCGAAGCACCGTCGTGATCACCATCGTCACCGGCGCGACACCTTGATCTCCATCGTAGCATCATTGTCGTCTCGCCAACTATTGCTTCTACGACTATCGCTACCGCTTAGTGATAAAGTAAAGCAATTACATGGCGTTTGCATTTCATACAATAAAGCGACAACCATATGGCTCCTGCCGATTGCCGATAACTTCGGTTACAAAACATGATCATCTCATACAATAAAATATAGCATCACGTCTTGACCATATCACATCACAACATGCCTGCAAAAACAAGTTAGACGTCCTCTACTTTGTTGTTGCAAGTTTTACGTTACGCTTTCTGAAATTTGAGCAAGAACCGTTCTTACCTCGCATCAAAACCACAGCGATAGTTTGTCAAGTTGGTGCTGTTTTAACCTTCGCAAGGACCCGGGCGTAGCCACTCAGTTCAACTAAAGTGAGAGAGGCAGACACCCGCCGGTCACCTTTAAGCAACGAGTGCTTGCTGCGGTGAAACCAGTCTCGGCGTAAGCGTCTGGCGTAATGTCGGTCCGGGCGCTTCATCTCACAATACCGCCCAGAACCAAAGTATGACATCTTTGGTAAGCGGTATGACTTATATCGCCCATAACTCACTTGTGTTCTACTCGTGCATATAACATCAGCGCATAAAACCAGGCTCGGATGCCACTTTGTTGGGGAGCGTAGTAATTTCAAAAATTTCCTACGCACACGCAAGATCATGGTGATGGCATAGCGAGAGGGAGAGTATTGTCCACGTATCCTCGTAGACCGTGGCGGAAGCTTATGACAACGCGGTTGATGTAGTCGTACATCTTCCGCGATCCGACCGATCCAAAGTACCGAGCGTCACGGTACCTCCGAGTTCAAACCACGTTCAGCTTCGATGGCGATCCCGGACTCCGATCCAGCAAAGTATCGGGGATGAGTTCCGTCGGCCTGACGGCGTGGTGGCGATGATGATGCTCTACCGGCGCGAGGGCTTCGCCTAAACTTCTGCTGACGATATGACCGAGGTGGAATATGGTAGAGGGGGCACCGCACGGCTAAGGAGCGATCCGTAGATCAACTTGTGTTGTTGTCCCTAGAGGTGCCCCCTGCCCCGTATATAAAGGAGCAAGGGGAGGGGCGGCCGGCCTAGGAGGCGCGCCAAGGGAGTCCTACTCCCACCGGGAGTAGGACTCCCTCCTTCCTTGTTGGAGTAGGAGAAGGGGGAAGAGGGGAGAGGAGGAAGGAAAGGGGCGCACCCTTGTCCAATTCGGACCAGAGGGGCTGCGGCGCCTCCTTCCTTCGGCCTCTCTCCTCTATTCCCATGTATGGCCCAATAAGGCCCATATACTCCCGGCGAATTCCGTAACTCTCGGTACTCCGAAAAATACCGAATCACTCGGAACCTTTCCGAACTCGAATATAGTCGTCCAATATATCGATCTTTACGTCTTGACCATTTCGAGACTCTCGTCATGTCCCCGATCTCATCCGGGACTCCGAACTCCTTCGGTACATCAAAACTTCGTAAACTCATAATATAACTGTCGCCGAAACCTTAGCGTGCGGACCCTACGGGTTCGAGAACTATGTAGACATGACCTAGAACTATTCTTGGTCAATAACCAATAAGCGGAACCTGGATGCCCATATTGGCTCCTACATATTCTACGAAGATCTTTATCGGTCAAACCGCATAACAACATCGTTGTTCCCTTTGTCATCGGTATGTTACTTGCGAGATTCGATCGTCGGTATCCAATACCTAGTTCAATCTAAATTCTTGGCAAGTCTCTTTACTCGTTACGTAATGCATCATTCCGTAACTAACTCATTAGCTACATTGCTTGCAAGGCTTATAGTGATGTGCATTACCGAGAGGGCCGGAGATACCTCTCAGAGCAATCGGAGTGACAAAACCTAATAATCTCATCGCCAACCCAACATGTACCTTTGGAGACACCTGTAGTACTCCTTTATAATCACCCGATTCGTTGTGACGTTTGGTAGCACCAAAGTGTTCCTCCGGTAAGCAGGAGTTGCATAATCTCATAGTTACGAGGAACATGTATAAGTCATGAAGAAAGCAATAGCAACATACTAAGCGATCAAGTGCTAGGCTAACGGAATGGGTCATGTCAATCACATCATTCTCCTAATGATGTGATCCCATTAATCAAATAACAACACATGTCTATGGTTAGGAAACATAACCATCTTTGATTAATGAGCTAGTCAAGTAGAGGCATACTAGTGACATTAAGTTTGTCTATGTATTCACACATGTATCATGTTTCCGGTTAATACAATTCTAGCATGAATAATAAACATTTATCATGAAATAAGGAAATAAATAATAACTTTATTATTGCCTCTAGGGCATATTTCCTTCAGGTTCCACCCCTAGGGGCGGCGGCCAGCCCTAGATCCCATCTAGGGGGGCGGCCAAGGGGAGGAGAGGGGAAACTTGCCCCCCAAGAAAGGTGGGTGCGCCCCCTTCCCCAAACCCTAGGCGCCTTGGGCCCTTGTGGGGCGACCAGCCCACAGGGCTGGTCCTCCCACACTTGGCCCATGCAGCCCTCCGGGGATGGTGGCCCCACTTAGTGGACCCCGGGACCCTCCGGTGGTCCCGATCACGTTCTTGATAAAACCGAAACTTTTCCGGTGAACAAAACAGGACTTACCATTTATATATATTTAACTCCGGACCATTCCTGAACTCCTAGTGACGTCCGGGATATCATCCGAGACTCCGAACAACATTCGGTAACCACAAAAAAACATCCATTATAAACCAAGCGTCAACGAACCTTAAGTGTGTAGACCCTACGGGTTCGGGAACCATCTTGAGACATAATGAGGCGTACTCCGGTCAATAACCAACAACGGGATCTGGATACCCATGTTGGCTCCCACATGTTCCACGATGATCTCATCGGATGAACCACGATGTCGAGGATTCGATCAATCCCGTATTCAATTCCCTTTGTCTAGCGGTATTGTACTTGCCCGAGATTCGATCGTCGATATGCGATACCTTGTTCAATCTCGTTACCGGCAAGTCTCTTTACTCGTTCCGTAACACATCATCCCGTGATCAACCCCTTGCTCACATTGTGCACATTATGATGATGTCCTACCGAGTGGGCCCAGAGATACCTCTCCGTCAACCGGAGTGACAAATCGATCTCGATTCGTGCCAACCCAACAGACACTTTCGGAGATACCCGTAGTGCACCTTTATGGCCACCCGATTCGTTGTGGCGTTTGGTGCACCAAAGCATTCCTATGGTATCCGGGAGTTGCACAATCTCATGGTCTAAGGAAATGATACTTGACATTAGAAAAGCTTTAGCATACGAACTACGATATTTGTGCTAGGCTTAGGATTGGGTCTTGTCCATCACATCATTCTCCTAATGATGTGATCCCGTTATCAACGACATCCAATATCCATGGTCAGGAAACCGTAACCATCTATTCATCAACGAGCTAGTCAACTAGAGGCTTACTAGGGACATGGTGTTGTCTATGTACCCACACATGTATCTGAGTTTCCTATCAATACAATTATAGAACAAGGAAATATAATAATAATAACTAATTTATTATTGCCTCTAGGGCATATTTCCAACAGTCTCCCACTTGCACTAGAGTCAGTAATCTAGTTCACATCGTCATGTGATTAACACTCACAGGTCACATCGCCATGTGACCAACATCCATAGAGTTTACTAGTGTTATTAAACTAGTTCACATCATCATGTGATTAAGACTCAATGAGTTATGGGGCTTGATCATGTTTTGCTTGTGAGAGAGGTTTTAGTCAACGGGTCTGCAACATTCAGATCCGTATGTACTTCGCAAATCTCTAGGTCATATTGTAAATGCTGCTTCCACGCTCCACTTGAAGCTATTACAAATGGTTGCTCCACTATCATTATCCGGTTTGCTACTCGAGTCACTTTCGGATAGGTGTTAAAGCTTGCATCGGCGTAACCCTTTACGCCGAACTCTTTATCACCTCCATAATCGAGAAACATGTCCTTATTTACTCCAAGGACAATTTTTGACCATTGTCCAATGATCCATTCCTGGATCATTCTTGTACTATAGTGACTCATGGCAAGGCACACTTCGGTGCGGTACTGGCATAGCATACTATAGAGCCTACGCCGAAGCATAGGGGCGACCTTCGTCCTTTCTCTCTCTTCTGCCGTGGTCGAGCTTCTAAGTCTTAACTTCATACCTTACAACTCTGGCAAGAACTCCTTCTTCGACTGATCCATCTTGAACACCTTCAAGATCATGTCAAGGTATGTGCTCATTTGAAAGTACCACTTAGCAGTTTTTGATATATCCTCATAGATCTTGATGCTCAATGTTCAAGTAGCTTAATCCAGGTTTTCCATTGAAAAGCACTTTTCAAATAACCCTATATGCTTTCCGAAATTCTACATCATTTACGATCAACAATATGTCAACAACATATACTTATCAGAAATTCTATAGCGCTCCCACTCACTTCTTTGGAAATACAAGTTTCTCATAAACTTTATATAAACCCAAAATCTATGATCATCTCATCAAAGCATATATTCCAACTCCGAGATGCTTACTCCAGTCCTTAGAAGGATTGCTGGAGCTTGGCATACTTGTTAGCATCCTTCAGGATTGACAAAACCTTCTGGTTGTATCACATACAACATTTCCTCAAGAATAACGTTGAGGAAACAATGTTTTGACATCCTATCTGCAAGATTTCATAAATCATGCAGTAATTGCTAATATAATCCCAACAGACTCTTAGCATCGCTTCTGGTGAGAAAGTCTCATCGTAGTCAACTCCTTAAACTTGTCGGAAAACATCTTAACGACAAGTCGAGCTTTCTTAATGGTGATCATTGTCTGTCTTTCTTTTAAAATCCATCTGTAGCCAACGGCCTTACGACCATCAAGTATTTCTTCCAAAGTCATGGATCCTTTCTCGGATTTTATGGCCTCGAGCCATTCGTCGGAATCCGGGCCCACCATCGCTTCTCCATAGCTCGTAGGTTCATTGTTGTCTAGCAACATGACCTCCAAGACAGGATTACCATTACCACTCGAAGCGATCTGGCGTCCTTGTCGTCCCTACGAGGTTCGGTAGTGACTTGATCCGAAGTTTCATGATCACTATCATAAGCTTCTACTTCAATTGGTGTAGGTGCCACAGGAACAACTTCCTGTGCCCTGCTACACACTAGTTGAAGTGATGGGTGCAACTATGATGTTCGGACACACCATCACACTATGGTGTTCCAGGTGGTATTAATTGTGAAACAATTTCCACAATGTCTTAATTGCGTGCCAAAGCTCGTAACTCAGATACTCATCTCTATGATCATATCATAGACATTTTATCCTCTTGTCACGATGATCTTCAACTTCACTCTGAAATTACTTGAACCTTTCAATAATTCAGACTTGTGTTTCATCAAGTAAATTTACTCAGCATCTACTCAAGTCATCTGTGAAGTAAGAACATAACAATATCCACTGCGTGCCTCGGCACTCATCGGACAGCACACATCAAAATGTATTACTTCCAACAAGTTGCTTTCTTGTTCCATCTCACTGAAAACGAGGTTTTTCAGTCATCTTGCCCATGTGGTATGATTTGCATGTCTCAAGTGATTCGAAATCAAGTGAGTCCAAACTATCCATCTGCATGGAGTTTCTTCATGCGTATACACCAATAGACATGGTTAGCATGTCTCAAACTTTTAAAAGCAGTGAGTCAAAAGATCCATCAGCATGGAGCTTCTTCATGCGTATACACCAATATGACTTACATGGCAGTGCCACAAGTAAGTGGTACTATCATTACTATTTTATATCTTTTGGCATGAAAATGTGCATCACTACGATCGAGATTCAATAAACCATTCTTTTAGGTGCAAGACCATTGAAGGTATTTATTCAAATAAATAGAGTAACCATCTATTATATAATTAAAACACAAGTCAAATAAGACACCACGTTCTTCCACATAATCCAAAATAATATAGATCGTTGATAAACAATACATACGGCTAAGATTTAACGATATTACGTTACATGGAAAAGTTATAAAGATATGTATATTGAACTGACACGTACAAGGTGTGTGCGTGAAAAAAGTTGGAAACAAAAAGGCCACGCGCAATAGGAAATAAATCTGTGATAGAAAGAGGCCACGTGCAATAAGAAAAGAAAACTGCAATAGAAAGAGGCCATGTACAGTTAAAAAAGTTAGGAATTGCGAATCAACCTGTGGTTGAGTTGGTTAGGTGGACAGTGGTATCCCCAACCCACCAGGGTTAGGGGTGAGTGTATGCGCGTGTATATGAGCGCTTGTGTCTGTACTGATGCTCAAAAAAAAAGTTAGGAATTGTATAAGGTTTCCTATTCACATCGTAATCATTTGAGGGTCAGTTTTTTTCTAATGAACGGACAGTTTTCTACTGATATGATGCACACACATTGTAGTTTAAACATCTCCGTGTGAGTCCCAGACTCCTATATGGATCGGTCTTAGAAAACTTTTGATGTATGACCGCACGCCTGGTCCGCAACGTCCACCGGCGCCGTACAAATACGTATCCCATCGACAGACTTTGGCTCTCTCCGTCCCTGGCTAAAGAAGTTCTCCTTATCCACAAAAATTTTCATCCCATGTCCCAACTACCAACGCAATCGATCTCTTCCGTGCAATCTGTGAACATCTGCCTCTCTGCATGTTCTTCTCTATCATCCGCTCGCCGCCGCAGATTTCTTTTCGAGCAGCCGCCAGCCTTATCATGTAGCTTATATCTCCTGTTTACGTCCTCATTCCGTGGGATCTCACGTGCCTACTGCCATCTATCATCATCTCCTATCCTATCCATAGGCAAAAGCTTATAGGCAGACACAGACCCAATATCAGACGAGGATGGGAAGAAGATGAAGGGTGTTGTCGTGAACATGTGTCATACATAGAGGTTAATCAAGGCGTTGTGGTACTGTCGCAAAGGAAAGAACAGCGTGGCTGCAACCATGGCAAGATGACACCATGCATGTTGTGTGCCTTGCAAGCTGCAGCAGCAGCAGCCTCACTTCGACCTGGAGGACACAGGGCCGTACCTAAGAATTTGGAGGCCCTGTGCAAAATTTAAAATCAGGCACTGCATATAATTTAATTACAAAAATAATTTGCATATTTCACAGAGTCATGCCCAGACGTTATATCCGATCAAAAAGTGAATCTTAAATTTTGAATGCCTTTAATTTTCGCTGAAAGCGGGCATCTCCTTTTGTGTTTTTCGGTAATATACTTATCTCCATTCCCAAATATCAAACATAATATGGAGTAAAAAAAATTATATTTTGACACTACTCCCTAAAAAATTGTTGCATTTGTTGAAATTTTTGTGCGAATAGCTTTGACGTGGAAATTTGTTTTTCATAACTGTACTCGAACAAAGATTTGCAGGTGAAGTTGCTTATTTGCTGCAAACTACGAAAAATCCAAAAACATTTTCCATTTTGAAAATTAAAAGAGCTTACGTGATCTTCAATTGTTTCTTAAGCAATCCCCTTCAAAATATTGTTTCCAGTCGCTAAAAATATCTTCGGTGAACACTGGAGTTTACAATGGTTGCCAGTAGCTGCTCACCGCTAATAATTGATTCATTTGGAAATTACAAAAATTAATTGATGAAGATGATGATTGGAGAATCGAGGAGTATCCTTCAATTTGAAGAGGAGAGAGAGGGGGGGGACACACGGGATGGAGTACTACTACTACTCATCTCGGTGCGTAGATTGCTGAAATAGCATGCAAGTGCTTTTGCACTAGTACTACTAATGCATGATTATTGCACATAAACTTCAATTAGTACTTGTACTCAACCAAATCTGGGGCCCCTCCGATCTGGAGGCCCTGTGCAGGCGCACACCCTGCACAGGCTTCTGGTACGGGCCTGGGAGGACATGATGAGTACCAGATCGATCCCGAGCTTCTTCCGTTGCTCAGCATGCCTTTTCCCTCAGCCCAGTTCAATCATCCTTCCCCGTATAACTGTTGGACACTAGGACATGTTCACCAAGTGTTTAAGGTAATGCTTATACAAAATAACTGCCCAATCGTATTTTTTCAGATGAATGTTGAGATTTGGCAATGCTTACGGAAAAGAGCTAGGCAATGGTTATTTCCTATCTGAATTTATGTTACATTGCATGCCATTTTGTACTCCCAAATAACAATAGCTAATATTGTCCGCATATTTTTCTTCTATGGGATGTTGTGTGCACATTCTTATTTCTGCAAGTGAATCATATGTTTTATTTTATGCTCACAAAATTACAGTAGGCACAGCAAATGCAGTGTGCATTTTTTAGAAGATGCTATGTGCGAATCCTTATCACTATAGGTAAATCTCAACAATTATGATTGTAAGGTTAATAAAAAAAATTCTCAATCTCCAATTGATCCGTTGGATTTTAAGTTCTTAGGTTTTCCCAGCTGGCACTAAGTTAACGTTAACATATTACCAAAAGGTCGTCAATTTCTACTTCCACATTCGGTGCATGCATGCATTTTTCTGAAATACGTTCATGGTTAGTATGCAGGCTATTTTTTCACATGGATGGACTGAGACATTGGGGCAAAAGCATAGCATGTCTACAACCACAACAAGACACCCACCAAGCGTGTACCTTACAAGCATCACAAGCTTCAGTTAGTCGTCAGCGACATGGCGAGTATGAAATTGATACCCAGCTGCATTTCTAAGTATGTTTATTGTTAGTATGACTGCCAACTAAATACTCTTCTATGTGTAGGTGGACTGACACATAGTGAAATTTCGCATGACATTTCAGTTTTTGCATTTGAATGAAATCACTTGAGCACAACTAGCAATCAGTCCCAAGAATGAAGATGTGAAGATAATTAGTATGCTGAAGAACTATGGGTAATATGTTCATAAGGATGTAAGTTGTAAAATCGAAAAAAAAAATCAAATTATAAGGATTCATCCTTCTTCCCCACTCATTTTATGTTTGCGAAATCATCTAACTAGATATATGGAAATTTATGCCATGTAGGCACTGAGAGCATTTTTATAGCAGCATTGTGCCATTTTCATTGGCTTGCATATCTAATGTAGGAGTTCCTTTCTGAACCTTGATTCACTTTGTTATTTATCTTTTATCCTATCATATCAGACTAAACAAAGAAGATTGTGGCATCTAATGTATCATGTGTTTTATACAATACTGTAATCTTTAGATGCATGCATATTTGTGTATTTATTTATAATTTAAACAATGAATTCATTGGTTGGATTTCATTGCTCTTAAGGAGTTATTACATTCTTAATTTTACGTACTATGTAACCCATAAATGTAATATATGTTCATTGATAATCTAGGTACGTCCATGGCAGGCGGAAGAAATGGAAAATCAAGAAAACCTAGAGAAATATCATTCAGTGAGCTCTTTCTTGGTAACATCATAATTTTGACATATATTTTTTTATTGTTGGATATACTGCTTTTTCCCTAATTTTTATGTGTTGCTGGAATAACAAGTACATTGGAGCATTTTTTGTATTTATCCTCCAGGTTTTGATCATCCGCTTACAAACTTATTAATAAGAAGAACTTATAGAAACATTACATCAATGTAGAGATAGGTCCGAGAAGTGTGTCTAACAATTAGAAAGTGTATGAGCTGAACACCATGTACGAATGGTAGTTGAAATCTAAATGTTGTAAGGACATATATGTATTTATTCCTCAAGCAACAATAATTAAGTTGTGATCATATTTTCAATATAGAAATGTTTATCTTCACTGCTTATGCAGATTTGAAACTACAAATGATTTTGAGCACTGTTAGGCCTGCAATATTATTGTTTCGCCTTTGTCATTATCCATGATATTATTGTACTCTTTACTTAAGAACTGATATTGTGCATATCATAGAGAAAAATATAGGATTATAATTACTCTGGCTGGAATAGTATGGGTGGCCTTTTCTGAGTACATATGAACAACTTTGGAAATTATGACATGGAAATATCCTTTTGAGTAGCACGGTCATTCACATTTTTCCTGCTACATTTATCTGAATTGAACCAGTATCCTGATTTACCACTTTCTATATGAGTGTATATATATGTTTTATGAATAGGATTCAGTATCAGGGATAAAATAAATCATTTTTCTTGAACCTACATGTGAGATCATATTACATAAAGAAAAATATGGATAAATCAATTATCGTATGCAAGCATTCCTAAGGTTGCTAATGACTCTGATGATAGTCATGTTGTGCAAAGACTTATTTTCACAGGAGACATGATTCTAATTCCACCGATATTGTGTACGGAGAAATGATACTGTTTAGGACACCTATTATTGGCCTTTTTCGTTAGGTATGACTATACTTCATCCATAAGAACGGTATGTGGCGTAGTTAATCAAGATGAACACATGTACGGTGTAGTAAAATTTTACGTTGTGCTAATTTGTGAATGAATTATTTTTAAATTGTGTCGATTTTACAAATGATTTGGTCTTTTCTATTACATGTAAGAAAATGACCATACTTTATTACACTACAAGGAAGGATTTAGTTATTATTTTGTTATATTATACAATACCTAATAAGTGAAAAGTTAACTCCATGAACTGTGTGTGAGCATACATGAATAGTTAAATATGGAAATTAATTCAAAATCTAAATTGGCCGCTGCAAACAATATTTATCAGAAACAAATTCAAATTAAATCAAAAGAATGCCAAATATTTATGTATAAGTTAGTATGAAACTAAGCGGCTTTTGTTCCAACATAATATATTCTTATGAAGTTTTCTCAACACAAGGGGAGTCCCTTCAACTTTCATGTGTGCGGCTGAACAACTGAGAGGAATTAACAACAACAAATTACAACCTAGCCGCGCAAATGCGCGGGTCACTCCGCTAGTTATTCTCCTTAAATGAATAACCGTATTGCGATAGACATAATCCAATCATGTCTATGCTCGACGCAAACACCAAATAACAATTATTTAGGTTTAACTCCAATCTCAATGGTAGAGGGAGCATGCGATGCTTGATCACATCAACCTTGAAAACACTTCCAACACATATCGTCAGCTCACCTTTAGCTAGTCTCCGTTTATTCCGTAGCTCTTTTATTTCGAGTTACTAACACTTACCAACTGAACCGGTATCTTAATACCCTGGTGCTACTAGGAGTACTAGTAAAGTACACATTAACATAATGTATATCCAATATACTTCTATCGACCTTGCCAGCCTTCTTATCTACCAAGTACCTAGGGTAATTCTGCTCCAGTGGCTGTTCCCCTTATTACATAAGCACTTAGTCTCGGGTTTGGGTTCAACCTTGGGTTTCTTCACTAGAGCAGCAGCTGATTTGCCGTTTCATGAAGTATCCCTTCTTGACCTTGCCCTTCTTGAAACTAGTGGTTTCACCAACCATCAACAATTGATGGTCCTTCTTGATTTCTACTTTCGCGATTGTCAAACATCGTGAATACCTCAAGGATCATCATATCTATCCTCGATATGTTATAGTTCATCCACGAAGCTCTAGCAGCTTGGTGGCAATGACTTTGGAGAAACATCGCTATCTCATCTGGAAGATCAACTCCCACTCGATTCAAGTGATTGTTGCACTCAGACAATCTGAGCACAAACTCAACGATTGAGCTTTTCTCCTTTAGTTTGCAGGCTTAGTAAATCGTCGGAGGTCTTATACCTCTTGACGTGGGCACGAGCCTGAAATCCGAATTTCAGCCCTCGAAACATCTCATATGTTCCGCGATGTTTCGAAAACGTCTTTGGTGCCTCAACTCTAAACCGTTTAAGCGAACTATCACGTAGTTATCAAACGTGTATGTTCGATGTTCGCAACATCCACTCTGACGTTTGGGGTTCAGCACACTGAGCGGTGCATTAAGGACATAAGCTTTCTATTGTCCGCATAATCGCTACTGTCAACTTTCAATTATATTTTCTCTAGGAACATATCTAAAACAGTAGAACTAAAGCACGAGCTATGACATAATTTGTAAAGGGTTTTTGACTATGTTCAGGATAATTAAGTTCATCTTATGAACTCCCACTCAGATAGACATCCCTCTAGTCATCTAAGTGATTACACGATCCGAGTCAACTAGGCCGTGTCCGATCATCACGTGAGATGGACTAGTCATCATCGGTGAACATCTTCATGTTGATCGTATCTACTATACGACTCATGCTCGACCTTTCGGTCTCTTGTGTTCCGAGGCCATATGCGTACATGCTAGGCTCGTCAAGTTAACCTAAGTGTTTTGGCGTGTGTAAATCTGGCTTACACCCGTTGTATGTGAACGTTAGAATCTATCACACCCGATCATCACGTGGTGCTTGAAACAACGAACTGTCATAGCGGTGCACAGTTAGGGGGAACACTTTCTTGAAATTTTAAAGAGGAATCATCTTATTTACTACCGTCGTTATAAGAAAATAAGATGCATAAACATGATAAACATCACATGCAATCAAAAAGTGACATGACATGGCCAATATCATTTTGCTCCTTTTGATCTCCATCTTCGGGGCTCCATGATCATCATCGTCACCGGCATGACACCATGATCTCCATCATCATGTCTTCATGAAGTTGCCTCGCCAACTATTACTTCTACTACTATGGCTACCGGTTAGCAATAAAGTAAAGTAATTACATGGCGTTGTTTAATGACACGCAGGTCATACAATAAATTAAGACAACTCCTATGGCTCCTTGGGTTGTCATACTCATTGAGGAGTCCTGGATTAGGGGTGTCCGGATAGCGAACTATCACCGTTGGCGGGACTCTGGACTATGAAGATACAAGATTGAAGACTTCGTCCCGTGTCCGGATGGGACTTTCCTTGGCGTGGAAGGCAAGCTTGGCGATACGGATATGTAGATCTCCTACCATTGTAACCGACTTTGTGTAACCCTAACCCTATCCGGTGTCTATATAAACTGGAGGGTTTTAGTCCGTAGGACGAACAACAATCATACCATAGGCTAGCTTCTAGGGTTTAGCCTCCTTGATCTCGTGGTAGATCTACTCTTGTACTACCCATATCATCAATATTAATCAAGAAGGAGTAGGGTTTACCTCCATCGAGAGGGCCCGAACCTGGGTAAAAACATCGTGTCCCTTGTCTCCTGTTACCATCCGCCCTAGACGCCTGATTCGGGAGCCCCTACCCGAGATCCGCCGGTTTTGACACCGACATTGGTGCTTTCATTGAGAGTTCCTCTGTGTTGTCGCCATCAGGAAGGATGCCTCGTCCCGTCTTTAAAGACGGCACCATTGCTAAAGGAGCTTTGGCCATCGGCCAAACTCTCCGGCTAGGCGGTTTTCTTATGACCGCTGTTGACGCCGCCATAGCGATGACTTCTCGGGTCATCAAAAGCAATCTTCACGTCAACTCGAAACTTCGCCGAGCAGTTAGATCCGATGGAGCTCTTCCTTAAACGAGCTCTTGGATGCGCATCGCGCCATCAGGGAGTCGCTACAGACTACGACCAGATTGGGCTTAAAACCGATCTGAGAGAGATTAACTCTCCCCAGGCTACCCACCACGTTGCTGTGGTAGAGGAACAATACGGCGACCCTTCTTCTATCTTAAGGACTAGCTATGTCCGGATTCCTGACCCCTCCATGCCGGATTCCTGCAGAGGGGAGAACACCACTCAAGCCCTGAACTTAAAGTCGAGGCGGCGGGCTAGATTCATTGGACAACGTCCAAGAACCCAAGCTTCAAGTCCGGAAACTTCTTGGCCCTCGAGTCTTAGGTCGGACGGAGTTCGAATTTAACTCCACCGCCCACCCAAACATAAGCGATCTATCCCGAATCCGGCAAGAGCCCGCTGAAGCGATTACATCATTCTTGGGCCGATTCCTCCACGGCCATGAACAGGATAAAGGACTGCCGTGAAGAGGACGCAATTTCATTCTTACGCATTAATTGCCGCAGACGAAGGAATCCTCAACGCA
Source organism: Aegilops bicornis (assembly GCA_021605145.1). NCBI lineage: Eukaryota > Viridiplantae > Streptophyta > Magnoliopsida > Poales > Poaceae > Aegilops > Aegilops bicornis. The sequence continues at coordinate 160,608 of JAHIAL010000143.1, read as the reverse complement.
GCGTAAGTCGTCAGCGAAATTACACGCTTTGCTTGACTTGGCGTCCATAAATGCGAAAGTACTATGCGATGGAGAGCGCTGGAAAACCGAAATCAAATTTTGGGATAATCCGGCCTTGAACACAACCTTAGTCCAAAGTAAAAGGGTGCATCATTACCAGGCACCTGGGTTAAATACCAAAAAGCAAAAACCCTTTAAAGGGCATGGAACCGTATTAGAGGGATGGCTCAACGGACCCTGCACAATTCATAGTATAGAGGGCGCCACTCCAACTCATAGCCTTAGAGCATGTTGGATACTACGGCAGGTGGCCAAAAGTGGCGAAGAGCTTCTAGCCCCAGAGCACCAGCCCAAAGAACACCAAGACGGTATTAACAGTTTTGAAACTTTCGCATCAAACAATATGCGAAACGAACACTCCAGCAGCCTTGCGAAGTCCACGGTAGCAACAATAAATCCATGGGTAACACAGCTATTACCTTTAACGTCGTTGTGAACCTAAATTCGAACAGCCCGAGCACCGGCCGCATTGGTCCTCGGTCCAATAGTGGGCTGACTTTCGTCTTACCAAGGTACTCATGGATGGCGGCAATAGTTAAACCTCATTTACGAGGAAACCCTTGAAAAATGGAAATAGACTGGAGCCACATTGAGTGAAGCAGTACAACCTTTAGAGGAATAATCCCTAGTCGGGAAGCATCTTTGTCTGGGAAAAATCACCTGGATGTGGTATTCGCACGCCGGATAATTACAGGTGCGAGGAGGTCACATTCCAAGTGGCCCCGTTCAGCAGCGGATACCACGCTATATTAGGGCAAGAGGCATTCACAATTTTCCAAGCAACACCCCATTACGGGTGCATGAAGCTCAAAATGCCCGGACCCAACGGAATCATCACTCTTGCTAGTGACCCGGACATAGCACTCCGTGCCGAAAATAAAACAGCCGCACTTGCCCTTGAGGCAATATCCTAAGCCCTAGCGGCCGAGGAACTCAACTGCTACGCTCCACGGTGAGCAGGGACGATGTGATACTCGATAAAGAGATCCAAGTCCACCTCTTTTAAACCGGCGGACGAAATAGTCAAATTCCAAGTCCATCCAACGGACCCTACAAAAACGGCCTCCATCGGGGCACAATTAAACCCTGATGTAGACGCCGCACTACGAGAATTCCTATGCGAAAATTGGGACATCTTTGCCTGGCACCCTTCAGACATGCCAGGAATCCCACGCCGGCTGGCCGAGCACAGCCTAAATATCCTAAAAGGATTCAAGCCAGTCAAACAAGCTCTTCGGCGTTTCTCCGAACCTAAGAGGCACGCCATGGGAGAGGAGCTAGCCAAACGATTGGAGGCCAGATTCATTAGGGATATAGGACATCCGGACTAGCTAGCAAACCTGGTAATGGTACCAAAGAAGGACAAATTCTAGCGCCTGTGCGTCGATTTCAAAGACCTTAACAAGGCTTGCCCAAAGGATCCCTTCCCTCTTCCCCGCATTGATCAAATTATCGACGCTACCGCGGGACACGATTCATTGTGCTTCCTCGACGCATACTCCGGCTACCACCAAATTAAGATGGCAGAGCCAGACCAAGCCACAACGAAATTCATCACTCCATACGGAAAATTCTGCTTCAACACAATGCCCTTCGGGCTCAAAAACGCCGGCACAACATATCAGCGCATGATTCAGACATGTCCAGCAAACCAGATCGGCAAAACAGTGGAGGAATATGTAGGCGATGTGGTGCGTCAAATCCAAGCATGTCGAAACTCTAGTAGACGACTTGAGGCTCACATTCGACAATCTCCGAGCATATGACATTAAGCTCAACCCGGAAAAATACGTTTTCGGCGTACCAGCCGGAAAGCTCTTGGGCTTCATTGTATCCGGTAGAGGAATTGAAGCAAACCCAGCCAAGATCCGAGCTCTGTCGCAATTGGATATCCCAAAAGACCTCAAACAAATACAAAAATTATTTGGATGCATGGCGGCTTTAAGCCGCTTTTATCTCGCTTAGGAGAAAAGGCATTGCCCTTTATCGCCTCCTACGGCATGAACACTTTGGGCGGATGACAGCCGCCAATACGGACTTCGAAGAAATAAAAGCCATATTGGCAACAAATCCGGTCTGGCCGCGCCCAACATGGGCGTAACCAATGCTATTATACATCGCGGCAACCCATCAAGTTGTAAGCGCGGTGCTCGTTGTCGAGCGAGAAGCAGACGGACACAAGTTCCCCTCCAAAACCAGTTTACTACGTCTCCCTTGTCCTAACTCCATGCAAGTCACGGTACCGCATTATCAAAAGATAGCATACGCGGTGTTCATGGCATCCGGAAGCTGCGACACTACTTTCAAGAGTGTTCGATAACAGTAGCCTCAAGTACCTCTTAATGACATTATAAACAATCATGACGCGAACGGGCCGGATTGCTAAATGGGCCATTGAGCTCCTCCGTTCGACATAACCTACAAGCCACGGCGAGCTATTAAGTCGCAAGTTACGGCCGACTTCGCCGGCTGAATGGACTGGCCGAACTCCCTAAAGAGTACAGCGCATATTCCAACTGGATCATGCACTTCGACGGCTCCAAAATGTTGGCGGCACAGGGGCTGGCGTCGTTACGGCGTCCCGACCGGAGATACAGTCCAATACGTACTTCAAATAATGTACACGGACTCCAACAACGCGGCGAATATGAGGCCCTTCTACTTGGTCTCCGGGATGGCGGTCTCCATGGGCATTCAACGCCTAGAGATCCGAGGATTCAAACCTCGCGATATCCCAAATAAATGGAGACTTTGATGCCAAGGATCAAAAAATGGCAGCTTATCGCAATGCCTTCCTAAAAATGTTAGCTCGGTTTGAGGGGCTCGAATTTAACCATATAGCCCGGGAGAACAACCAGGCAGCGGACGTGTTGGCACGCATTGGCGCAAAGCGTGATGCCGTCCCTCCCAACATCTTCCTAGAGAGGACTTTCAAGCCATCCGTACTATGGGAGGGAAAGTCCGGAAATAACATCCGGACCCAACCACACTACCCCACACCGAACATTATGACATAGTTGGAGGTACTGCCAACGAAATAAAACCGTCAGCCCACACAATAATCGCAGTCATTGACCCGTGGACAGAACCAATCCTAGCCTAACTAACTAGGCGGGAACTTCCGAGGACCAAAGCGAGGCCCGCTGCATAGTGCGGCGATCTAAAGCCTATAAGGTCCATGAGGGGAGCTTTATAAGAAAAGCACAACCGAGTCCTTCAAAGGTGTATCTCCGAAGAGGAAGGCGGAATCTCCGGCTGAAATTCATGCGGACTCGGTGGGCACCATGCCGCAGCCGGGCCCTTGTAGGCAAGGCCTTCCGTGCAGGATTTTATTGGCCGACGGCCCGTGCAAGCCTTCGGGACTTAGTCCAACGATGCGTCGGTTGCCAGCTCTTTGCTAATCAAAGCCACATGCCACCCACCGCCCTCAAAACTATACCCATCACCGGCCGTTCATGATGCAGGGGCTTGATATGGTTGGACCCCTTAATGGAGGAACCCACAAGCAAAAATACCTATTGGTCATGGTGGATAAATTTACCAGATGGATAGAGGCAAAGCCTGTTAAGACGGCCGAATCCGGACCAGTGGTAGACTTTATATCAGGGGTAGTACACCGTTACGGCGTCCCCCATAGCATCATCATCGATAATGGCATGAACTTCACGGCCGACGAGGTTAAACTCTGGTGCAAAAACATGGGCATCAAACTCGACTACGCTTCAGTCTATCACCCTCAAACTAACGGTCAAGTCGAGCGAGCAAATGGTCTAATCATGAGCGGCATTAAACCCAGACTAGTGCGGTCCCTCAAGGAATCTAATACGCACTGGGTAGAGGAGCTTGACTCCGTACTCTGGGGGCTGCGGACCACGCCGAATCGCACTACCGGATTCACACCATTTTTTATGGTGTACGGAGCAGAGGCAGTTTTGCCCTGCGACATAATTCGTGAGTCACCTCGCGTGCGCATGTACGAAGGAAGAGAAGCCGAGCTCGATCGGCGGGACAGTTTGGACGCCTTGGAGGAGGAGCGCGACGTGGCAAAAGCTCGTTCCGCATTCTATCAACAGCAGGCTCCAAGATACCAAAGGTAGAAGCACGGGCCAAAACTTACAATGTTGGCGAACTAGTTCTACTTCACGGACAAGAAAAAGGACAAACTCAAGCCCAAATGGGAGGGTCCCTTCATCATCGACCAAGTCCTGACCGGCGGAGCGTATCGTCTGCGAGACGGATCGGATAACCGACTCGAGCCAAACCCATGGAGCGCAGCCCGTCTCTGAAGATTCTATGCCTAGCGCCGGATTCTGAGTTCGTCTCCTTCCTCCGTCTATATTTTATACTTTAAGCTGTCTTTTATTTCTCTCCTTCTTTCTCCTTTTTCTTTTTCCAAAGCCGTTAAAGGCTCGTTTGCGCATTGTTCGCACACACTTGACGCACTATCCGCACTCATTATACCTGGGGTCTTCTTTAACAGAAGCTTATTTATACGGGCCTTATGCCCAATGCATGTGTCACACTTCCGCATGTACCTTTTGCTCACCATTATATGCATCGATATGACTTAAGTTTTGGCCAAGCTGGGTTGCCTGGCTCCTGTGCTTACCCCTCGTTCCCGATTGTTCGGCTAGGTGGTAAAGGGAGCACCTCTGCGATTGTTACCGCTTGGTCACCGGACGCGTACCTCAGACCGGGTGAAGCCGAAAGCTAGCGTTCTTAAGGGAATATTTGGTCGGTGAACTAAAAGATGATTCCTTACTTATTCATTTATCTGCCCCCAGATGTTTTCCTGCTTTTTTCGCAGTCCGGACATGCACTTTAGGGCATGCCTCCCAGGCAAAGGAACCCTTAACGGAACTATTCTCCCTGGAAGATGTTTCTTACTAACCATGTAATATAACATACCTAGTTGGGCACTTGTATGATACAACACTTATGACCCCTACGCCTGGTCTCCACGCATGCCCCGGTTCTTACATAACCGCGAGGGTATTCGGACACACTCCGGACTGTCGAGTCCTGAGGTTGAAGCGAAAAGGTCCGCTACGACAAACGATCTACAATCCGGCTAGAAGGCATTTTACATGTCATATTAAATTACATAGTCAAATTCACTGATTGAATTCCTCTTCAATACCATCTAATAGGCAGTCTAGTTTACAGTCTCCTGAGGAATACTTTGCGGCCAACTCTACTTGGCCGTACACTAAGCTCACGAGGATCTCCTTCCCATCGGGCCCCACAGTCCGACCTCGGCCATGTGGTTTGGGTCAGCCTTCGTGTACCGGCGTCTTCACCATGGCCCAGGCCTCCTGGCGCCTTGACGGCAGGCTGATATCTTCCATAGCGGAAGCGCCGCGTGCTCTGAAGCTTCTCTGCAAGCTCTCCAAGGCCTTGGTAGGGAGATGGATGGCCACAAGGCCTGGGCGACGCCTCTCATCACTGCCGAACTTCGTTCGATGCGATTCTTGCAGCTCGGGAAGTAGGTCACCCGTTGAACCGAGCATTTCCTCTGCAGACGACTGTGAGAATACCCTCTGAGACATATTTACATTAGTCGACGTCCTCGCCGAACTCTTTTTTCAATAGTTCGCTCAAGCACTTACTATAAATGCCGTGACGAAGCCGCCGATTCTCCTTAACGGAGTCAGATAGCTGGGCTCGAACATCTTTTAGTTCCTCACCCAGCTGGGTGTTGGCATCTTGGAGATTATTTTTCTCTTGCCTCACCCTTGTAAGCACATTCTCGCCGGCCTTTAACCGGCGTAGGAGTTGTTGCTTGTCTGGATCTAGTCCGGCGCCATCTGCAATATTATTGTTAGACTTATACACACGCCGCACTTCACAAACTATTTATTTTTCGAAGTATATATTACCGGAGGGGGTCTCTGTGGCTCCCCCTATGGCGGCTAGTGCGGCCTCAAGTTGGGCCTTGCACTCTTCAAGCTCCTGGGACAGTCGGGTCTTCTTTTCCGTAAGATCCTCAGATAACAAATGATCCTTAAATCAGTTCTTCTAACTATTTTAAGTCTCGGGAGACTCTTGGCATATATAACTGTCAAATTTTCTCACCCGTATGTCCTTTACATACTGCTCCGTGCCTCTGGCTAGACCATCTTGAGCGGCACGGAGGTGCGCATCTCCCGAATTGAAGGCATTCAATGCCTCTTGGGAGAAACATGTGTCACGAAGAACTGTCCGGCGGCACCTGTGATTCATGGCACTCTCCACCTCGGAGTTGGTGGCGGACAATCTGTCGGCATCCTCTATCGAAGGAGCATCCGACGCACGCCTCGTGTTTACCTCCGCTTCCGGACCCGGCGTTGGAGCCTGGCTGGCGGAGGCTCGATTGTCCATCTCTCCGGACTGATCCGTGGCGCTCTTTTTACGAAAGGAGCACCGGCGTTAATATACCTTCCGGAATCAATCCGGGAATATGGTGACACGCCTTACCGTTGCGGTGGAGTTTATCCGGACCGCGCTTCTTTTTAACTGCGTGGCCGTGCTGCCCTTGTTGGCTGCCGCGCGCGGCTCGGCCTCCTGCCTCGAAGGCACCCCTGCGGAACACCATTGGTATATGATGATCAAAAATAAGCACGGATGGGTCATTATCAAAGTATTGGGGCTTCGGTCTCAGTTACCTGGGAGGCTGGAAATATTCCGGAGTAATCGGCCGTGATGGCAACCAAGGCATTATCGATGCTCAGTTGGTGAAATACCCCATCAATCAACTCCACCAATATGTCCGGATCCTCTTGGGAGGCCGGATCGAGGAGCCGATCCGGATCCTCGGGTTGTGGAGGCGGGCTGTTTATGTCTTCTATGGCCTGGCGCAGTTCCTGCGTCAAAATCATAAAATGAGACACCTAACCATGGGAATGCGGATCGGATGCGCAAAGGGAAATGTCCGCTTACCCAGCTTCGAGGATTGTTCATATAAAATCCGTTCAATGGACTGACGCGGAGAAAATCCTCCTCTTCTCCCTTATACAGCACGGACAAGATCTTCACCAGATCGGTGACCAATCCTGGCCCCTTACGACCATAACGGGTGGCATCGTCCTCCCCGTTGAAATCCCACATGGGGTGGCCCCTATACAGGAGTGGCTGCACCCCCCGCATAATGCATGTGGCCATGACACCGATCATGGTCAGCCCGGAATGAGCTAACAATCTTATTCGGCTCATCAGGTAAAGGACGTCCCTGCCGTCTTCCCTCTGGGGGCTCCGTGGGCGCCAAATCAGGCGTTTCTTCAAAGGAGCATTGCTGAACTCCGGGAGACCGATCCGAACAGGATCCGGCAGCGGGACGTCTTCTATATAAAACCATTCCGAAGGCCAGTCTTGGACGCCTTCTTTGGGGTTCCGGATAGATATCTGGTCGGCGATGTGCCACGGCTCGGCTCCGCCCACTTGATATATTGACCCCTCATGAGAAGCGGGGTACGAGGCAGAATAATCGCTTCCACAACATAAAATGAGCCTCGACGCCAAGAACAGTTCGCATAGGGCTACGAAGCTGCGATGTGCAAAATGGAACCAAAGGCGTAAGGTGGTGCAAGCTGGAGGTCAGAGAACTCCAAGAGCCCCGGAGAAAGCGGATGAATTGGAAATCTGAGTCCTCTTACTAGATAAGAGACAAAGCATACCCGCTCTCCTTTGGAGGGATCGGGGACACTCTCTGCTTGCTTTCCGCCCTTATAGGTGGCCAGTCTGGCTCGAACCGGAACCATGAAGGCCGGGGGAAGAAGTCCCTTGGTTTGGAGTATCACTAGCTCGCTATGCGGCACTGAGCATCTCTCCCAATTTCCAGGCTAAGGGCTGGGAGCACGAGAGAAGGAGCCGCGTCGACTGTCCATGATGGGATGGATTTTTGTCGGAGGCGCTCCGATGAGAGCTCGCGGAGGGAGGATGGTGTGACTCGGATCTAGATCCTCGTTCCTTTTATAGACGGCTCATTTGCACAGCTAGGGGGATAAGTGTAAAAATACCCTGGCTTTTCGCATTCACTCAACACGTGGAAGATGGCCCTTATTGGGCGTGGAAGCCAAGGAGCGCAGCATTTATCGAGAAGCGGACACTATTCGACAAGTATATGGAATACGGAGAAGAACCCGCCTCGCAATGTCAAGACAATCTACGCGCGGACTCATCGTCATTGAAGCCTGGTTCGGGGACTCTTGAGGGAGTCTGGATTAGGGGGTGTCCGGATAGCCAAACTATCACCGTTGGCGGACTCTGGACTATGAAGATACAAGATTGAAGACTTTGTCCCGTGTCCGGATGGGACTTTCCTTGGCGTGGAAGGCAAGCTTGGCGATACGGATATGTGGATCTCCTACCATTGTAACCGACTTTGTGTAACTCTAACCCTATCCGGTGTCTATATAAACCGGAGGGTTTTAGTCCCAGAGACGAACAACAATCATACCATAGGCTAGCTTCTAGGGTTTAGCCTCCTTGATCTCGTGGTAGATCTACTCTTGTACTACCCATATCATCAATATTAATCAAGCAGGAGTAGGGTTTTACCTCCATCGAGAGGGCACGAACCTGGGTAAAAACATCGTGTCCCTTGTCTCCTGTTACCATCCGCCTAGACGCACAGTTTGGGACCCCCTACCCGAGATCCGCCGGTTTTGACACCGACACTCGTCGACATGCAAGTCGTGATTCCTATTACAAGAACATGATCAATCTCATACATCACATATCATTCATCACATTCTTCTTGGCCATATCACATCACATAGCATACCCTGCAAAAACAAGTTAGACGTCCTCTAATTGTTATTTGCATGTTTTACGTGACTGCTATGGGTTTCTAGCAAGAACGTTTCTTACCTACACAAAACCACAACGTGATATGCCAATTGATATTTACGCTTCATAAGGAACCTTTTCATCGAATCCGTTCCGACTAAAGTGGGAGAGGCGGCACCCGCTAGCCACCTTATGCACCAAGTGCATGTTAGTCGGTGGAACTGTCTCACGTAAAGTGTACGTGTAAGGTCGGTCCGGGCCGCTTCATCCCACAATACCGTCGAAACAAGATTGGACTAGTAACGGTAAGCATATTGAACAAAATCAACGCCCACAACTACTTTGTGTTCTACTCGTGCAAAGAATCTACGCAATAGACCTAGCTCATGATGCCACTTTGGGGGAACGTAGCAGAAATTCAAAATTTTCTACGCATCACCAAGATCAATCTATGGAGTAATCTAGCAACGAGGGAAGGAGAGTGCATCTACATACCCTTGTAGATCGCTAAGCGGAAGCGTTCAAGAGAACGGGGTTGAAGGAGTCGTACTCGTCGTGATCCAAATCACCGGTGATCCTAGTGCCGAACGGACGGCACCTCCGCGTTCAACACACGTACAACCCGGCGACGTCTCCCATGCCTTGATCCAGCAAGGAGAGAGGGAGAGGTTGGGGAAGACTCCATCCAGCAGCAGCACAACGGCATGGTGGTGGTGGAGGAGCGTGGCAATCCTGCAGGGCTTCGCCAAGCACCACGGAGAGGAGGAGAAAGAGAGGTAGGGCTGCGCCAACAGGAGAAGAACTTCGTGTGTTGGGCTGCCCCTTTGCCTCCACTATATATATAGGGGAGGGGGGATGCGCCCCCACCTAGGGTTCCACCCCTAGGGGCGGCGGCCAGCCCTAGATCCCATCTAGGGGGCGGCCAAGGGGGGAAGAGGGGAAACTTGCCCCCCAAGAAAGGTGGGTGCGCCCCCTTCCCCAAACCCTAGGCGCCTTGGGCCCTTGTGGGGGGGCGCACCAGCCCACCTGGGGCTGGTCCCCTCCCACACTTGGCCCATGCAGCCCTCCGGGGATGGTGGCCCCACTTGGTGGACCCCCGGGACCCTCCCGGTGGTCCCAGACGTTAACGATAAAACCGAAACTTTCCGGTGACCAAAACAGGACTTCCCATATATAATTCTTTACCTCCGGACCATCCGGAACTCCTCGTGACGTCCGGGAGCTCATCCGGGACTCCGAACAACATTCGGTAACCACATACAAACTTCCTTTATAACCCTAGCGTCATCGAACCTTAAGTGTGTAGACCCTCTTCGGTCGGGAACCATGCGGAACATGACCGAGACGTTCTCGGTCAATAACCAACAGCGGGATCTGGATACCCATGTTGGCTCCCACATGTTCCATGATGATCTCATCGGATGAACCACGATGTCGAGGATTCGATCAATCCGTATTCAATTCCCTTTGTCTAAGCGGTATTGTACTTGCAGAGATTCGATCGTCGGTATGCCAATACCTTGTTCGATCTCGTTAAGCAAGCAAGTCTCTTTACTCGTTCCGTAACACATCATCCCGTGATCAACCCCTTGGTCACATTATGCACATTATGATGATGTCCTACCGAGTGGGCCCAGAGATACCTCTCCGTCAACCGGAGTGACAAATCCCGATCTCGATTCGTGCCAACCCAATGACACTTTCGGAGATACCCGTAGTGCACCTTTATAGCCACCCGATTCACGTTGTGGGACGTTTGGTGCACCCAAAGCATTCCTACGGTATCCGGGAGTTGCACAATCTCATGGTCTAAGGAAATGATACTTGACATTAGAAAAGCTTTAGCATACGAACTACGATCTTTGTGCTAGGCTTAGGATTGGTTCTTGTCCATCACATCATTCTCCTAATGATGTGATCCCGTTATAAACGACATCCAATGTCCATGGTCAGGAAACCGTAACCATCTATTCATCAACGAGCTAGTCAACTAGAGGCTTACTAGGGACATGGTGTTGTCTATGTACCCACACATGTATCTGAGTTTCCTATCAATACAATTATAGCATGTCTCAAGTGATTCAAAATCAAGTGAGTCCAAACTATCCATCTGCATGGAGTTTCTTCATGCGTATACACCAATAGACATGGTTCGCATGTCTCAAACTTTTTAAAAACGAGTGAGTCAAAAAGATCCATCCGCATGGAGCTTGTTCATGCGTATACACCAATATCTTACATGGCAGTGCCACAAGTAAGTGGTACTATCATTATTATCTTATATCTTTTGGCATGAAAATGTGTATCACTACGATCGAGATTCAATAAACCATTCTTTTAGGTGCAAGACCATTGAAGGTATTTATTCAAATAAATAGAGTAACCATTATTCTCCTTAAATGACTAACCGTATTGCGATAGATATAATCCAATCATGTCTATGCTCAACGCAAACACCAAATAACAATTATTTAGGTTTGACTCCAATCTCGATGGTAGAGGGAGCGTGCGATGCTTGATCACATCAACCTTGGAAACACTTCCAACACATATCGTCGACTCACCTTTAGCTAGTCTCCGTTTATTCCGTAGCTCTTTTATTTCGAGTTACTAAAACTTACCAACTGAACCGGTATCTTAATACCCTGGTGCAACTAGGAGTACTAGTAAAGTATTGGACATCGGTCAAGAAAATTCTTATTATTTAGGTCTTTCTTTGAAAAACTCTTATTCAAGTATCCCTTTATGCTATCCAGAAATTCTATATCATTTCCAATCAGTAATATGTCATCCACATATAATATCGTAAATGCTACAAAGGTTGCTCCACTCACTTTCTTGTAAATACAGGCTTCTCCAAAAGTCTGTACAAAACCAAATGCTTTGATCACGCTATCAAAGCCGCTTATTCCAACTCCGAGAGGCTTGCACCAGTCCATAAATGGATCGCTGGAGCTTGCACACTTTGTTAGCTCCCTTTGGATCGACAAAACCTTCCGGTTGCATCATATACAACTCTTCTTTAATAAATCCATTAAGGAATGCAGTTTTGTTTATCCATTTGCCAGATTTCATAAAATGCCGCAATTGCTAACATGATTCGGACAGACTTAAGCATAGATACGAGTGAGAAATTCTCATCGTAGTCAACACCTTGAACTTGTCGAAAAACCTTTTGCGACAATTCTAGCTTTGTAGATAGTAACACTACTATCAGCATCTGTCTTCCTCTTGAAGATCCATTTATTCTCAATGGCCTGCCGATCATCGGGCAAGTCAACCAAAGTCCACACTTCGTTCTCATACATGGATCCCATCTCAGATTTCATGGCCTCAAGCCATTTTGCGGAATCTGGGCTCTCCATCGCTTCCTCATAGTTCGTAGGTTCGTCATGGTCTAGTAACATGACCTCCAGAACAGGATTACCGTACCACTCAGTGCGGATCTCACTCTGGTTTACCCTACGAGGTTCGGTAGTAACTTGATCTGAAGTTACATGATCATCATCATTAGCTTCCTCACTAATTGGTGTAGTAGTCACAGAACAGATTTATGTGATGAACTACTTTCCAATAAGGGAGCAGGTACGATTACCTCATCAAGTTCTACTTTCCTCCCACTCACTTCTTTCGAGAGAAACTCCTTCTCTAGAAAGGATCCATTCTTAGCAACGAATGTCTTGCCTTCGGATCTGTGATAGAAGGTGTACCCAACTGTCTCCTTTGGGTATCCTATGAAGACACATTTCTCCGATTTGGGTTTGATCTTATCAGGATGAAACCTTTTCTTATAAGCATCGCAACCCCAAACTTTAAGAAACGACAACTTTGATTTCTTGCCAAACCACAGTTCATACGGTGTCGTCTCGACGGATTTAGATGGTGCCCTTTTTAACGTGAATGCAGCTGTCTCTAATGCATAACCCCAAAATGATAGTGGTAAATCGATAAGAGATATCATAGATCGCACCATATCTAATAAAGTACGGTTATGACGTTCGGACACACCATTATACTGTGGTGTTCCAGGTGGCGTGAGTAGCGAAACTATTCTGCATTGTTTCAAATGAAGACCAAACTCATAACTCAAATGTTCTCCTCCACGATCAGATCGTAGAAACATTATTTTCTTGTTACGATGATTTTCTACTTCACTCTGAAATTCTTTGAACTTTTCAAATGTTTTAGACTTTATGTTGCATCAAGTAGATATACCCATATCTGTTCAAATCATCTGTGACGGTTTGAAAATAACGATACCTACCGCGAGCCTAAATATTCATCGGACCACATACATCAGTATGTATGATTTCCAACAAATCTGTTGCTCGCTCCATTGTTTCGGAGAACGGCGTTTTAGTCATCTTGCCCAAGAGGCATGGTTCGCAAGCATCAAGTGATTCGTAATCAAGTGATTCCGAAAGCCCATCAGCATGGAGTTTCTTCATGCGCTTTACACCAATATGACCTAAACAGCGATTGCCACAAATAAGTTGCACTATCATTATTAACTTTGCATCTTTTGGCTTCAATATTATGAATATGTGTATCACTAAGATCGAGATCCAATGAACCATTTTCATTGGGTGTGTAACCATATAAGGTTTTATTCATGTAAATAGAACAACAATTATTCTCTAACTTAAATGAATAACCGTATTGCAATAAACATGATCAAATCGTATTCATGCTCAACGCAAAACACCAAATAACACTTATTTAGGTTCAACACTAATCCCGAAAGTATAGGGAGTGTGCGATGATGATCATATCAATCTTGGAACTACTTCCAACACACATCGTCACTTCACCCTTAACTAGTTTCTGTTCATTCTGCAACTCCCATTTCGAGTTACTACTCTTAGCAACCGAACCAAAGTATCAAATACCGAGGGGTTGCTACGAACACTAGTAAAATACACATCAATAATATGTATATCAAATATACCTTTGTTCACTTTGCCATCCTTCTTATCCGCCAAATACTTGGGGTAGTTCCGCTTCCAGTTACCAGTTCCTTTGTAGTAGAATCACTTAGTCTCAGGCTTAGGTCCAGACTTGGGCTTCTTCTCTTGAGCAGCAACTTTCTTGCCGTCCTTCTTGAAGTTCCCCTTCTTCTCTTTGCCCTTTTTCTTGAAACTAGTGGTCTTGCAAACCATCAACACTTGATGTTTTTCTTGATTTCTACCTTCGCCGATTTTAGCATCACAGAGAGCTTGGGAATTGTTTTCGTCATCCCTTGCATATTATAGTTCATCACGAAGTTCTAATAACTTGGTGATGGTGACTAGAGAATTCTGTCAATCACTATTTTATCTGGAAGATTAACTCCCACTTGATTCAAGCGATTGTAGTACCCAGACAATCTGAGCACATGCTCACTGCTTGAGCTATTCTGCTCCATCTTTTTAGCTATAGAACTTGTTGGAGACTTCATATCTCTCAACTCGGGTATTTTCTTGACACTTCAACTCCTGGAACATCTCATATGGTCCATGACGTTCAAAACGTCTTTGAAGTCCCGATTCCAAGCCGTTAAGCATGGTGCACTAAACTATCAAGTAGTCATCATATTGAGCTAGGCAAACGTTCATAACGTCGCATTCCGCTCTGCAATAGGTCTGTCAACTAGCGGTGCATCAAGGACATAATTCTTCTGTGCAGCAACGAGGATAATCCTCAGATCACGGATCCAATCCGCATCATTGCTACTAACATCTTTCAACATAGTTTTTCTCTAGGAACATATCAAAATAAAAACATAGGGAAGCAACAACGAGAGCTATTGATCTGCAACATAATTTGCAAAACACTATCAGGACTAAGTTCAAGATAAATTAAAGTTCAATTAATCATATTACTTAAGAACTCCCACTTAGATAGACATCCCTCTAATCATCTAAGTGATCACGTGATCCAAATCAACTAAACCATAACCGATCATCACGTGAAATGGAGTAGTTTTCAATGGTGAACATCACTATGTTGATCATATCTACTATATGATTCACGCTCGACCTTTTGGTCTTAGTGTTCCGAGGCCATATCTGCATATTCTAGGCTCGTCAAGTTTAACTCGAGTATTCTGCGTGTGCAAAACTGGCTTGCACTAGTTGTAGATGGACGAGAGCTTATCACACCCGATCATCATGTGGTGTCTGCAGGCACGACGAACTTTGGCAACGGTTGCATACTCAGTGGAGAACACTTTTATCTTGAAATTTAGTGAGAGATCATCTTATAATGCTACCACAAACAAAGCAAGATAAGATGCATAAAGGATAAACATCACATGCAATCAATATAAGTGATATGATATGGCCATCATCATCTTGTGCTTGTGATCTCCATCTCCGAAGCACCGGCCATGATCACCATCGTCACCGGCGTGACACCTTGATCTCCATCGTCGTCTCGCCAACTATTGCTTCTACGACTATCGCTACCGCTTAGTGATAAAGTAAAGCAATTACAGGGCGATTGCATTGTATACAATAAAGCGACAACCATATGGCTCCTGCCAGTTGCCGATAACTCAGTTACAAAACATGATCATCTCATACAATCAAATATAGCATCACGTCTTGACCATATCACATCACAACATGCCCTGCAAAAACAAGTAGACGTCCTCTACTTTGTTGTTGCAAGTTTTACGTGGCTGCTACGGGCTGAGCAAGAACCGTTCTTACCTACGCATCAAAACCACAACGATAGTTCGTAGAGTTAGTGTTGTTTTAACCTTCTCAAGGACCGGGCGTAGCCACACTGGTTCAACTAAAGTTGGAGAAAGCCGACACCGCCAGCCACCGTGTGCAAAGCACGTCGGTAGAACCAGTCTCGCATAAGCGACGCGTAATGTCGGTCCAGCCGCTTCATCCAACAATACCGCCCGAACCAAAGTATGACATCTTTGGTAAGCAAGATGACTTGTATCGCCCACAACTCACTTGTGTTCTACTCACATGTATAACATCAATGCATAAAACCTGGCGCGGATGCCCTTTGTTGGAGTAACGAGTAATTTCAAAAATTCCCTCGCACACGCAAGATCATGGTGATGCATAGCAATGAGAGGGAGAGTGTGTCCACGTACCTCGTGAGACCGAAAGCGGAAGTGTTAGCACAACGCGGTTGATGTAGTCGTCGTCTTCACGATCCGACCGATCAAGTACCGAACGACGGCACCTCCGAGTTCAGCACACGCTCAGCTCCGATGACGCCCCTCGAACTCCGATCCAGCCGAGTGTTGAGGGAGAGTTTCGTCAAGACGACGGCAGGCGTGGTAGCGATGTTGATGTTCTATCGACGCAGGGCTTCGCCTAAGCACCGCTACAGATTATCGAGGTGGACTATGGTGGAGGGGGCACCGCACGGCTAAGAGATCAATGATCAACTGTTGTGTCTCGGGTGCCCCCCTGCCCCCGTATATAAAGGAGCAAGGGGGAGGCCGGCCGGCCCTCTACGGCGCGCCCCAAAGAGGGGAATCCTACTAGGACTCCAAGTCCTAGTAGGTTTCCACCTAAAGGAGAGGGGGAAGGAAGGAGAGGAGAGAGGGAGAAGGAAGAGGCGCCCCTCTCCTACTCCAATTCGGACGAGAGGACAGGCGCCGCGGCCTGCCCTAGGCCGCCCTCTCTCTCTCTCCACTAAGGCCCATCGAGGCCCATTAGTTCCCCGGGTTTACGATAACCTCCGCACTCCGGTTTTATCCGAAACTTCTCCGGAACACTTCCGGTGTCCGAATATAGTCATCCAATATATCAATCTTCATGTCTCGACCATTTTGAGACTCCTCGTCATGTCCGTGATCATATCCGTGACTCCGAACAACCTTCGGTACATCAAAACACATAAACTCATAATAAAACTGTCATCGTAACGTTAAGCGTGCGGACCCTACGGGTTCAAGAACTATGTAGACATGACCGAGACACGTCTTCGGTCAACAACCAATAGCGGAACCTGGATGCTCATTTTGGCTCCCACATATTCTACGAAGATCTTTATCGGTCAGACCGCATAACAACATACGTTGTTCCCTTTGTCATCGGTATGTTACTTGCCCGAGATTCGATCGTCGGTATCTCAATACCTAGTTCAATCTCGTTACCGGCAAGTCTCTTTACTCGTTCCGTAATACATCATCTCATAACTAACTCATTAGTTGCAATGCTTGCAAGGCTTAAGTGATGTGCATTACCGAGAGGGCCCAGAGATACCTCTCCGACAATCGGAGTGACAAATCCTAATCTCGAAATACGCCAATCCAACATGTACCTTCGGAGACACATGTAGAGCACCTTTATAATCACCCAGTTACGTTGTGACGTTTGGTAGCACACAAAGTGTTCCTCCGGTAAACAGGAGTTGCATAATCTCATAGTTACAGGAACATGTATAAGTCATGAAGAAAGCAATAGCAACATACTAAACGATCGTGTGCTAAGCTAATGAAATGGGTCATGTCAATCACATCATTCTCCTAATGATGTGATCCCGTTAATCAAATGACAACCCATGTCAATGGCTAGGAAACTTAACCATCTTTGATCAACGAGCTAGTCAAGTAGAGGCATACTAGTGACACTCTGTTTGTCTATGTATTCACAGATGTATTATGTTTCCGGTTAATACAATTCTAGCATTAATAATAAAGATTTATCATGATATAAGGAAATAAATAATAACTTTATTATTGCCTCTAGGGCATATTTCCTTCATTCCATGCCAAGAGAATGCCGCCACGCGTGCCATCAGGGCAGGTATGTGAAGTCATCGAACTCGGAGCCGAGGATGTCAAGCACGGTGGGCGATTAGATCAAAGCCATCTTTGTTTCACGAAGATATACAATGAAGGCTCGGTGAGTGCCCAACAGGGAGCGGATGGCACTTCTGACGGTAGCCTTGAGTTGAGGCCGCGTACATTCCAAACAACGATTTTTAGTTTGTGATCCATGAACAAAAGGTCGACGATGAGTGGCCGGTAGCCCTACCTGTCACCGGCAACGGCCGTGCGCGTGGGAGAGGCGAAGCACGCTGGGATCTCCCTATCGACCAGGGAAGCGATGGCTTTGAGCACGGACAGGGGGATTGGCGCCGCGAACATGTCATCGTAGGCCTTCATCTCGATGGCGGTGATCTTCTGGTTGGTGCCAACGATCCCCAGTGTGCGTAGGATCTGCACATGGGCCCTTCGTTCTGCCGTTGGCGGCGCCGCCGCGGGTGCGGCCGTAGATGCGGAGCGGCCACGCCGTGGGGCAAAGTTGAGGGGGCGACGTGGCCTCTTCCCTGGGGTCGGCAGAGACGCGCTGATGTGCTTCGTGGCCGCGGCCAGGAACTCGCCCAGCGTCCAGGCCTGCTGCGTGGTCGCACGGCTGCGTGAACGGCGCATCGTGATCGGTGGCGATGCGAACCGTCCCGATGCCGGAGAGCGGGGCACAGGTGCAGGTGCAGGCGATCTCATAACATCATTAGGTGTTGGCGTGGGGGATCCTCTGGGCCTCTGCAGGATGGAAATTGGCCTCTAGACCCCGGCTTCCGGCAACCCAGTGGCGGGCGGCCCGTCATCAGCTGCAAGCGGGAGCGCGGTTGGGGATTCGGCCATAGTATGGAGTGGCCTAGCCCCATTTGGCCCATCGGGCCCATTAGTGGCGTTGCAATTGGGGGTGGCCGCGGCCGCTGGTGCGACGGCGGTTTGGGCGGCAACCAGTGCGTCTCCTCCCGCCAGAGCCGCAGAGGTGGGGGCGGGAGACACCGATGACCGGTCAGCTGGGGTGTCGGGGCCCGCAGGACCGACATGGGTACGCGAGTCGCTTCTTTGCCCCGACAAGGCGGCACGCGATCCTGGCCGTTCTGAAGCTCTTGGCTCCACGGGCTTCGAGTCTGGGATCTGGCTCAAAAGGGCAAGATCCCGACACGGTGATAGATCAGCAGCGGCAGAAGCGGACCTCCCTGAATCGTCCTCGGGATCATGGGAGGAGCCCGAGTTTGAACTTCCCGGGCCTGCCGGCTCCTCAGCGACCGGTGATAGCGCGCCAGCTGGCCCCTGCTCAACCGGCCGCGCGTCGCCATCAGGAGCGACAGTCGCTCGCGTAGGATCTGCTGCCAAAGCCTGCAGCTGTGGGCCTGTTCTTTTTCCTCTTTTTCCTCTTTTGGCGCGGTGACGAGAGCGAGCAGGGCCCAGCTGACCCGGCCACGACAGCATGCCGTCCCGCGACGGCCAGACTGGAGACGCCGCCGCCACGACCATTGCTGGCCGGGGCCAGGCGGTCGCCGTGTTCAGCCCATCAGTCCGGCCGGAGCGGTCGCTGGCACGACAAGCAGGCGCGTCCAAGGCAATGCCATCTGCGGCCGCCCGCCGCAAAGATCGTCGCCGCCGTTTCCGCCACGGCGCCTTGCCCGACCATGACGGTGCCACAGCGCCTTGGCCGTGTCCATTGCCGCCGCCTCGCGGGGTCGTCGTTAACTCGGGCACCGGAGGAGGCGCCCGGGCGGGGTGGAGCGTCTGGCGCTTGATGGAGCGAAATGCGTGGCGTCGACCTCCGGCGCCTCAAGGGATGCGGGCAGCAGCAACTCGACGATCTCCAGGATCGCGGCGCGGCGGATGTCGGCCAGGTCGTGCACGCGGGCGGACAGGCGAAAGACGGCCAGGTCCTCGCGAGAGCGCATGCGAGGGTGCAACCGCTCGACCCAGCAGCTCGCTCCGAGGATGTGCTCGGCGGTGGAAAGGTGCCAAGCTTGGGAGGGGATGCCGCGGAGCTCGATCTCGACGCGTTGTTCAAACCCGCCGGCGCCAGCATGCGCGAGCTTGCACCAGGGCCGCAGCGACAACGCGAACGGTGGCGAGCTGACGAAGTGCTCGCCGTTTAGACGACGCATGGTGTCCAGGGAGGAGAAGAGGATGAGGAAGTCCTCGGGGCGGTGCACGTGCACGGTGAAGTCGCCTTCGGAGAGCTCGAGGGAGCGGTAGAGCAGCTCGGCCACCTCGGCTGCGGCCACCTGCGGCCTGTTGCCGGTGATGGATGCCACCATGGCGCGGCCAAGGACCCGCTCGGCCTCCTCCATCTCCATGGACTGCGCCATGATGACCCGCACGGGCACGTCGGGGCGCGGTTGGGGAACTGGCGCCGGCGATGGGAGCGCGGGAGGCGCCGGCGGGGTGGTGGCTCGACGATGCTTGGGGAGCAGGCAGGGCCGCCACGGCGAAGCGTCGATCTTGAGTCGCGCGTCGTCGTTGCGCCAGACGTCGCAGTCGTGAGACTCATGGCCTGAGGTGAGACAGCGCCTACACCGGACGTCGTTAGTGCGATCCACGAACCCGGTGGCGGTGGTCGAGGCATCTAAAGCACAGCCCACCACCTCCTCCGGAGACGGGCTGCGACGGCGAGGAGGTGAGCGGCTGGCGGTGTCGTCTGGCTCGGGCGGCGGCGGGCGATTCCTGCGCCGCGTTGCTGGAACTCCGTCTGCGTCGGCGCTGCCCCGCTGAAACGCAGTGCACCTCCGGCCGAAGGGCCAAAAGCGCTTCTGGCGGAACGCTGGCGGCGGCGAGGTGCGGCGGGGAGGCAGCCGGGCGGCGCAGCGAGGGCCGGCGGGGTGGCGCGACGTCCAAAAGAGGAACACGCCCGTGGGGCGGCGCTGGGGCCTCCATGGCAGGGACGAGGGAGGGAGGGCTAGGGGTGGAGCTACCTGGGGGAGGGACGGCGGCGGGCTGGGGCGTCTCGGAGGGGCTAGAGGGTGGGAGCGGAGCTAGGCAGGAGCGGAGCCATCTTTTTCTCTCGGCAACCACAGTTCAGTTCTCATGTTTAACTCTGTTTTGTGCGCGTGATGTTAAAATATAGAATGGTGATGTTGTTTTATATCCGTTTCAGTGTATATGCATAAGTTTGTTTTTTTTTCTTTTTTTGCGGAAAAACTTCCAATCTATTCATCTTCAATCATGGCAGTACAACGAATACCATAAATAAAAATTACATCCAGATTAAGTAGACCACCTAGCTGATTTACTACAAGCACCGAAGCGAGCGAAGGTGCGCCCGCGTCATCGCCCTCCATCGCCGAGCGGGCACAACTTGTTGTAGTAGACAGTCGGGAAGTCGTCGTGCTAAGGCCCCACAGACCAGCACCCAGAACAGCAACCGCCGATGAAAAATAACGTAGATTGGAAGGATCCAAACCGAAGACACCTGAACGTAGATGAACAACAGCGAGATCGAGCAAATCCACCAAAGATAGATCTGCCGGAGACACACCTCCACACGCCCACCAACGATGCTAGACGCATCACGGAACGAGGACTAGGCGGGAGACCTTTATTCCATCTTGAGAGCCGCCGCCGTCTCGCCTTCTGAGTAGGACACAAACCCTAACAAGATTGAAAAAAGCGACTAAACGAAGCCCTCCCGGCTGCCCTTGCCAGATCCACGCGCCTCCATGGCCCTAGGGCCACCGGAGACGAGGCGGACCTGCGCCGGCGCCGGCGAGAGGCACGAACCCTAACTTTCTTTCTTGGAGGAGGAGGAGGAGGCGGAGCCCTGGTAATTAGACACTATGCATAAGTTTGTTGTTTCTATGAATTTCAATAGGAGGGCTTGTTACCTAATTGAAGAAATTGATTGCGGTGCTCTGAGCATTCGAGACAGTTAGTAATAAGAAACTACTCCCTGCGGTCCTTTTTACTCTGCGCATTGGATTTGCCGAAAGTCAAACTTTGCTAAGTTTGACCAAATTTATATTAGAAATTATTAGCATCTATAATATCTAATAAATATAATATGAAAATATATTCCAAGATGAATCTAATGATATTGGTGTTGTTATGTGAATATCTATAATTTTTATATAAACTTGATCAAAGTTGGATGAGATTGACTTCGGACAAACCTAATATGCAGACTAAAAAGGACCAGAGGGAGTACCTGCGATGCTCTGAGCAATAGAGGCGGTTAGAAAGGAGAAACCACCTACGGTGCTGCAAAGCCCGATTCCGTACTAGTGGCACGTGCAAGGACTAGGGGCAAGGAAAGGGTAGAACAGTGGGTGCAGGCAAATATTTTGAGTAGAGCATCCAATTCCATTGTTTGAACAGAGGAGTAAATCTGAAGTTTCGCTCCAAATTTCTGCTGGGTAAGAAAGGTTGCCAACTAGATAGTAGATAGGGAACATAATCATGTGCTGGATTTATTTGAGATTTTTTTTCAAAGATTTTTTATAGGTCAAACTAGGAGCGAGTGTGTGATTGATGTTTGATCATTATTTTGAACATGGCCAGGTAGTGAAACTCATGTGGGATGTTCAAAATGATGAAATATTTCTTGGGTAAATTACTGAGATTTGTGAAAAATAAATATTTAACCATTTCTACAAAAAAAATTGTATTTTGAAATTATAATCTTGAAGGGGCTAGTGATCTTATATATAATAGACTCCGGAAATTATTTTTAATGAATTAATGTTTTAAAAAATATTTTAGTCAAACCACATTCTTAGGTTTTTGGAAAATAAAAGGTTTATTTGCTTTTTGCCAAAATAAACTGTAATAAAAATTTTGGCCTCTAACCACATGACATGATCACGGGAGAGATTTTGGGCATAGGATTGCAAGAGTATAGTTGGAGAAACTGCATATCAACAAGTTTGTCCAATTCTTTTTGTAGTTCGTTACACAATTTACGTGCGGCAGTTGCCTCCACCCTCAAAAGACTAGGGTTTCTCTGCCTCATGTCGGCGGCGCTGCCGGTCCGCATCGTCTTCGGTGGCCTTAGGGCCATGGTGTGGCATAGTGGATCCCGGCCCTTGCCGGCGGGAGGGCTTCGTTTTTATATGTTCCTTTGAGTTTTGTTAGGGTTTGTGTCACGCTTTCGGGAAGACGAGACGGTGGCGGCTCCACGAAGATGGAATCAGGTTCTCCCCGCCTAGCCCCCGTCCGGTGGTGCTTCTATCATCGTCAGTGGGTGTGTGGAGGTGTGTCTCCGGCGGATTTGTCCTTGGTAGATTTTCTTGGATCTGGTCGTAGTTCGTCTATGTTTGCGTGTCTTTGGGTTGACCTTCTGATCTACGCTAGTCTTTAACAGCGGTGTTTTCTATTCTAGTGTGTTGGTCATATGGGGCCTTAGCATAACAACTTTCCGACTATCTACTACAAGAAGTGTTGCACGCCTCCGGCGAGGGAGGGGCGATGACGTCGGCGTGGCTTCGGCTCGCTTCAATGCTTGTAGTCGTCACTAGGTAGTCTACGGATATAGATGTAATTTTTATTATTTTTCTGGTATTAGATTGTCGCCATGATTGAAGATGAGTAGATCAGAAGTTTTCGTATTTTTTTTTTTTTTGCATATCAACAAAGGAAATGCTTATTAATGTGCCATCTTCAACCTCCATGCGAGGCCCTTATCCCCTTGCCCATTGCTGGTAAGGTTTGTGTCGAAGACAATGACCTCGTCGGTTACGTGTGATATGACTCAAATCATAGTCTCAAGTGGGCTACGCCTCATAGCAGTGGACCTCCTAAATGCTACAGCTAAAACGCTTGGTCATGTGTTATGACCATAGTCCCTTAATGAAACCTCTCTAAACGCTATAGGGCGCTATTTAAAACAATGGACTCATTTGCAATCCTCTTGTATGGTTTAGAGTTGTATCTACGATATGACTCAATTGCATTTCTCTTGTACAGTTTGAAGTCATATATGCAAACAAGGAAGGGTGATCTTGTAATTTTTTTCTGCTCTTCCTAGTTCCTCTATGCAGTGATGCATTAATTTTGATATGCATTTTCTGATTTGGGCCATTTTTATTTCTCATAGTACTATGTTACTAATTTGCATATGAAATTCTATGGAATGATATTTTCATGTTGCTACTATAACATAACTTTTCCAAGAATTTCCGAACATTAGGTGCACCAGATGGTTGGGTGCACATGATACTTTTCCCCGATGCGACCTACCGTGCCTACCAGTCCGGCCATGATGCGACCTACCCTGCCTACCGATTGCGACGACGCTTCCGATTGGGCCATTTTTTATTATAAGCGTAAGTAGAAGGGAGCATGTTGTCAGCGAAGGGTACATCCACGTTGATCTGGCTGCCGCAACAAGGGATCATGTTGTCAGCGAACGCATTTTCTCCCCTAAGGCTGGTCACAATGGGGAGGAACTTAGGAGTAACATCACACACTTCAATACAACTTTGCTTATGTGGCACATATTTAATAAAGAGAGAGGTGCTTGTGGTAACTAGCTAAGTTACGGGAATATCACACACTTCAAGAAACAATGAGTCTATAACCTAATAAAT
Source organism: Aegilops bicornis (assembly GCA_021605145.1). NCBI lineage: Eukaryota > Viridiplantae > Streptophyta > Magnoliopsida > Poales > Poaceae > Aegilops > Aegilops bicornis. The sequence goes on along the minus strand of JAHIAL010000143.1, from coordinate 136,488 downwards.
ACATTGTTGCATGACACTATATGGATGTTCCTACCCATTATGGAGGTAGTAATATAGTCTAGAAAAATGTGTAAGTTACTAGCTTATGTTCTTGCCCATTGTGACCAGCCTAAACATTAAAGTTGTTTGATTCAGGTTTGTGGAATGAAATCTGCAAGTCAAAACCCCCCTAAATCCCCTCCCATTACCACGGGGAGAGGATTAACCGTACATGGCTTTAATTGGTGACTTAAAGAACACACTGGATGCCGGCATAGCTGATAAAGGACTTGTGCTTGATCATTTGGAGTTGAGATGATCCCCGGTCGACCACCTCCACACCGGTGAGCACAGCCGCCATGTTGCTGGGATTACCCTGAGCGTCTTGCTCCCCGGTGTCAAATTCTTTGAAGATGCAAAACCTGCCGGCTCCAAGGTACAGCAGGCTACCCCTTGTCTGCACCCATCCATGAGGCGTGTCGAGGACCTGCCAGTTATGCAGCAACTTGGGAGCCCTGCCAAGGTTGGAGAGGTCCAGCGCACACAAGTTGTTGGCGCTGTTGCCGGCCATGCCGAACCAGAGGTTGCAAAGCTCAGGGACATGCTCAGCCCGTCCATGGAATGGCAGGGTCCAGCGGCCAGCCTTCTCCCAGGTGCAGCTAACCGTGTGGAAGCAGTAGGTGCCGATGGAGCTTGGCCCAGCGGAGGATATGCAGATGGTCTCGCCATCACCAAGCAACATGTAGGACTGGATGGCTGTGCGGTTATAGGCTTGGTTGTTGACGTAGGGCGGCCGAGGGAGCCGGTGCCACTCCCAGCTATTCTTGCCGTAGATGAGGGCTTCGAAGATGAAAGCATTGCGAGCAGCGGGAAACCTGTCCATAACGTACAAGGCTTGATGGGAGGTGTCCGCACGAGTGATGGACAATGAGACGGGGCTGTCCCCCTTGGGTTCGTTAAGGCAGGGAACGGGCTGGACGGAGCCGCGGACGGCGTTGCAGAGGACGGTGTTGCCCGCCGAGTCCATGGAGAGGATCTTACCATCGCCCCTGCCTCGTCCGTAGAAGGGCAAAAAATCGAGCCTTGGGCCGTCTAAGCGGTATGCTTCCAATCTGAGCCTGGGCGGAGGCATCCGCGAGATGTTCTCCGTCCATGGTGGCGCCACGGCTGATGATGGCAGCGTCGTATTCCCTTCCTTGGGTTGCGCTGCTGCTGCCGCCGCCCGTGCTTCCGCCGTGGACCGGTAGAAGAGTTGCTCCCCGGCCTTGATGCGGCTCACCGTGTACAAGCTGCCACCGCCAGACCTCTGCATCACCACATTCAAGAACTGCCGCGCCTTCATTTTAATTCTCCCAACTCCTACAAAACAGAGACCACGAATTAGATTATAGGAGTATTTGATCTTCTCCTGGCGTTACAGAAGATACTTCCACAATACCTGCAACAGAACTCATTCCGTCGGACTAATTGAAGCTGGCGTTGTTGGATGAGCGGCGGCGGCGGGATGGGGATGGGGGGTGCGATCTAGGTCTAGCCGTCATGCCCTTTCTTCTCTTCTTGTTTTTTATTATTTTTTTAATCTTTTTGAGACACTTTTTTATGGGATGATTCTTTTAAGGGGATGATGGGATAATTTTCTTTAGCTTTTTTTTTGGGGGAAACCAAGTTTTATTCATCATAGACCACAAAATGTGGGATACATCTTTGGTCATGGGATTGGCCAAACCAAAGCGTGCCGTCCGGACCAAGAGTAAGAGAGTACTTAGCTGGTTTATGAGCCTCAACGCTGACTCTACGACTTTCAAAAATAGAATTACAATTAAAAAAAGTTGCTTGGATCTTGACTTCCTTAATGATCGCTCCATATCTTCCTGCCGAATCGTTCTTTATATCCATGATTACTTGCTTGCAATCCGAAGAGACCACCACGTTCTGAATATGCATGTCCGCCGCAAGTGATAGAGCTTCCCTCACCGCGATGGCTTCAAGTGTTGCTGGGTCCTGAACACCTACTATCACCAGAGTTGAACTGCCAACGAAGTTGCCGTTGTCATCCCTGCACACACCCGAAACGGCTCCACCTCTGCCTTGGCGTGTTGCTGCATCCACATGAATTTTATGGAATCCCGTAGGTGGTCGCCTAGGTCTCGGCGCTCGTCCCTGCACTGGAGGTTCGGTTCGCCTCGTCTCTTCCTTCCCAGAAATCATTCCAAGTTCTTCAATATACCTATTGACAAAGGAGTGTGTAGCATGAGGGCTTTGAAATATGCCTTCGTGAATAGCCTTCCGACGAGCTGTCCAGATTGCCCACAATGTAACTGAAAGTTTGACAAAAATTTCATGTGACAAAAGCTCCATCAATGTGAACAGCCAGTTCTTTGCACTGGGTTCCGTAGTTGATATCAATTGTTGTGCCATCTCATCATCGACCAGGGCCCAGATGCACCGTGACATCGTACAATTGACGATGAATGTTTCCATGAATCTGGCGAGCCACAAATACCGCATGCGGGGAGTACATCATGTGCCTATGAGCCCTCACATCATTTGTGGGTGGCATCGCTTGGACAAGCACCACAAGAACAGTCTGACCTTTCCAGGTACCTTGATCTTCCACAGGCTTTTCCATGACTTCTCCTCCGCAGCCGGCCTAGAGGAACCGGCATTGCCTTCGAGCCATGCCTCTCTCAGCTGCTTAATAGTCACCAACATTCTGTATGAGGTGAATGGATAACCCACGCGTCGGCTGGGCCATATTACCATAGGCCCACAAAGTTTTGGCCCCGGTCTCTATCTCCGAGGGGAGCACTACTAAAACAGAGAGGGACTAGTTAACGAGCACTCCTTCAGGAGCCTACTAAAACAGAGAGGGACTAGTTAACGAGCACTCCTTCGGGAGCCTCGCAATGATCAGCGCCACTTGGCACGCTCTCAGCCATTCGCCACATGTCATGCTCTGGGCGCTCCCTCCGGATTTTGTTTTTTTTTATTTTTCCACAAGCGTTTTCGACTTTTTTCCGGTTTTTTCGACGTTTTGGTTTTCCACCGGTCTTCCTTAGCTTTTCAATCAAAAAAATTTTGCGCGGAGAAACGCGTTTTTTTCCTTTAGCGAGAGTCACGGTTTTGCTTCCGCGAGAGTCACGGCCGTGCCTCTCGAAAACGAGAAAAAAAACATGTTTTCTGTTTTTTTACTTTCGTGAGTCACGGTTTTGCTTCCGCGAGAGGCACGGGTGTGCTTTCGTGAGAGTCACGGCCGTGCCTCTTGGAAACGAAAAACACGTTTTTTTCTTTTTTTTTCTTTCGCGAGAGGCATGGTTGTGCTTTCGCGACAGTCACGGTCGTGTCTCTCGAAAAGGGAAAAATGTGTTTTCTGGTTTTTTTTTCTTTCGTGAGAGTCATGGTTTTACTTCCACAAGAGGCACGGTTGTGCTTTCACGAGAGTCACGGCCGTGCCACCTTGGAAACAAAAAAAAACGTGTTTTCTCTTTTTTTCCTTCCGCGAGAGTCACGGTTTTGCTTCCGCGAGAGGCACGGGCATGCCTCTTTCGAAAAGGAAAAAAAACCCGTGCTTCCGGTTCGGTTTTTTCGTCCGGTTTTTTTCAGAAAAAGTTCGTCAAAACCTATCAACATGGGATCTAGTTTTGAAAATCTCGACGTGAGGAATCCAACGGTGAAAGCGGTTCGAGATTCGGACGCACGGTTTGAGAGATAAAACGTTTTGAATAAACGGATCTACGAAAAAAAGGAAAAAGTCCCAGGTGCATGTGCGCCACTTGTCGCAACCAGGGGAATTGGAGTGATCTTTGCAACGAGTACTCCTCAATTAGTGATTTCGACTAAAACATAGGTGCCACTATGAAGACCTCCTATGTGACGCATTTTGCATCAAACAGCACCTCGACGCACAGGGTTGACGCTTCACTGGGCCGGCCCACCAACCCGATTGTTCTTTCAATTCCTTTCTCACGCGACAAAAAGAGCTGAAAAATCAGCAATGAGTAAAAGGAATCGATCCCACGACCTCAGACTCCAACCACGAGCCATTAGCTACTACACTACATGCCACCATCTGAAGATAAAAAGTGCAGAAATATATAAGAACAGAGAGCAGCGTTGAGATTTGGAAAACATTTTGAAAATATTTCTTAAAAATTGCGAGCAGATTCCAAATGCCGCTTTTTTTATTCCATTTTTTGGAAAGTGAAGATGTTTTGTAATTCTGATTTAAAATTGAAACACGAACAAAATTTGCAAACCCCAAACAGAATCCAAAAGGCGAACAATTTTCAAAAAAATTTCTGAAAAACATACAAATTAAGAAAAACATGAACATTTTTAGTTTTTTAAAAATGGAAAACAGGAACATATTATTAATTCAGCATCAAAAAAATTAAAACAGGAACTTTTTTTAAATGCAAACAAAATTTGTATTTTATGCTTTTTTGGAAACGCAAACAAAATTTTAAACATGGAAATATTTGTTGAAATTGCGAACAAAATGTTGAAATCACAATTTTTTTTTGGAAAATGAATATTTTTCTGAAACGTGAACAAATTTTGAAAACGAGAATATTTTTTGAAATTCCTGAACATTTTTATAAACATGAACAAATTTCTAGAACTATTAAAATTTCGAAATCGAGAACAATTTTTGAAATTGTGAACAAATTTTATAAATGAGATTTTCTGAAATTGTGAATGGATTCTGAAAACGATATTTGAAATTCATGTATATTCTTTTAAGCATGAACATTGTTTGGAAATGTGAACAATTTTTAAAGGAAGAGCATTTCTTTATAATTTCAACAAAATCATTTTTTGAAATCATGAACATATTCTGAAAATCATGAACATTTTAGAACACACGAACATTTTTTTTGGAAAGCTATGACTATTTTGAACAAAAGCATTTGCAACATTTTATGGAAACAAGAACATTTTCTGAAAATCGCGAACATGTTTTGGATTTATGAACATTTCTTGAAAAGCGACCATTTTTTAAAGGCAAGAACATTTTTCTAAATTGAAGAACAAATTTCGAACATGAACTTAGTTTAAAACAAGATAAAATAACCTTGAAAAGGAAAAAATGAAACAGAAAACGAAAAAAAAAGAAACAGAAAACGAAGTGCAAAGTGCCGACAGTTTGACGCAAAGAACGTCAAATAGGTTATTCCGCCACTATGTGTCATCTGTAGCTACCTATAGCGTAGCCTGGCGTCAAGAGGCACGGAAATGGGCCAGGCACAGCTAGCTCGAAGAGTCCTCCAAAAAGCATGTGTAGAGTGTAGGCCATTGATGTACGTTTTCTTCATTCATTTTTTTTAATTTTCTTACATTTTTCAAAATTTGTAAACATTTTACACAAGTAAATTCAAGCACCTTAAAATACTTCAAAAATTAAAAATCATGAATTTAAAAAATGTTAAATGAAAGTAAAAGAATTGTTAGCGTCTTTCAAAACATGTTTGCACCGTCGAAACAAATTTTGTGAAAATTAACAAATGTTCGTGTGTCTTAATTTTTTAACACGTATACAATAAAATGATCGAAAAATGCTTATTTGAAAAAATGTTACTCGTGTATCTGAAAAATTTTAAACACACATAAAAATGTTTAATATTTATATGGAAGTTCAGACATGCACTTAGAAAATGGTTAACAAGTATCAGAAAATGTACTTATGTATATGAGAATTGTATAATCTTTACCAAAAAATAGTAGACATCAAAACTATATCTTTAAAAATGAAATCATGTGTTTGAAAAATGCTAAACGTGTATAAAAAATCATATTTATATGGAAAATAAAGTATCTGTATGACAAAAAATAGACATCAAAACATATATCTAAGAAAATTTTAATCATATAATTGAAGAATGTCAAATGTGTATAAGAAAAATATATCTAATATCTATGAAAAAAACTAGACAACAAAACATATGTCTGATTTTTTAACCCGGTATTCGAAATATGTTAAATGAGTGTAAAAATGTTCTTACTATATACAAAAAATGTATAATCAATCTGTATGAAAAAAGGCAGACCTCAAAACATATGTTTAACAAAAATGTTACTCGTTTATTTGAAAAAATGTTCCTGCTCTACAATGTGTATGAAAGAGGTAAAAACAATGGAAATCAAAGACAAAAAGAAAAAGGAACAGAAAAAACTGAAAAAGAAGATGCAAAACAAATAAAATCAAAGAAAAAACAAGAGAAACAAATAAAATAGAATAAAAAAGAAAAAGAACAGAAAAAAGAAAAGGGAAATCCGTAGAAACTGATTCAAAATAGTGGTCCGATTCTATCTCTGTGTGTATATTTCAGGGATCGATCTAGAGGTCGCTAGGCACCCGGGATTAGTCGGATCAAAGAGGAAAGGAAAAAGGATATGCACCGGTGTAGGGGCGTGTTTGAACTCTGTAGTTGGTACTTGGTAGTGTTTAATCCGGTGAAAAGCGAACTGCTTGACATCGGGATTTGAGCTGGGTTCTTTGAGTGAAAAAACGTGTTGTTCCATTTTACCATTCTGATTATTGTTTCTTCCGAGGTCTGATTCATTCTGATTATTGTTTCTTCCGAGGTCTGATTTATTCTGATAGCAGGTTGAGCGAAGAGGATTCCACCAGCGGCATTGCCACCCAGCAACGGCAGCCGCCCCTACCCCGAAGCTCAATGAGAGGATCCTGTCGATGAGGGCGGTGGTTAGGCATCCATGGCACGATCTTGAGATCGGTGAGGACTCCATTTCTTTCTCTGGCTTTACCAAATGCCTTGATAAAATAATAAGCATATGCTGATTGGGTTTTTGGTGCAATGCCCTGGGGCTTCTGTTGTGTACAATGTTGCAAGTGTGCTCCTTGGGATTGAATTCTTATCCAAAAAAGATTGGCAACTGAACATCTTTGTCAATTAAGATGTTTGATATTGTGATGTGGTGAAGTAACATGGGTAGTTGGACCTTGTCAAATGACGGCTGGGGACTACCTTTCAAGCTCTCCGCTTGTTCAATAACCTGTCTTTTGTATGTGATCTCTGCTAGATGTAGTTGAGTCTGGAAGCACAATCTGAATGCATCATTGCACTCCATACTAGAAAGTAGGAAGCATATGACAAACAGGTTGTTTTTTAGCTTATTCAAGGTTGTTTGGTAAAAGGTGGTTTGGGCTATGTCTGAACTGAAATAACTGGCATTTGATCAATATTGCAATTCCGGACCTGCGGTAGTGTTTCGATGATCTCTACCAGTAAAATTGTCCCTGTAACTTTAGACCCATGGTTATCTCCAGAGTTGTCCCTTACTAGTACTATTATTATTTTTGACTTATGAATTGTTGCCGTAGTTCCTAGCCTTGAAAGCATAAGTGAGGTGCTTCCAATCTAACCATTTTATCCTAAGCACAAATCTTTTCATCAAACATGTTAACTTTGTTGACCAGTTGATACTGTGCAACATTAATATGCACTAGTCTGCTGGTACACAAAATTGCTTCTCACTAACAAACAAGTATGTTGAGATCACAGGGTACGTATCTGGTGCACCAAGGCAATTGGTGCTACCGGTGCACCGGACCACGTTACACATTTAAAATTGTTCAAAAAAATCTAGAAAAAAAATTAATGTATCATTACAACATCAATGTATCTTGTCACAAAAATTCAAATAAAAAATCAAAACAATAGTCAAGATACAAAAATGACAAATTTGACGTCAATGTGCTAATGGGCTCAAACTGAAGCCCAACTTGTGTTATGTATACTATTTAGTGTCAAATTTGTTATTTTTGTATCTCGAGCAATGTGTCGAATATTGATCTAAAATTTTGTGATAACATACATTCATGTTGTGTCAATGCACTAATTTTTTCCGGATTTTTCGAACAATTTTAATAATGCAATGGACGACCGGTGCACCGGTAGCACCAATTGCCTTGGTGAACCAGATACATCCCCTGAGATCACAAAGGGAAGGTAAGTGAAATGTGAGCTTGAGAAAAAAACTGGAGTGATTAAGGTGTGTGTTCTAACAGATGATGCTACGCTATCTAGTTTAAATTTCCTAAGGTGGCTGACAAGAACGTGTGGCATACTCGGCCTATTCCAGTGTGTTTTGCTGATATGCTTCTTGGCCGTGCAATTCTTTGTTCTTTTTGTTAACCAACTGAGTTGTGGTTATTTGATGTTTTGCCAGGACAGTTTGTATGAGATGCAACCATGTATATCGCCATGATTCTGCTTGACGCCCAGGTCCAGGATGCCAACATATGGTGTGCGCCAGAAGGTGAACATGGGTGGCTCGAGGAGAGATTGGTCGATTGATCTTGCTTGCTCCCTTGATGGTTGTGATGATCAATCTGGGTTGTCCAGGCAGAGGTGAGCCTGTTTGCTAACAGATGATGCTAAGCTAGCTAGACTAAAAATTTCTTGAGGTGGCTGAAAAGAATTTGTGGCATACTGGACCTATTCCAGTGTGTTATGCTGATATGCTTCTTGGTCGTGCAATCCTTTGTTATTGTTGATAACCAATTGAGTTGTGGTAATCTGATGTTTTGCCAGGACAGTTTTTAGTAGATGCAACCACGGTGATTCTGCTTGACGCCCAGGATGTATTGTGTGCACCAGAAGGTGAACTCGAGCGGCTCGAGGAGTGATTGATCGATCGATCGATCTTGTTGGCTCCCTTGATGGTGGATCATCTTTCGAGTGAAGAGTGGATCCTCTTTGCTGCAATCTCCAGTAGTTGTTGGAAACTGAAGTAGTGTGGTGATCGCCTCCTTGGAGAGCATTATTAAGTTGTCGTACTCGTCTTTTGTTTCGTTTGTTACTGGGATGATGCATATGTTTTATTTTTTGGAGAGTTGTTCTTTTCCATTTATACACTGTTATACATGTGGATGAAACTAGACGTCAGCTAATGAATGTATGATTAGAATTATTGTGTGCCATGCCTTGTTGCTATGTCTTTCTTTGAAAGATGCAGTCAAACCAAATAAATGTTTCTAGTGGATGATCTAAAAGACTTGTTGATCATGTAATCAGTTATGCCTATGGATGGATGGATGGGTATGTTGCCAGATCCATTCGCTTGTAAACTCTAGCCAGAGCATACTTGCTGCTTGTAATTCTTGCGAAATACTATAAGAGAAAAGAGACTGCACATGCTTCCACATCAAACAAGGCTTGCCTTGAACATTATTACAAGGACTGTGCTAATGACCAGTCGACTGGTCGTTAGCGACAGATCCGCACGATCTTAACTCACCTTCCTCTCGCGACCTGCACGCTCGGTTCCACCGATTTTTCTTCTTCTCTCGAAAACCGTATACATGAATAGTAAATTTCTAGTGGTTTTCTGGTTTTTTGGCTACACAATATGAAAAGAAAATAAAAGTGGTAGAAAGGGACTCGAACCCAGGTCTATTCATTAGACTTTGAGGCCAATAACCAACTAAGCCACCTTTAGTTGTTGTCTATTGTATATAAACAAGGTTATTTGTGTTGGAAATATGCCCTAGAGGCAATAATAAAAGCATTATTATTATATTTCCTTGTTCATGATAATTGTCTTTTATTCATGCTATAACTGTATTATCCGGAAATCATAATACACGTGTGAATACATAGACTACAATCGTCCCTAGTGAGCCTCTAGTTGACTAGCTCGTTGGTCAATTGAGATAGTCATGGTTTCGGACTATGGACATCGGATGTCATTGACAACGGGATCACGTCATTAGGAGAATGACGTGATGGACAAGACCCAATCCTAAGCATAGCACAAGATCGTAGTTCGTTTTGCTAGAGCTTTTCCAATGTCAAGTATCTCTTCCTTAGACCATGAGATCGTGTAACTCCCGGATACCGTAGGAGTGCTTTGGGTGTACCAAAGCGTCTAGCGTAATTGGGTGACTATAAAGGTGCATTACAGGTACCTCCGAAAGTATCATTGGGTTGACACGGATCGAGGCGGGATTTGTCACTCCGTATTATGGAGAGGTATCATCGGGCCCACTCGGTCTCGCATCATCATAATGAGCTCAAAGTGACCAAGTGTGCGGTCACGGATCATGCATTACTGATGCGAGTAAAGTGACTTGCGATACTTGAGACTGAGCGAGGTATTGGGATACCGACGATCGAGTCTCGGGCAAGTAACATACCGTCGACAAAGGGAATAGAATACGGGGTTGCTTGAACCCTTGACATCGTGGTTCATCCGATGACAACATCGAGGAGCATGTGGGAGCCAACATGGGTATCCAGATCCCGCTGTTGGTTATTGACCTAGTCGTCTCGGTCATGTCACGCATGTCTCCCGAACCCGTAGGGTCTACACACTTAAGGTTCGGTGGACGCTAGGGTTATTAGGAAGACAAGTATGTGATTACCGAATGTTGTTCGAGTCCGGATGAGATCCCGGGACGTCACGAGGAGTTCGGAATGGTCCAGAGGTAAAGATTTATATATGGAAAGTGGTTAAGCGGACTCACGGAAAGTTTAGGGGCATGCTTGGAGTAAAATACCGGGGCCCAGGGAGGTTTCGGAGGTCCACCGGGAGGCCACCCCTCCGGGGGGCCACATGGGCTAAGTGGGAGAGCCAGCCCTGGTGGGCTGGGCGCGCCTCCCACCTAGGCCCATGCGGCTAGGGCAGGGAGGGAAACCCTAAAGGGCAAGGCGCCCCTAGCTTGGGGGGCAAGCCACCTTTCCTCCTCTCCTTGGCCGCCGCCCCTCCCTAGGGTTTTCCCTAGAGGGCCGGCCCTTGCCCCTCTCTCCTATATATAGAGGGGTGAGGGAGGCTGCAACACACAATTGAAGGCAGCCCCTCCCTCCCAACTCCTCTCTTTCTCCGTGTGAGCTTGGCGAAGCCACGCCGGAGAACCTGCTGCACCAATTGCACCACGCCGTCGTGCTGCCATTAGAGTTGTCTTCCTCAACCTCTCCTTCATCCTTGCTGGATCAAGACGGAGGAGACGCCCGTCGTCCGCACGTGTGTTGAACGCGGAGGTGCTGTCCTTTCGGTAGCTTGGTCATCGGTGATCGGAATCACGTTGGGAGCGTCTTCATCATCACCACTCCCTCGAGCGCTTCCGTACTCGATCTACAAGTGGTATGTAGATGCAAACTCTCTCTCTTGACTCGTTGCTTAGATGAACTCATAGATAGATCTTGGTGAAACCGTAGGAAAATTTTAATTTTACGCAGCGTTCCCCAACAGGTGGCATCATGAGCTAGGTCTGTCGTAGTTCTCTTTGCACGAGTAGAACACAATTTTGTTGTGGGCGTGGATCTTTTCAACTTACTTGCCGTTACTAGTCGTATCTTGCTTCCGGCGGTATTGTGGGATGAAGCGGCCGGACCAACCTTACACGCACGCTTACGTGAGACCGGTTCCACCGACTAACATGCACTAGTTGCATAAGGTGGTGGCGGGTGTCATCTCTCCCACTTTAGTTGGAGCGGATTCGATGAACAGGGTCCTTATGAAGGGTAAATAGAAGTTGACAAGATCACGTTGTGGTTATTCGTAGGTAAGAAAAGCGTTCTTGCTAGAACCCAATTGCAGCCACGTAAAAGATGCAACAACAATTAGAGGACGTCTAACTTGTTTTGCAGCAATTGTCATGTGACGTGATATGGCCAAAGTTGTGATGAATGATGAATGATATATGTGATGTATGAGATCATGTTCTTGTAATAGGAATCACGACTTGCATGTCGATGAGTATGACAACCGGCAGGAGCCATAGGAGTTGTCTTTATTTTTTGTATGACCTGCGTGTCATTGAAGAACGCCATGTAACTTACTTTACTTTATTGCTAAACACGTTAGCCATAGAAGTAGAAGTAGTCGTTGGCGTGACAACTTCATGAAGACACGATGATGGAGATCATGATGATGGAGATCATGGTGTCATGCGGTGTGACAGGATGATCATGGAGCCCGAAGATGAAGATCAAAGGAGCTATATGATATTGGCCATATCATGTCACTACTTTATAATTGCATGTGATGTTTATTATGTTTATGCATCTTGTTTACTTAGAGCAGCGGTAGTAAATAAGATGATCCCTTAGAACAATTTCAAGAAGTGTTCTCCCTAAGCGTGCACCGTTGCTACGGTTAGGTAAACTTCTAAGCACCACGTGATGATCGGGTGTGATGGATTCTTACGTTCACATACAACGGGTGTAAGACAGATTTACACACAGTAAACACTTAGGTTAACTTGACGAGCCTAGCATGTACAGACATGGCCTCGGAACACGGAGACCGAAAGGTCGAACACGAGTCGTATGGAAGATACGATCAACATGAGAATGTTCACCGGCGATGACTAGTCCGTCTCACGTGATGATCGGACACGGCCTAGTCGACTCGGATCGTGTAAACACTTAGATGACTAGAGGGATGTCTAATCTGAGTGGGAGTTCATTTTAATTTGATTAGATGAACTTCATTATCATGAACTTAGTCTAAAACTTTTGCATAATATGTCTTGTAGATCAAATGGCCAACGCTCATGTCACCATGAACTTCAGCGTTCCTAGAGAAAACCAAGCTGAAAGATGATGGCAGCAACTATGCGGATCGGGTCCGAAACTTGAGGATTATCCTCATAGCTGCCAAGAAACAATATGTCCTAGAAGCACCGCTAGGTGAAGCACCCATCGAGAGAACCAAGGCGTTATGAACGCTTGGCGGTCCGTCTTGATGATTACTCCCTCGTTCAGTGCGGCATGCTTTACAGCTTAGAACCGGGGCTCCAAAAGCGTTTTGAGCAACACGGAGCATATGAGATGTTCGAGGAGCTGAAACTGGTTTTCCAAGCTCATGCCCAGGTCGAGAAATATGAAGTCTCCGACAAGTTCTATTGTTGTAAGATGGAGGAAAACAGTTACATCGGTGAGCACATACTCAAAATGTCAGGGTTGCATCACCTTTGTCCCATTTGGACATAAACCTCCGGACGAGGCGGTCATTGACAGAATCCTTGATCGCTCCCACCAAGCTACAAGAGCTTCGTGATGAACTACAATATGCGAGGGGATGGTGAAGACCATTCGAGAAGTATTCTCAATGCTGAAGTCGTGAGAGGTTGAAATCAAGAAAGAACATCAAGTGTTGATGGTCAATAAGACCACTAAGTTCAAGAAGGGCAAGGGCAAGAAGAACTTCAAGAATGACGGCAAAGAGGTTGCCGCCCGATAAACAAGTTGCCGGGAAGAAGAAGAAGCCAAAGAATGGACCCAAGCACGAGGTGAGTGCTTTTATTGCAAGGGAAGGAGCCTTTGGAAGCGGAACTGCCCCAAATACTTAGCGGACAAGAAGGCCGGCAACACTAAAGGTATATTTGATATACATGTAATTGATGTGTACCTTACCGATTACCGTAGTAACTCCTGGGTATTTGATACGGTGCCGTTGCTCATATTTGTAACTCTAGCAGAGCTGCGGAATAAGCGGAGGCTGGCGAAGGGCGAGGTGACGATCTTGGCGTCGGGAATGGTTCCAGTCGATGTGATCGCCGTCGGCACGCTACCTCTACATTTACCCTACGGGATTAGTTATAAACCTTAATAATTGCTATTTGGTGCCAAGTTTGAGCATGAACATTGTATACGGATCTCGTTTAATACGAGATGGCTACTCATTTAAATCCGAGAATAATGGTTGTTCTATTTATATGAGAGAAATGTTTTATGGTCATGCTCCGATAGTCAATGGTTTATTCTTAGTGAATCTCGAGCGTAATGTTACACATGTTCATAGTGTGAATACCAAAAGATGTAAAGTTGATAACGATAGTCCCACATACTTGTGGCACGCCGCCTTGGTCACATTGGTGTCAAGCGCATGAAGAAGCTCCATGCTGATGGACTTACGGAGTCTCTGGATTATGAATCATTTGACACATGCGAACCATGCCTCATGGGCAAGATGACCAAGACTCCGTTCTCGGAACAATGGAGCGAGCAACCAACTTATTGGAAATCATACATACCGATGTATGCGGTCCAATGAGTGTTGAGGCTCATGGAGGATATCGTTATGTTCTCACTCTCACGGATGACTTGAGTAGATATGGGTATGTCTACTTGATGAAACACAAGTCTGAGACCTTTGAAAAGTTCAAGGAATTTCAGAATGAGGTAGAGAATCAGCGTGACGAAAGATAAAATTCTACGATCGGATCGTGGAGGAGAATATTTGAGTCACGAATTTGGCACGCACTTAAGAAAATGTGGAATCGTTTCACAACTCACGCCGCTGGAACACCCTCGGTAACGGTGTGTCCGAACGTCGTGTCGCACTCTATTGGATATGGTGCGATCTATGATGTCTCTTACCGATTTACCGCTATCTTTTTGGGGATACGCTCTAGAGACAGCTACATTCACTTTAAATAGGGCACCGTCTAAATCCGTTGAGGCGACACCGTATGAATTATGGTTTGGGAAGAAACCTAAGCTGTCGTTTCTAAAAGTTTGGGGATGCGATGCTTATGTCAAGAAACTTCAACTGAAAAGCTCGAACCCAAGCTCGGAAAAATGCGTCTTCATAGGATACCCTAAGGAAACCCTTGGGTATGCCTTCTACCTTAGATCCGAAGGCAAGATCTTTGTTGCCAAGAACGGAACCTTTACGGAAAAAGAGTTTCTCTCGAAAGGAGTAAGTGGGAGGAAAGTAGAACTCGATGAAGTACTACCTCTTGAACGGGATAGTGGTGCAGCTCAGGAAAATGTTCCTATGATGCCCACACCAACTGAAGAGGAAATTAATGATCATAATCAAGGTGCTTCGGATCAAGTTGCTACGAACCCGTGGGTCCACTAGGACACGTTCCGCACTGCAGTGGTACGGCAACCACATCACCGGAAATCATGTTGTTGAACAACGGTGAACCTTGAACTATGAAGAAGCGATGGCGGGCCCGGATTCCAACAAATGGCTCGAAGCCATGAAATCCGAGATAGGATCCATGTATGAAAACAAAGTATGGACTTTGACAGACTTGCCCGATGATCGGCGGCGATAGAAAATAAATGGATCTTTAAGAGGAAAGCGGACGGATGGTAATGTCACCATCTATAAAGCTCGACTTGTCGCTAAGGGTTATCGGCAAGTTCAAGGATTGACTACGATGAGACTTTCTCACCCGTAGCGAAGCTTAAGTCCGTCCGAATCATGTTAGCAATTGCCGCATACTATGATTATGAGATATGGCAGATGGACGTCAAAACAGCGTTCCTTAACGGATATCTTAAGGAAGAGTGTATATGATGCAACTGAAGGTTTTGTCGATCCTAAGAATGTCGACAAAGTATGCAAGCTCCAGCGTTCAATTTATGGGCTGGTGCAAGCATCTCGGAGTTGGAACATTCGCTTTGATGAGATGATCAAAGCGTTTGGGTTTATCTTGAGACTTATGGAGAAGCTGCGTTTACAAGAAAGTGAGTGGGAGCTCTGTAGCATTTCTCATATTATATGTAGATGACATACTTTTGATGGGAAATGATATAGAACTCTTGGACGACATTAAGGCCTACTTGAATAAAAGTTTTTCAATGAAGGACCTTGGAGAAGCTGCTTATATATTAGGCATCAAGATCTATAGAGATAGATCAAGGCGCCTCATAGGTCTTTCACAAAGCACATACCTTGATAAGATTTTGAAGAAGTTCAAAATGGATCAGTCCAAGAAAGGGTTCTTGCACTGTATTGCAAGGTGTGAGATTGAGCTCAGCTCAATGCCCGACC
This sequence comes from Aegilops bicornis, assembly GCA_021605145.1. NCBI lineage: Eukaryota > Viridiplantae > Streptophyta > Magnoliopsida > Poales > Poaceae > Aegilops > Aegilops bicornis. The sequence continues at coordinate 120,747 of JAHIAL010000143.1, read as the reverse complement.
ACGACAAAAGATAAAGAAGAGATGAGTGTCATCCCCTATGCTTCAGCCATAGGATCTATTATGTATGCCATCTTTGTGTACGGACCTGATGTAAACCTTGCCGTAAGTTTGGTAGGAAGGTACCAAAGTAATCCCGGCAAGGAACACCGGGCGTGATCAAGAATATCCTAAAGTACACGAAAAGGACAAAGGACATGTTTCTCGTTTATGGAGGTGACGAAGAGCTCGTCGTAAAGGGTTACGTCGGCGCGAAGCCGACACAGATCTGGATGACTCAAAGTCACAAACCGGATACGTGTTTATGTTGAATGGTGGAAGCGAAGGCTGGTGCGGTGCAAGCGAAGCGTCGTGGCGGGATCTACATGTGAAGCGGAGTACATGGCAGCCTCGGAGGCAGCGCATGAAGCAATTTGGGTGAAGGAGTTCATCACCGACCTAGGAGTCATACCCAATGCGTCGGGGCCGATCAAACTCTTCTGTGACAACACCGGAGCTATTGCCCTTGCCAAGGAGCGGGGTTTCACTAGAAGACCAGGCACATCAAGCGTCGCTTCAACTCCATCCGTGAAAATGTTCAAGATGGAGACATAGAAATTTGTAAAGTGCATACGGATCTGAATGTCATGAGATCGACTAAACCTCTCATGGGCAAAACATGATCAACACCAGAACTCTATGGGTGTTCGATTCATCACAATGTAACTAGATTATTGACTCTAGTGCAAGTGGGAGGCTGTTGGAAATATGCCCTAGAGGCAATAATAAAAGCATTATTATTATATTTCCTTGTTCATGATAATTGTCTTTTATTCATGCTATAACTATATTATCCGGAAATCATAATACACGTGTGAATACATAGACTACAATACGTCCCTAGTGAGCCTCTAGTTGACTAGCTCGTTGGTTGACAGATAGTCATGGTTTTCGACTATGGACATCGGATGTCATTGACAGCGGGATCACGTCATTAGGAGAATGGCGTGATGGACAAGACCCAATCCTAAGCATAGCACAAGATCGTGTAGTTCGTTTTGCTAGAGCTTTTCCAATGTCAAGTATCTCTTCCTTAGACCATGAGATCGTGTAACTCCGGATCTTGTAGGGAGTGCTTTGGGTGTACCAAAGCGTCCTGGCAATCGGGTGACTATAAAGGTGCATTACAGGTACCTCCGAAAGTATCATTGGGTTGACACGGATCGAGGCGGGATTTGTCACTCCGTATTACGGAGAGGTATCACTGGGCCCCTTTCGGTAGTGCATCATCATAATGAGCTCAAAGTGACCAAGTGTCTGGTCACGGGATCATGCATTACTGATGCGAGTAAAGTGACTTGCGATGCTTGAGACTGAGCGAGGTATTGGGATACCGGCGATCGAGTCTCTAACCAAAGTAACATACCGTCGACAAAGGGAATAGAATACGGGGTTGCTTGAACCCTTGACATCGTGGGTTCATCCGATGAAAACATCGAGGAGCATGTGGGAGCCAACATGGGTATCCAGATCCATTTGTTGGTTATTGACACGAGGTCGTCTCGGTCATGTCTGCATGTCTCCCGAACCCGTAGGGTCTACACACTTAAGGTTCGGTGGCGCTAGGGTTATTAGGAAGACAAGTATGTGATTACCGAATGTTGTTCGAGTCCTGATGAGATCCCGGACGTCACGAGGAGTTAGGAATGGTCGGGAGGTAAAGATTTATATATGGAAAGTGGTTAAGCGGACTCAGGAAAGTTTGGGGCATGCCGGTAAAGTACCGGGGCCCAGGAGGTTTCGAGGTCCACCGGAGGGGCCACCCCTCGGGGGCCCACATGGGCTAAGTGGGAGAGGAGCCAGCCTGGTGGGCTGGGCGCACCTCCCACCTAGGCCCATCTTGGCTAGAGAGGGAGGAAACCCTAAAGGGCAAAGGCCCCTGGCTTGGGGGCAAGCCACCCCTTTCCTCCTCCCTTGGCCGCCGCCCCCCTAGGGTTTTCCCTAGAGGCCGGCCCCTGCCCCCTCTCTCTCCTATATAGAGGGGTGAGGGAGGCTGCAACACACTGATTGAAGGCACAGCCCTCCCTCCCCAACTCCTCTCTTTCTCCGTGTGAGCTTGGCGAAGCCCGGTCGGAGAACCTCTCCACCAATTGCACCACGCCGGCGAGCTGCCATTGGAGTTGTCTACCTCAACCTCTCCTTCAGCCGTGCTGGATCAAGACGGAGGAGACGCCGTCGTCCCGTCGATGTGTTGAGCAGCGGAGGTGCTGTCCTTTCAGCGCTTGGTCATCGGTGATCGGAATCACGTTGGGACCGTCTTCATCATCACCACTCCCTCGAACGCGTCCGGACTCGATCTACAAGTGGTATGTAGATGCAAACTCTCTCTCTTGACTCGTTGCTTAGATGAACTCATAGATAGATCTTGGTGAAACCGTAGGAAAATTTTAATTTTCTGCAACGTTCCCCAACAATTTGAACCTTTATTTTTCTGTCATACCAGCAATAATAGTTTTTTTGCTTGGTAACTTTGGCATGACCAACGTGATAACTATGACTTGTAAAGAGTTATCAAAATGTGTTGTATGTAAGTTATCGGTTGTCTGATGCGTAAATTACCGTGCTATTTGCACTAGGTTATCAGGGCATATTTCTAGAACTTTTCGCCCACGGTGAAAAAATATCAATGTGTTTATATGTAAGCTATCAGGCTAATTGCACGTAAGTTATCATCTTATTTACATAAGTTATCGGGTGGTATATTTTAACAATTTTTTCACCTCAGATGGTAAAAAAGTGGTATTTTATTTGAACTTGTTAGGAGCCAAGTAGTGGGTGAGTTGGCTAGTGTGTTAAGATCTCAATAGTGAAGTCTTGTGTTCAATTCTTAGCTTCAAAGATGAATTTTTAGGCTATAAAACTACAATATGGAAACTATTAGCATCAAGATTTGTTTCCACATCTTTTTCTCCCATTAATTATCAGGCCTACGATGTGTGAGTTATCAAGCTATTCGCACAAAAAATAACTGAGGGTATTGATCAACGTGCCTCCCTTCACCCAGTCGCCAAATTTACCAAGATCTAGGTACATAAGTCATCAGGTCAGCGATGTGTGAGTTACCATGATATTCACATAAAAGTTATCGGGGGTATATTTCATCACCTCTATTCGTCAAAGTTATCATGATCGGGTTGCATAAGTTATCAGATCTCCGATGTATGGGTTACCATGCTATTCACACCAAAAGATACGGGGGATATTTCTTCAACACCCATCCTTACGCCTAAAGTTATCAGGACTGAGTTATATAAGTTATCAGGTTGTGATATGAGAGTTATCCTGATATTCACACAAAAGTGACCGGGGAGTATCCCACCTGGTCGGCAAAATTACCACGGTGTCATCAACTGTAGACGAGTTGGTAAAAATAGTCTACTTAAGTGCGGAAGACATTGGACATTGCATTAACTGTTGTGCAAACGTAGAAGAGGAGACAAGTTAATAAGCTATTGTTGTGTTTCTTTGGACTGTGGTTTTCTTTACGTTAGATTACCTAACCTCAACATAAATAGATGGACTCGATCTAGTTCAAGTGGTAAAGGATGGGTGTGGTGTAGCATGAGGTTGTAGGTTCAAATCCCCACCTCCTCATTTTTTTGGCAATAACAGAATCAGAGGAGGCGCTGGCGCATTGCCAAACATCGTCACATCCCGAAAAAAACGGATCCAACCGATCGCCCGAGAAAATCACGCACCATCGAGAGCTGTACGTGAAGAAAAAACAGCAGATCCATAAATCGCGAAGTCTACCGCCTCGAGCGCGTATGAAGCCTCAAAATTTTAAGATGGACGGCATCCGAGTCGTGCGGATATCTCGCTAACTGCCAGTCGGCAGGAAATTAGCTTTTCCGTTATTAGAAACATAAATCTTAAAAAGAAACCAGAATAGCTCGACTCACTCGAGAACATTATTAGAAACAAGCTCTAGAACAATCTTTTCTTGGCATCCTCAAAGAAACTAGAATGGCTACGACTGACTTGAAAAATTTGGTACAAAGCAGAAAACAGAGGAACTTTAAGTTGCTACAACATTCTTGAAAAGCTGTGAGAATTTGTGCCACGTAATAAATTCCTTTCCTGAAAACGAAACAGATCATCGTCGTTATGTCATTAAATGCTTTAGAGATGCCCACCAGCCATACAGGCTTACGCCACCTCATTGATCTGTGGCATCCCCCATCTCTTCATCATGCCCTGCCTTCTTATGAGATCATCTGTATAAATACTAGGAAGAGTCATCTATCCGCGTGCGGTGAGCGTGAGACTTAGGACTTTGGACGACGGCGAGAAGAGGATAGGAGATGAGGGGATTGTTTTTGGGCGGTGCGTGGTGAAGGGCGCGATGGATGGTGATTGGCGGCGATGGAGGCGGAAGCGGATGGGATCCAGTGGCGGCCTCTGTTTCCTTGACCCCGGTCCCGGCCGGCGATGCCTCCTCGGCCAGGCGGCCGTGCCTCATAAGCACCATCCAGATGAAGTTCGACGACGACCACCACGTCTTCCAGATCGCTCCTTGGCAGGTTCCCCTTTCGACCCTTTCCCCAGTTGTGTGTTCAACTTGGGTTGAGATGAATTAGGTTGTTTTCTGATCTGATCTAAAGGGGTGCCGTGTTGTGTGTGACATAGATAGAGTGATTAGATTAGATCAGATTAGAATGGTGCAAGTTGTATTTCCGATTAATTGTTCATAACTGAACCATTCAGTGCTTCTGACCCATTCGACTGAACTGCGCTTCACCGTTCACAGGACAAACAGAGGACGAACCGCAAATTTGAGAACAGAGAAAAAGCATAGTACGCCATGTATCATGGACTGGAAGCAAGGTTTTGCGAGCTAGATCTCGTAATGGGTGATGTGGACGACGTCCTCGGGCCTCGACGGCGGGTGGGACTTGTTCCTCATGCGCAGCTGCATGTACTCATTATAGCGGAACCCTCTATACCGCGGCTGCTCGCCGGCATCGCCCGCGAACTCCGGCAGCAGCTCGACCCACTTGTCGCCGTGGAGGTTGAGGAAAAAGACGATGGAGTGGCGGTGCGCCTCCGGCCTCCTCACCACCCTGTGCGTGGCGCTCCGCGCTCTTGAACTTCTTGTTGCTCAGCACCTGCAGAACGTCGCCCACATTGACGACGATGGTGCCCTCCACGGGTTCCGCGGGGACCCAGCGGCCGTCGACGCCGAGCACCACCAGGCCCCCGACGTCGTCCTGCAGTACGAAGGTGATGCAGTTGGCGTCCTCGTGCGCGCTGCTGCCGTTGTTCTCGTCGGCTGTCGCCGGGAAGTATCGCAGAGCCGTGAGAAAGTCGAAGTCACGGTCGGCGTTGTACTCTGCAAGGAAGCCTCGTGGCAGGCCCATGCACTCGTTCAGAATGTCCTGGATGAGCAGCCCCAGGTCGGCGAGCTTGGCGAAGCACTCCTCCAACGCACCCCTGAGTCCGGCCGGTTCGGCGGGGTAGTGGTTGAGGCGTTGAGCCCGAGCTTGGGGTTGAAGAGGAGCAGGTACTCGTTCTTGTCCGCGGAGTGCGCGGGCTGCCGCGCGTACCCCACCGGTAGCGGCGCGTTGGAGGAGGCCTCGGCGGGCCGCACCTTGGCCTTCTCCTCGTCCGGGAGCGCGAAGAACGCTGCCGCTAGCTCCAAAGCGCGTGCCATGAGCTCCCGCGGCACGCCGTGGTTGACCGCGCGGAAGAACCCGGTCGCTTGGCCCGCCTGGCGCACGGCCTCGATGGCCCGGGCGCGCGCGCTGTTGTCGTGGGCACCGTCCCTGCGAAGAACGGCGCCAGGTCCACCACCGGGAGAGCGCCGCCGTTGCTGGCCGCCATGTGCCTGGTGCTCGATGGGTCCGTAGCTTCTTTGGCGAAGCGTAGTGATGTGTCTTGCGTTCTTGAAGTAAAGCACGGGATGGATGGTTAGACGCAGTCGTTAGAATATAACGTACTACTTATATAGCAGATGCTTATTTGTAGAATATCTCATGTAATTGATGTAAACAGATATGATATGATTCGGTGGTTAATACCTTTCATGTATAGCAAGATTAGGAATCACTGCATATCCACCAAAGCAATCTCTCTCATGTTATGTTCAGCCCATCCATCTCACCTTAGACCAATTCCAAGTAGCGATCCAAACGGATGTCTGTTTTATCTGGATTTTATTCATTTGGATTAAAAAATAGATGACCGTGTCTAGTTTTTTGTCCGAGGGACATGTGTGCGCCCAACACAACCGACTCATCTCAAGAAGTGTCCAGCTTTAACATTCCGTCAAACATAGCATGAAAAGCTGCCGCTAGCGTTGACGACATGCACAGGCACATCAGCTCCTCCATCAATTAGGTCGGGGCACACACAAGCGACCAAATAACGGCAAGCGCTACCGCCTTGATAAGAATTCTAAACTTGTAATATATATTAAGAAAACATGTTTCTGCTGGGTAGGAGGAAGAGATCTTATCTTTTCTTCTCCCTCTGTGTCGCCTATGAGTATGATGCTGCCAAATTGAGTCTGTAAAGGTTAAACCTCCTAGCTTCTTCTTCCTCTTCTGTTCTTTTCCTTCCTCCGAGCACGTGGTCATCGAGAGACACGGCTAATCAGGATTTGGATAGATGATGACTTGTGACCATACAGACCATCTAACATTCGTTGAAAAACTGCACTGTGATGCATCTGACTCCACACACTACAAAGAATTATTATGACTGTACCATTGTACTTATCTTTATAATTTTGTTTGCTTTGCACATAATACTATCTCAACTCCGCCTATGTTTTCTAGGCATAGCCGGTCCCAAGCCTGGGTAAAGGAGGAGGGTTATGATAGGGTGGCGAGCCAATATAAAAACTAGCCAGTCACATAGGTATGAAACCCATTTGAGCGAGAGTAGTATTAGGATGAGTGACCTCCTGGGAAGTCCTCGTGAAAGGGTTTCATATCTAAGGGTTGTGATAGACTTGTCGAGCCAACGTAAAAACTAGTTAGTCTTTTGGGTATGAAACCCATTTGGGCGAGAGTAGTATTAGGATGGGTGACCTCCTGGAAAGTCCTCGTGAAAGGGTTTCATATCTAGCCTACCCCAACTTGTTTGGGATAAAAGGCTTCGTAAGTGGAGTTAGTGGCACATAATACTATCTCAGATCCCAACACAGCCCGAGTTAAGTAGGTTTATACCATACAAAGAGATCTAACCAAAGAGACTTGTGAACGTGAGTTTCCTTGGAAACAATTTGTTAGCTTTGACTAAAATACAATATGCGCTTTAAGATTAAAGTTTGTTACACTTGGTCAATATATTATGTTCACCGCATAACTAAGAGGTGTCTTAATACCCCTGCTATGTGTTGTGGGTCAAGCATGCGACAGTTATATTGATTGTAAGCAGGATGCTCTATAACCGACCTATCCTTATAGGTATTTCTTTTAGATCAACCAAGGCTGTTTCGTATCACTGTATCTTCTTTTCATGAAAATCACGGTTTTGATATGTGGCCAAGGGCTCAAACGGTCGGAATTTCATCACGATTATATTTTTTTAAGACTTGATAGTCTTAATCAAACCTGCCAATCAAGTGATGCCCTTGTATAGTCGGATTTCTGTTTGTCAAATCGCTTGCTAATAAATCTGAGTGTGGCAAGAAAACTGGAGTGGTTAAGGTGTGCGTTCTGTTTGTAAAATCAAATCTCTTGCTAACAGATGATGCTAAGCTAGCTAGGGTTAAATTTCCTGAGGTGGCTTGTGGCATACTCGACCTATTCAATGTGTTTTGTTGATATGCTTCTTGGCCGTGCAATCCTTTGTAACCAACTGAGTTGTGGTTATTTGATGTTTTGCCAGGACAGTTTGTACTAGATGCAACCACCATGATTCTGCTTGAGGCCCAGGATGTATTGTGTGCACCAGAAGGTGAACTCGAGCAGCTCGTGGAGAGATTGATAGGTTGATCTTGTCGGCTCTCTTGATGGTGGATCATCTTTCGAGTGAAGAGCGGACCCTCTTTGCTGCATTCTTCAGTAGTTGTTGGAAATAAAAGTAGTGTGGTGATCGCTTCCTTGAAGGGCATTATTAAGCTGTTGCGCTCGTCTTTTGTTTCGTTTGTTACTGGGATGATGCATATGTTTTATTTTTGGGAGAGTTGTTCTTTTCCATTTATACACTGTTATAGACATGTGGAAGAAACTAAACATTAGATAATGAATGTATGTCTAAGGTTGACCAGAATCATTGTGTGACATGCCATGTTGTAATGTCTTTGAAAGATGCAATCAAACCAAATACATGTTTGTAGTTGATGATCTAACAGACTTGCTGATCATATAATCAGTTTGTCTTTTGAGGGTCCATGCCTATGGATGGATGGATATGTTACCACATCCAGTCACATGGAAACTCTATCTAGCATACGGTTGATGCTTGTAATTCTTGTGAAATACTTGAGACAAAAGAGACTACACATGCCCATCAACATCAAAAAAGGCCCGGCTTGAACATTATTAAAAACATAAGCCTTGAAGAAACCAGAATAGCTTGACTGATTCGAGAAAATTATCAGGAACAAACTCGAGAACAGTCTTTTCTTGGCATCCTCAAAGAAACTAGAATAGCTACGACTGACTTGAAAAGTTTGGTACAGAGTAGAAAGCAGAGGAACTTGAACTTGCTACATCATTCTTGAGATTGTAAAAGCTGTGAGAAATTTGTGCCACGTAATAAATTCCTTTCTAAAAGCGAACGAAACTGACCATCATGGTCATTAACGCCCTAGGGATGCCCACTAGCCATTCAGGCTTGCGCCACCTCATTGAACCGTGGCACCCTCCTTCTCTCCGTCATGCCTTGCCTTCTTCTACGGTCATCTCTATATATACCAGGAAGAGTCATCCATCCACGTGCGAAGGGTGCGTGTAATGCGACTTAAGACTTGTGCTTCAAAGATGAGTTTTGGTCTTGGACCCAAGGTTTAAAATCTTGGCGGTGCAAGAAGAGAATCTGAGGCGATTGATGGGCGTGATGAAAGGAGATTAGCAGCAATGGAGATGGAGGCGGAGGCCGATGGAATCGGTGGGGGCCTGTGTTTCCTTGACCCGGTCGGCCCGGCGATGCCTCCTCGGCGAGGCGGCCGTGCCTCATGAGCAGCATCCAGATCAAGTTGGACGGCAGCGACCACGTCTTCCAGATCTTTTCTTGGCAGGTCTCCGTTTTGACCCTTTCCCCTGTTTGTCTGTCGGTTCAACTTGGGTTGAGATTAATTAGGTTGTTTTCTGATCTAAAGGGGTGGGCCATGTGCCGTATTGTGTGTGCCATATTGTTTTTTGAAAGATTCAGTAATTGCTAGCATTTTCATTGATCATAGCAGAAGCGAGAGGAAAACAACAATGGTGGTGAAGATCCTAGGATCGAGGTTTTAGGGTTCGCCAGACACAGCCAAGAACCCTAGAACAAAAGGGTTTATCTCTCAAGGGGGGTCCCCGAAGGGGCTCTCAATGCATACTGCTTATGTGGATCTCCATAGCTCGATGCTGTCCATGATGCGCCTGATGATGCTCGTCACGCACGGCAGATGCTGGCGGAAAGTGCAGTGATTTCTCTCCTGCCAGATTTCCCGGCAAAGGCGGCAACCACCGGTGTCCGCACTCCCTTACGCCATTGGTGGGGTGTCTGCTGGAGGATGTTCTGCATGATCTTGGAGGTGCTGCCATGGCGCCAACTATCAGCGGGGTCAGCGTGTGAACAGCGATGCCATTGCCTCTACCGCCCAAAACCCTTCGGACTCTGGCAGCTCCAAACAGGTGACGCGAGGATTCCGAACCGACGCATAGTTGGAAGAAGTAGCGTTTGTCCACCTCACCGCTGCGATCTGTCGTTGCACCAAAGCCGGTCTTGAAGAAGCAACCAGGCAAAGATCTTGATTTTTCCGGGCGCCCAAGCCTTCCGAACCAAGCGGTCGGGTGAGACGCCGTTCTTCCTCAAATCGCACTGGTAGGCCGATCTCGTGTCTTTTCCTGAGCTCGCTCTGTTCCAGGTTAGGGTGTCTGCCACACCTGGCTGCAGCAGCACCTCCGTCCCCTGGAGCACGCGGTGCAGGGCCAGGACGTCCGCCAGGAGGTGATGGTTGTTGTCGTGGGCGAGGTCGCGGATCCAAGTGTCTTCATTGAGGGCCTCCCGCACCGATCTGTTCTTGCGCCGTGAGTGGTTGAAGAGCCTTCGGAATTGTTGCGAGAGGCTGCCCTGGCTGATCCATGGGGAGTGCCAGAAGGAGGCCCGAGCTCCATCACTGATCGCCACGTTGGCGGAGGCCGTGAAGAGTGCCTTGTCCGCGTCGTCGCAAGGCAAATTTGTGCCCACCCATGGATGCTCTGGGTGATGCTAGGCGATCCAAAGCCAGCGCAGCCGGAGTGCTCTGCCGAAACGCTGGAGGTCAGGGATGCCCAGGCCCCCTTGCTCCGTCGGGGCGCACATCGTCGGCCAATTGACCTTCAGCTGGCGCCCGAAACCTCTTCGTCTTGACGCCAGAGGAAACGTCGCCTGCACTTGTCAATTTCCTTGAGAATCTTCTTTGGTACGCGGAGGACGGTGTGTGCAAAGGTTGGCATGGCACTCAAAACGCATCGGACGAGCACGAACGCCCGGCCAGTGGCAACGACTTGCCCTTCCAGCCCGCAAGCCCCACCTTGATTCTGTAAATGATGAACTGGGGGTGAACCAGTCGAAGGTGGCCCATAGAGACCGGCAGCCCTGGATATTTGATGGGGAAGGGGGCTGTCGGTGTCAAAACCGGCGGATCTCGGGTAGGGGGTCCCGAACTGTGCGTCTAGGCGGATGGTAACAGGAGACAAGGGACACGATGTTTTACCCAGGTTCGGGCCCTCTTGATGGAGGTAAAACCCTACGCCCTGCTTGATTGATATTGATATTTTGGATGTTTACAAGAGTGGATCTACCACGAGATCAAGGAGGCTAAACCCTAGAAGCTAGCCTATGGTATGATTGTAAGGGTTGTTGTGATTCTAGTCCTCTGAGACTAAAGCCATCCGGTTTATAAAGACACCGGAGAGGGCTAGGGTTACATAGAGTCGGTTACAATGGTAGGAGATCTACATATCCGTATCGCCAAGCTTGCCTTCCACGCCAAGGAAAGTCCCATCCGGACACCGGGAGAAGTCTTCAATCTTGTATCTTCATAGTCTTGGAGTCCGGTCGATGATGATAGTCCGGCCGATGATAGTCCGGTGATGATGGTAGTCCGCCATCCGGACACCCCTAATCAGGACTCCTCAAGAGTCCCGAACCAGGCTTCAATGACGATAAGTCCAGCATGCGTGTAGTCTTGGCGTTGCAAGGCGGGTTCTCCTTCAAGTTCTACGCACCGCCGAACAGTGTCCAGCTTCTTCATCAATGTTATGCGTCTTGGCTTCCACGCCCAATAATGGCCTTCTTCTACGCGTAAATGCGAAATGTGAAAAGCCAGGGTGTCTTTTATGTTTTACCCCTAGTTGTGTGAACAATCTGCCTATAAGGGAGGCAAGAATCCAGATCCAAGTCACCATCTTCCTCTCGCAAATACTCATCGGAGGCGCTTTCGACCAAGAATCCATTCCATCATGGACCCGTCAACGCGGCTCCTCTTCTTGCGCTCGGCCCTTTGCCGGGAGATTGGAGGAGATGCTACATTCCGCTGTGAGCTGGTGAAGCTCCAAATGGGGGTATCTCCTCCGGCCTTCATGGTTAGGTTCGAGCCGGGCTGGCCACCTACAAAGGTGGGAAGCAAGCGGAGGTTACCCCAAATCCCAACAAAGGGGAGCGGGTATGCTTCGTCCCCTATCTCGATAAGGGGCTCAGTTTCCTGTACATCCATTCCTCCATGGGCTCCTGGAGTTCTCACGGACTCCGGCTTCATCACCTCACGCCCGCCTCAATCCTGCATATTGCGGGTTATGTAGCTCTTTGCGATCTTTTCTGGGCGTCGAGCCCCACTTCGCGTTAATGGAAGAGGTTGTTCTGCCTTGTACCCGCTCTCACGAGGGTCCATATATCAAGTGGGCGGCGCCAAATATGGCGCATTGCGGGACCGGATATCCATCTGGAACCCCTAAGAAGGCGCCAAGACTGGCCTTGAATGGTTTTATATAGAAGGCGCTCCGCTGCCGGACCTGTTCGGATCGGCCTCCCGGAGTTCAGCAATGCTCCTCTGAAAAGCGCCTTAGTTGGCGTCCATGAGCCCCATCGGGAGGAAGACAAGAGCGTCCATTATTTGATGGGCCGAATAAGGTTCTTGGCCCATGCCGGGTTGACCATGATTGGAATCATGGCAACATGCATTATCGCGGGGTGCAGCCACTACAATCTGAGGCCACCCCATGTGGGATTTCAACGGGGAGGGCGATGCCACCCGTCATGGCCGCAAAGGGCGGATTTGGCGAAGATCTGGTGGCGATCTTGTCGGCCTGTATAAGGGGAGAAGGAGGATTTCCTTCGGATGAACCCGTTAAATGGGTTTTCCATGAATAATCCCGGCCTTGGGTAGCGAATACTCAGCGTGTCGACCCGTGCCTTCGAAACTTAAGTTTCTTATATCGTGTTCTTCTTTTCGGCGAACCGCGCCGGACCATGGAGGGAATGCTAAGTCCAGCTCCGCAGCCCGAGGATCCAGAGAGATCCCGGGATCCGGCCTCCGAAGAGGATCCGGACATAAAGGTGGAGCTAATCGACGGGGTGTTCCACCAGCTTAGCATGGACAATGCTTTAGTCGCCATCACGGTCGACTATCCCGGACTATATCCGGCTTCCCAGGTGATTGCGGCCGAAGCCACGACACCGTCATTCCTTCCTTGCATATTTACGACCACCGTATATGATGGCCTTTGTGCAGGAGGCGCCCCTAGGCGAAGCGAAGCCAGCGGTGGCTGACCAACAAGGGCGATTCGGACCGAGGCGAAAAAGAGGGCGCGGCCTTGTGACGAAACGTCGCCGCAAAGGTGTAGCTCACAATTCAGTATTTAGAAACAACGTTCACTGGAAGCGTTTGAGTGCTCATGACTTTTATAGGGAAAAAAGCTTCCGCCGGACTGCGAGCGTAGAAGTTGTCAATCCAACCTCTACCAGCCGGGCTCCCGCAACTGGTCAGGAGGGGGAGGCGCGCGCAAGGCGCGAGCCGGACGTTCCCTCGACGGAGGATGCCGACAGATTTGTCGCCACCAAGTCTGAGGTGGAAGTGCCCGGAATCACAGGCGCCGCCGGAACAGTATTCGTGACACGTGCTTCTCCCCAGGCGTTGAATGCCTTTAACACGAGGGGCAGCGCACCTTCGTGCTGCTCAAGATGGTTTTATCGAGCCACGGAGCAGTATGTAAAAAGACATACTGGTAAGAGAATTTAACGATTATATATGCCGGTAGCCCCGAGACTTAAAGTAGTTATATTAAACTGATTTAAGGATCATATGAAACGTAGGATCTTACCGAGAAGAATACCCAACTGTCTCGGGAGCTGCAAGAGTGCAAGGCCCAACTTGAGGCCGCATTTTAAAGTATTTGGAGGAAGCATAAGGACCTCTCACAGTAACGCATTATTTTAGAAAGATAAGTAGCGTTTGGCTTTTGCGCAAGTCTAAAAAAGCGACATTGCAGGTGCTGCCGGACAAGATCCGGACAGGCAAGAACCTGCGCCAACTAAAGGCGGCGAGAGGGTGCTGCATAAGGTGCGACATGAAAGGAACAAGCTCCAGGGATGCCCATGCCCAGCTTGGAGAAGAGCTGAAAAGGCGTTCGGCCGAGCTGTCCGGCTCCGTTAAGGAGAATCTGCGGCTTCGTCGCGGCGTGTATAGTCGGTGCTTGAGCGGACTCCTTTGAAAAGAAGAGTTCGGCGAGGAAGTCAATTTGAGAATATATGTCTGTAGAGTATGCTCACAGTGTCGCCTGCTGGAGAGATGCCCGTAACAACGGGTGATCAACTTCAATTGTTGCAACTGATCGAGCGAGTTCGGCGGGCTATGAGCGGCGTCGTCCGAGGCGTTATGGCCAGCCTTCTCCATACCCGAGGTCTTGGGAGCTTGCGGGCTGCGAGGAGTCTTGGCGCTTCCATTTATGGAAGATTTCGACTGCCGCCAAGGTGCCGAGGAGGCACAGGCCATGGTAAAGGCAGCGGTACAAGAAGGCGGATCCCAACCACATGGCGAAGTCGGACCTGTGGGGCACGATGGGAAGGAGATCCTGTGAGTTTAGTATCTGACCAAGTGGAGTTGGTCATGAAATTTTCCCAACAGGGTGTAAATTAGACAACTTTGTTAGGCGGGATTGAGGAAGAATACAATCGATCGATTTGACAATGTATTATAAAATGACATACAAAATGCCTTCTAGCCGGATTGTAGATCGTTTGTCTTTGCCGACCTTCGACCTCGGGACCCTAGAGTCCGGAGTGTGTCCGAATACCTTCTCGGTTATGAAACAACCGGGGTATGCATGGAGACCAGGCGTAGGGGTCATCAGTGCTTTATCAGACAAGTGCCCAACTAGTTATGTTATATTACATGGGTAGTAAGAAACATCTTCAGGGAGAATAGTTCCGTTAAGGGTTCCTTTCCGCTGGGGTGGCATGCCCTAAAGTGCATGTCAGGACTGCAAAAAGCAGAAAAACATCTGGGGCAGATAAATAAGTGGATAAAAAATCATCTTTTAAGTCACCGAATCGAATATTCCCTTAAGAACGCTTAGCTTCGGCTTCACCCAGTCCGAGGTACACATCCGGTGACCGGCGATAACAATCGCAGAGGTGCTCCTTTACCTCCTAGCCGAACAATCGGGAACGTGAGGAGTAAGCACATGAGCCGAACAACCCAGCTTGGCCAAAGCGGGGAAGTCATATCGATGCATATAATGGTGAATAAAAGGTACATGTGGAGGCTTGACACATGTCTTGGGCATAAAGCCCGTATAATTAAGCTTACGGTAAAGAAGCCCCTGTATAATGAGTGCGGATAGCACATCGATTCTGTATGAACGTTGCATAAGTAGGCCCTTTGAGGCTTGGATGAATAGGGTTGAGAAGAAAAAGATAAGCAGAAAGGCGTGAGTAAAAAAAAAATTGGGACGGGGAAAGGGGCGAACTCTTAGTCCGGCGCTAGGCTTAGAATCGTCGGGAGGCGGGCTGTGTTCCATGGGTTCGGCTCGAGTCGGTTATCCGATGCATTTAAATGGAGCGATGCGCTCCGCGGTTAGGACTTGATCGATGATGAAGGGGCCCTCCCATTTGGGCTTGAGCTTGTCCTTTTTCTTGTCCGGCAGGCGTAGAACCAGTTCGCCAATGTTGTAAGTCTTGGCCCGTACACCTCTGCTTTGATATCTTCGAGCCTGCTGCTGATAAAATGTGGAACGAGCCTTGGCAACGTCGCGCTCTTCCTCCAATGCGTCCAAGCTGTCCTGCCGATCCAACTCGGCTTCTCTTTCTTCGTACATGCGCTTTTCGAGGTGAGTCATGAATGATGTCGCAGGGCAAAACTGCTTCTGCGCCGTATACCATAAAGAATGGTGTGAATCCGGTAGTACGGTTAGGCGTTGTCCGCAGCCCCCAGAGTATGGAGTCGAGCTCCTCTACCCAGTGCGTGTCAGATTTCGTAAGGGACCGCACTAGTCTGGGTTTGATGCCGCTCATTATTAGACCATTTGCTCGTTCCACTTGATCGTTGGTTTGAGGATGATAGACTGAAGCGTAATCGAGCTTGATGCCCATATTTTTGCACCATGATTTAACCTCATCGGCGGTGAAGTTCGTGCCGTTATCGGTGATGATGCTGTGGGGGACACCATAACGGTGTACTAACCTTGATATAAAGTCTATAACTGGTCCTGACTCTGCCGTTTTATCTGGATTGGCCTCTATCCATTTGGTGAATTTATCCACCATGACCAATAGGTACCTTTTGCTTGTGGGTTCCCCATTTAAGTGGTCCAACCATGTCAAGCCCCGCATGAAACGGCCGGTAATGGGTATAGTTTTGAGGGCGGTGGTGGCATATGGCTCGATTAGCAAAGAGCCGACAACCGACGCATCTTTGGACTAAGTCACGAGCATCTGCTCGGGCCGTCGGCGATAAAATCCTGTACGGAATACCTTTCCTACAAGGGCTCGAGCTGCGGCGTGGTGTCTGCCTAGTCCGGCAAGAATTTCAGCCAGGAGGTTTCGCCCTTCCTCTTGGGAGATACACCTTTGAAGGACTCCGGTTGTGCTTTTCTTATAAAGTTCTCCCTCATAGACCTTGTAGGCTTTAGATCACGGACAATGCAGCGGGCCTCATTTTGGTCTTGAGGAAGCTCCTGCCTAAGCAAGTAGGCGAGGAATGGTTACGTCCACGGGCAATTCTGCCATTATGTCGTGGGTGGAAGGTGTTATATCATCGGTGAATCGCCCGGTTGGTGCGGCTTGTTCGGTTTGTTAGATCCGGACTCCTCTTCCCATAGTATGGATGGCTTGAAGAGCCCGTTCGGGGAGAAGATGTTAGGAGGGACAGCGTCGCGTTTTGCGTAATGCGTGCAAGATCGTCGGCTGCTTGGTTATTATCCTGCTACGTGATGGAATTCAAGTCCTTCAAACCGGGCTGACATTTTTAGGACAGCGTTGCGATATGCTGCCATTTTTGGATCTTTGGCGTCAAAGTCTCCATTTATTTGGGATATTGCGAGGTTTGAATCCCCACGCACCTCTAGGCGTTGAATGCCCATGGAGATTGCCATCTGGAGACCATGTAAAAGGGCCTCGTATTCGGCTGCGTTGTTGGAGTCCGTGTACATTATCTGAAGCACGTATTCGACTGTGTCCCCGGTTGGGACGTCAATACGCCTTGACCCCAATCCGGCTAACATTTTAGAGCCGTCGAAGTGCATAATCCAATTGGAGTATGCGCCGTATTCTTTACGGAGTTCGGCTTCGGTCCATTCAGCGACAAAGTCAGCCAAAACTTGTGACTTTATAGCTCGCCGGGGTTTATAAGATATATCAAATGGTAAGAGCTCGATGGCCCATTTTGCAATCCTGCCGTCGGCGTCGCGGTTGTTTATAATGTCGTTAAGTGGTACTTCCGAGGCCACTGTTATCGAACACTCTTGAAAGTAGTGTCGAGCTTCCGGGATGCCATGAACACCGCGTATGCTATCTTCTGATAGTGCGGGTAAGGGGACTTGAAGGGGGTTAACACAGTGGATATGTAGTATACTGGTTTTTGAAGAGGGAGTTTATGCCCTTCTGTTTCTCGTTAGACGACGAGTACCGCGCTTACGACTTGATGCGTAGCTGCGATGTATAACAACATTGGTTCGCCCAGGTTGGGCGCAGCCAGACCGGTTGTTGCCAAAATGGCCTTTATTTCTTCGAGTCCGGCGGTGGCAGCATCCGTCCACTCGAAGTGTTCGGTGCGCCTAAGGAGGCGATAGAGGGGTAATGCCTTTTCTCCTAGACGGGAGATAAAGCGGCTTAGAGCTGCCACGCATCCAGTCAATTTTTGTATTTGCTTGAGTTTTTTGGGATATCTAGCTGTGACAAAGCTCGGATCTTGGCTGGGTTTGCTTCAATTCCTCTACGGATACGATGAAGCCCAGCAGCTTTCCACCGGGTGCAGCAAAACGCATTTTTCCGGATTCAGCTTGATGTCATATGCTCACGAGGTTGTCGAATGTGAGCCTCAAGTCGTCTACTAGAGTTTCGGCGTGTTTAGTTTTGACGACTCACGCCGTCACGTATGCCTCTACTGTTTTGCCGATCTGGGTAGCGGACATGTATACGAATCATGCGGCGATATGTTGCGCCGGGCGTTTTTAAGTCCGAAGGGCATCGTGTTGAAGCAGAATGGTCCATATGGAGTAATGAATGCCGTTGCGGCTTGATCCACTTCTGCCATCTTGATTTGGTGATAGCCGGAGTATGCGTCGAGGAAGCACAATGACTCGTGCCCTGTAGTGGCATCGATGATTTGATCGATGCGGGGGAGGGGAAAGGGATCCTTTGGGCAGGCTTTATTTAGGTCTTTTAAATCGACACATAGGCGCCAGGATTTGTCCTTCTTTGGTACCATTACCAGGTTTGCTAGCCAATCCGGATGTTTGATGTCTCTGATGAATCCGGCTTCCAATAGTTTGGCTAGCTCTTCTCCCATTGCTGTCTTTTGGGTTGGAAAATCGTCGAAGAGCCTGTTTGGTGGCTTGAATCTTTTAGGATGTTTAGGCTGTGTTCTGCCAATCTGCGTGGGATTCGGGCATATCCGAGGGGTGCCGTGCAAAATGTCCCAATTTTCCCGAAGGAATTCTCGCATGATGCGGCGTCCACATCGAGGTTCAATTGTGCCCGATGGAGGCCGTCTTTGTCGGGTCCGTTGGGTGGACACGGAATTTTACTATTTCATCTGCTGGTTTAAAGGAGGTGGACTTGGATCTCTTATCGAGTATCACATCGTCCCTATTCACCGTAGAGCGCCAGCGTGGTGAGTTCCTCTGCCGCTAGGGCTTGGATAGTGCTTCTAAGGCTAATGGGGTTGTCTTGTTTTGGTAGCGGAGTGCTATGTCCGGATCACTAACGAGAGTGATTGTTCCGCCGGCCCGGGCATTTTTGAGCTTCATGTACCCGTAATGGGGTGCGGCTTGAAAGATTGTGAATGCCTCTCGTCCCTAATATAGCGTGATATCCATTTGTTGAGCAGGGCCACTTGGAGCGTGACTTCTTCGGATCTGTAATTGTCCGGTGAGCGAATACCACATCGAGTGTGATTTTTTCCTATACGTAGCGCCTCCGGCTAGGGATTATTCCTCTAAAGGTTGTGCTGCTTCGCTCAATGCGGCTCCAGTCTATTTCCATTTTTGAAGGGTTTCCTCATAGATGAGGTTTAATCCGCTGCCTCCATCCATGAGGACTTTTGTAAGTCGAAGCTGTCCACTATTGGACTAAGTACCGGTCTTGGCCGGAGCTCGGGCTGTCCGAATTTAGGTTCGTCGGCTGGCGTTGAAGGTGATGGCTGTGTCGCTCCATGGATTGGTTGTTGCTACTTGGTAGACTTGGCGAGGCCGCATGATTGTTCGTTTTTCGCATATTATTTGATGCGGAAGTCTCAAAGACTGTTGATACCGCATCGATGTTGTTGGGGTGGTTTTCGGGCTAGAAGCTCCTCTCCACTTTTTGGCCACCTGCCGTAATAATATCCAACATGCTCGGAGGTTATGCGTTGGGACGACGCATATACATCTTGTGAATTTTACAGGTCCGCTAAGCCATCCCTCTAGTACGGTTCCGTGCCCTTTATGGGGTCTTTGCTTTTTGGCTTTTGTGTCTGGTGCCTGAGTGTAATGCACCCTTTTGTTGCGGACTAGGGTTGTATTCGGGGCCGGATTGTCCCAAAAATTATTTTCGGTTGTCCGGAAACTCTCCATCGCACAGTACTTTCGTACTATGGACGCCAGGTCGGCGAAGCGTGTAATTTCACGACAGCTGACGGCGTTCAAGATTCCCTCGTCCGTGGAATTATTGCAAAAAATTGAGATTGCGTTTTCCTCTCGGCAGTCCTTTATCCTGTCCATAACCAAGAGGAATCTGGCCCAGTAGTGATGTACTGTCTCAGCGGGCTCTTGCCGAATTAGAGATAGATCACATATGTCTGGGCGGGTGGGTGGAACTAAGTCCGGAACCCTACCCATCTCAAGGCTCGAAGGCGAGAAGTTTCCAACTTTGGAAGCTTGGATTTTCGGGCGTTGTCCAACGAGTCTAGTCCGATGCGACTTTAAGTTCAGCGCTTGATCAAAGCCCGTCCCTCCGGGAATCCGGCATGGGAGGTTCGGGAGCGGACATGACTAGTTTTCAATACAGGAGAAGCGTCGCCGCGTTGTTCCTCTACCACATAGCGTGGTGGGTGACTGAGGAGAGTTAATCTCTCTCGGATCGGTTTAAGCCCAATCTGATCATAGTCTGTAGCTACTCAGTAGCGATGCGATCCAAGAGCTCGTTTACGGACGAGAGCTCTATTGGATCCAGCCCGCTAATTCGAGTTAATGACGCGAAGATTGCTTTTGACGACTTGAGAGGTCATTGTCGGCGATGGCGGACGGCGGTCATAAGAAAAACCACCTAGCCGGATAGTTTGGCGGCGGCCAAGGCTCCTTTGGCGAAGATACCGTCCTTGAAGGCGGGAGGAGGCATCCTTCCTATCGGTGACGCACGGAGGAACTCTCGGTGAAAGCACCAATGTCGGTGTCAAAACCGGCGGATCTCGGTAGGGGTCCCGGCGTATGCGTCTAGGCGGATGGTAACAGGAGACAAGGGACACGATGTTTTACCCAGGTTCGGGCCCTCTTGATGGAGGTAAAACCCTCGTCCTGCTTGATTGATATTGATATTGTGGATGTTTACAAGAGTGGATCTACCACGAGATCAAGGAGGCTAAACCCTAGAAGCTAGCCTATGGTATGATTGTAAGGGTTGTTGTGATTCTAGTCCTACGGACTAAAGCCATCCGGTTTATATAGACACCGGAGAGGGCTAGGGTTACATAGAGTCGGTTACAATGGTAGGAGATCTACATATCCGTGTCGCCAAGCTTGCCTTCCACGCCAAGGAAAGTCCCATCCGGACACGGGAGAAGTCTTCAATCTTGTATCTTCATAGTCTTGGAGTCCGATCGATGATGATAGTCCGGCCGATGATAGTCCGCCGATCTGGTAGTCCGTCCATCCGGACACCCCCTAATCCGGGACTCCGTCAGGGGCAATGGAGCCCGCAAAACCCTGGAGCACCTCCTCGATGCTACCTCTTGAGCATGCGTTGGTTTTCCCTTGAAGAGGAAAGGGTGATGCAGCAAAGTAGCGTAAGTATTTCCCTCAGTTTTTGAGAATTAACCAAGGTATTAATCCAGTAGGAGGCTACACTCAAATCCCTCGTACCTGCACAAACAAATAAGAACCTTGCAACCAACGGGATAAAGGGGTTGTCAATCCTTCACGGCCACTTGCAAAAGTGAGATCTGATAGAGATAATAAGATAAATATTTTTGGTATTTTTATGATATAGATTGGAAAGTAAAAATTGCAAAATAAAATAGATCGGAAACTTATATGATGGAAAATAGACCCGGGAGCCATAGGTTTAACTAGTGGCTTCTCTCAAGATAGCATAAGTATTACGGTGGGTGAACAAATTACTATCGAGCAATTGATAGAAAAGTGCATAGTTATGAGAATATCTAGGCATGATCATGTATATAGGCATCACGTCCGACAAGTAGATCGAAACGATTCTCAAGATCTACTACTATTACTCCACACATCGACCACTATCCAAAGCATGCATCTAGAGTATTAAGTTCATAAGAACGAGTAATGCATTAGGCAAGATGACATGATGTAGAGGGATAAACTCAAGCAATATGATATAAACCCCATCTTTTTATCCTCGATGGCAACAATACAATACGTGCCTTGCTGCCCCTGCTGTCACTGGGAAAGGACACCACAAGATTGAACTCAAAGCTAAGCACATCTCCCATTGCAAGAAAGATCAATCTAGTAGGCCAAACCAAACTGATAATTCGAAAAGAGTTGCAAAGATAACAAATCATACATAAAAGAATTCAGAGGAGATTCAAATATTGTTCATAGATAATCTTGATCATAAACCCACAATTCATCGGATCTCGACAAACACGACACAAGAAGAATTACATCGAATAGATCTCCAAGAAGATCGAGGAGAACTTTGTATTGAGATCCAAAGAGAGAGAAGAAGCCATCTAGCTAACTATGGACCCGAAGGTCTGAGGTAAAATACTCACACATCATCGGAGAGGCTGTGGTGTTGATGTAGAAGCCCTCCATGATTGATTCACCTCGACGGAAAGGCCGGGAAAAGGCCCCAAGATGGGATCTCACGGGTACAAAAGGTTGCGGCAAAGGAAATAGGGTTTCGTGAAGCTCTCAGATGTTTTTAGGGTATATGAGTATATGTAGGCGAAAGAAGTTGGTCAGGGGAGCCACGAGGGGCCCACAAGGGTGGGGGGCGCGCCTACCCCCCTTGGGCGCACATCCCTGCCTCGTGGTAGCCTCGTTGCTTCCTTGACGTCCACTCCAAGTCTCCTGGATTTAGTTTGTTTCATAAATGACTATCCCAAAGGTTTCATTCCGTTTGGACTCCGTCGATATTCCTTTTCTGCTAAACACTGAAATAGGCAAAAAAACAGCAATTTAATTTGGGCCTCTGGTTAATAGGTTAGTCCCAAAAATAATGTAAAAGTGTATAATAAAGCCCATTAAACATCCAAAACAGATATTATAATAGCATGGAACAATAAAAAATTATAGATACGTTGGAGACGTATCAAGCATCCCCATGCTTAATTCCTGCTCGTCCTCGAGTAGGTACATGATAAAAACAGAATTTTTGATGTGGAATGCTACCTAGCATAATTCTCAATGTAATTTTCTTTATTGTGGCATGAATGTTCATATCCGAAAGATTCAAGACAAAAGTTTAATATTGACATAAGAGTAATAATACTTCAAGCATACTAACAAAGTAATCATGTTTTCTCAAAATACCATGGCCAAAGAAAGTTATCCCTACAAAATCATATAGTCTGGCTATGCTCTTTCTTCATCACACAAAATATTTAAATCATGCACAACCCCGGTTTCAACCAAGCAATTGTTTCATACTTTAGTATTCTCAAACTTTTCAATCTTCACGCATAATACATGGCGTGAGCCATGGATATAACACTATAGGTGGAATAGGATGGTGGTTGTGGAGAAGACAAAAAATGAGAAGATATTCTCACATCAACTAGGCGTATCAACGGGCTATGGAGATGCCCATTAATAGATATCAATGTGAGTGAGTAGGGATTGCCATGCAACGGATGCACTAGAGCTATAATTGTATGAAAGCTCATCAAAAGAAACTAAGTGGGTGTGCATCCAACTTGCTTGCTCACGAATACCTACGGCAAATTGAGGGAGACCATCATTGGAATATACAAGCCAAGTTCTATAATGAAAAATTCCCCTAGCATATGAAGGTGACAACATAGGAGACTCTCTATCATGAAGATCATGGTGCTACTTCGAAGCACAAGTGTGGTAAAAGGATAGTAACATTGTCACTTCTCTCTTTTTCTCTCATTTTTTTGGTGGGCTTCTTTGGGCTCTTTTTTTGGGCTTCTTTGCCATCTTTTATTTTTTCATAAAGTCCAGAGACTCATCCCAACTTGTGAGGGAATCATTGCTTCCGTCATCATTTCCTCACATGGGACAATGCTCTAATAATGAAGATCATCACACTTTTATCTACTTACAACTCAAGAATCTTAGAACAAAATATGACTCTATGTGGATGCCTCCGTGATGTACGGGATAATGAATCAAGAGTGACATGTATGAAAGAATTATGAATGGTGGCTTTGCCACAAATACGATGTCAACTACATGATCATGCAAAGCAATATGACAATGGTGGAGCGTGTCATAATCACTACTAGGAAAAGGGCTATAGATGGAAATGACACTAATGGCGCACCGGAAAGATGGTGCGCCATTAGTATATACTAATGGCGCACCACCATCCGATGCGCCATTAGAGTCTAAACTACTAATGGCGCACCATGCTCGGTGCGCGCCATTAGTACCAAAAATTTTTTTTTTTAAACTAGTGCGCTGTCCAAACATACTAATGGCCCATCTCGCCAAAGTGCGCCATTAGTAGTTGTAACTACTAATGGCGCACGCAGGGTGTGTGCGCCATGAGTATATAAACTTTTTTTTGAACTAGTGCTGTCCAAACATACTAATGGCGCACCGCACCACAGTGCGCCATTAGTAGTTGTAACTACTAATGGCGCACTGTGCTGTGGGTGCGCCATTAGTATAGAAACTTTTTTTTTGAACTAGTGCGCTTTGTCCAAACATACTAATGGCGATCCCGCTTAGGTGCGCCATTAGTAGTGGTAACTACTAATGGCGCACCATGCAAGAGGTGCGCCATTAGTAAGTGGGCAGCAACAAGATATTTGGGACAGCCTCTCCTACCCACACACTCACTTTCTCCCCACTTCATTCTCTCCACCTCCTCCTTGTCTCGGGTGCCTCTTTTTCACCTCATTTCCACCATAGATTCATTCAAATTAAGTGGTTAAATTACCTTGTTTTAATAGGTAAGTAAGGGGGGAAGCTATATTTAGGTTGTTCTCCTTACAACAATGTGCACATGCACTTTTTACGGCCTAGCTAGATCTATGTATGTTCGTGGTGTTGCATATGTTTGTGGTGTTTGCATATGTGTTTGTGTTTGGAGGTGTGCGGTATTTGAAAATGCGATAGTTGCCAATATTTTGCGGAATGTTGATTCATTTCCGTTTGGCGAGAATTTTGGCATTAAGCATCCTTTTGGTCCTATTTTTAGGGAAAGTCATGCCAAATTTTTTCTTGGTTCTAAAATATCGCTTTTGCTCTACCCAGGCGACCATGGTCCCGCACGATGACCGAAGGCATCGTGAATAGGTTTTTGAGCTCCGCGAAGGCCGAGATGCTTCAAAAGAGCGAGACGGAGATAAGATGTCCGTGTCGAAGATGCAAGCTGAAGAGCCTTATTGCGGACCCGGATTCCGGGCAGGTGCGGGACCACCTGCTCTTGCGTGGTTTCATGGATGGCTATCGGTGGCAAGGTAACGACAAGGACAGATACTACGGAAGGATCGAGGAGATCTGGGAGCTGAGCTACGCTGGAGAGAAGGTCCCGATGTTCCGTGTCAGATGGGCCAAGAACGTCATAAAAGAAGACCGGTATTTCACCACCATGGTTATACCCGAAGCTCAATCCAAGATCATGGGCGAAAGCGTCACCGCTTGAAAAATGAGCCATGGGTACTGGCTTCCCAAGTGGACCAATGCTTCTTCATTACCGACCCGCCAAAGCCCGGTCGTGTTGTCGTGAGGAGAGGCAAAAGGAAGATCATCGGAATGGATGGAGTAGCCAATGAGCAAGACTTCGACAAGCACGGCGACCCGAGGATCGAACATGACGGCGATGATGAAGTAGCAGCATACACCACAAGAAGAAGCAGGACCACCCTACCTAAAGGACGCCCGTTCCACAGAAAAACTCCATTTGCGAAAAAGAAGGGCAAGAAGATTGTGAACAGATAGCTAGCTAAGATCGATTGTATTTAAATCGTAGCCTTCATTTCTCGATTGTATTTCATGGGTACTTTTTGAACTATCATGAATATTTTTAAATTTCATGGACACTCGATCTCGATCCCCCTCCATCTCGATCGCTACTGTCTTATAAAAAAATATTACTGTTATTATTTAAACAAGTTTGAACATTTTTAAACACAAATAAGTATCAAACAGCTTTTTTAAATGCTAAAAAAAATTTGTGGAGCCCACCTCGATCCCCCTCCATCTCGATCGCTGTCCCACCTCGCCAGATCCGGTCCCTCGCCGTAAAGCACCCCCAGTCCACCGGCCGCCATCACCCCCGCACCCTCGATTCCCCTACTCAACCGCCGCCGACCCCCACTTTCGCAAGACCGCCTTATAAAAAAATAAGTATCAAACAGCTTTTTACATGCTCTTGTGTTATAAAAAATATTACTGTTATTATTTAAACAAGTTTGAATATATTTAAACATAAATAAGTATCAAATAGCTTTTTAAATGCTAAAAAATTGTGGAGCTCGAGTCGAACCCGGGACCTCCCGGTGTGAGAACTGGAGGTCGACCCGGTCAATGAGCTAGTATAGTGGGCTTGACATGGATAGGTTCTGGTTGTACATAACCCATTGGCTTGAGTGGAAATAAAAAATACTAATGGCGCACGTGAGGTGCGCCATTAGTGTGAACATGCTAATGGCGCACGGCGTGAGGTGCGCCATTAGTATTGTGGCCCCCCTTCGCCCGATCCCCCGTCGCCCGATCCCCCTTCGCCGCGGCCCTCGCCCTCGCCCTCGCCCTCGCCCTCTCACTCCCTCGCCCTCGCCTCGCCGCCCGGACGCCGCCCGGGCCTTGTACGCCGCCTCGACCCGCCCGACCCGCCGCGGGCCGCCCGACCCGCCCGGACCCGCTTGACCCGCCGCCCAGACGCGCGCCAGCTCGCCTCGACCCGCCCGACCCCTTGCGCCGGGCCGCCCAGACGCCGCCCGACCCCGCCGCTGGGCGCTGCCCCTTCCTCGCCTCGAAGTCCACCTTCTCGTCGAATCCTCCTTCCCCACCGCCTCAAGGTACGGCGATTCCTTCCCCTCTTCCTGTACGGCGAATCCTCCTTCTCATAAGCATGAACCCAACCAAATTTTGCTCATTGTTGTCCTGGTTGTCAATATTGAAAAAAAGAAAAGAATATGTTCTGGTTGTTAATCTTGAAAAGAGAAAAGAATATGTTCTGGTTGGTCATTTGTTCATCATGCATAACTCAGGGAGGCAGATTTCTCAACTTAGCTGCAGGCAAAAATTTAAACTACCACTTACCACTTGTTAGCCGTCCATTCATCGTGAATCTTTGTGTTGTTTGATACATTTGAGGTTGAACAATTTCAATCTGTCACTGTCTTGTGAGTCATTATAATATGATCTGGTTGTCAATCTTGAAAAAGAAAATAATATGTTACGGGTGGTCATTACTTCATCATGCACAAGTCATGCAAATATGCAATGTCACTTTCTTGTACTTCTCGGTGTCTCTCACCATGGGTTTGCCATTGTGTTTCCCTGATCTTTCATCTTGTTACGGTATGGAAGTGCGCAACTCCATCAGCATGATCTCTGTGGATGTTTCTCCTTTTATTTTCTTTTATTACCTCATTCGCTATAGCTGATACCGGCAAGTTGTTATTATTTGGAAACACAAAACAAACGCAGACTCTCCATCGAGAGCTCATCTTTGAGGCACATTGTAGGTGATGATTTCGTTGATTGACACTATGTTTTCAGTTCGAGTGCTAACCATATCAGTTAGATCTTAACCACGAACAATCGGGACCAAAACATCAATGGTGGGACCGCAAGCTCATGCCTAATTGGTGCAGGCATTATGTAAGCGATCTAGTTGTGCACAAATAACAACGGCCCATGTTGTTCCTGACTGAACTTTTCCGCTTTTCTTTGCTGTGTACTAGTTTATCTTGATATCATCTTGAATCGAAAGCGGAAAGTTTCATTTGCCTTGAAATGATACTTATATCCTGCCAGGTTACTAGAAAAATGGCTTCAAGTCATAATAATATTGGTTATTGCTTTGCCTTATTTACCTAAAATGTATGCTAAGCAAACATCTTGTTCACTAAACCGCACTAGTGGCAGCTTGAGACATAATAATATAAAGCTATAGATGATGTTGTACTTGTGATGATGCTACTTGTGATCTTACGAAATGACCCATTGGCGACTTCATTACGCTGGGATAATGATATTGCAGGTACCCAAGAGGCCCTTGAGTTTGCCGGAATGTCGATTAACTTCCGTTCCGGCAAATTGAATTACTCCATATGTCCTATTTTCAGCAAAGGTCATGCTGAAATTTTTCCGTGAATTTTAGCATGACTTTGCTAAAAATAGGACATATGGGGTACTTGTGACTAATGCATGGGCCGGGGTATCTTAGTAGTTAATTAAGTAGGATCAAGTGCCCGGCGCATTTGTGACTAATGCATGGCTTTTAGGGTGCCTCGGTGTCGATAAAAACCGAAATGATGAAAAGTTAGGCTTTTAGGGTGCCTTGGCGCCGAAAACCCTCAATGATAAAAGCTTAGATTTTAGGATGCCTCGGTGTCGACAAACCCTAAATGATGAGACCATGATCTTGTTCCTTGACAATAACCAACTTTTGACCAAACTTTGTTTCTATTTAGAGAGAAACATGGCCCACAAACGATGAGGCGGGGTTCGGGCGGCAAGGCATTACAGGGAGCTGTCCCAGGGGAGATGGAGGAACAACCTCACTTGTATGAGGCCGCCGCCTTCCCCCGATCCTCGAGACCACGGATGGTGCCGCCGAGGATGACCACACCGATGCCACCACCGATGGTGCCGCCGAGGATGCCACCATCGATGATGGCGGCGCCGCCTGAGATGGCAGCCACCGAAGAGGCAACGGAAGGACTGGCGCTCGATCGTGCTCCGCACCCTCAAGGAGGAAGTTCTTGAAGTGGACTCCAACGGAATCCAGGCGCCCGAACGAATAGTCAAGGGTACTCGCTTCAGCTCGGGTGCATTGTCCGAGCACCGTCTCGATCAACACCGAGAACACGAGGCATCGACCGAGGGAATTTATGCAACCTCCTCTTCACGAAGCTGCACGAACGATACAAGTTCCCCGCTGAATTTGAAAACACAAGCCTCAAAGGGAATAAAGTGAACAATGCTGCCCTCACGAAGATGAGCAAGGCCCTGTCTACTTGGAAAAGCAGTGTGAAGAGAATGATCGAGAAAGGTGAGAGTTATGAGAAGATCAAGGAGAAAAATCCTTGATCACCGAAGATGACTACAACGACTTCAAGATCAATTGCTCGAGCACCGCATAAGCTCCCAATCAAGTGAGTGGGGAAACAAATGCGGAGCTGAACATAGGGGAACACACACACTCGGTCCGGCGGTTACAGAGTGGCGGAGCCTATATGGGACAAGGAGGAGGCGGACCGTGCCGAGCAAGGCCTACCGCCCTCTTCGATACATCTGGCGGTGACAAGCAGACCAGGGGAACTTTGTCGGGGCCGGTACAAGAAGGACCCGAAAACAAAGGAGCTTACCACGGATCCGAAGACCAGCGGCTTGAGCTTGTTACGGTAAGGAATACACCCCGTAATTAGCTCCATATGGTTGCATTCTAATTAATGAAGCCGAATTTCTAAATGGTTCACATTCCTTCCATGATGTTGAAAGCGATGGCTGGGTCGACTCAGAGCAACCCTTGGGACACCACTCTAAATAGGGGTTGAATGTAATGAAGAACAAGGATAAGCTACGTAAGCCGACGTCGGCTGGTCGTGTGGCGGCAAAGGCTTGTCGACAAAATGGGGTCATACTATACCGCTGGTGTGCGGAAGGAGAAAAAGACCAGCTCGGAAAGCCAGCGCGAGAGGTTCAAGAACTCAAGGCACGGTGGCGCTTGGATTCGGAGATTGTCCACGAGCAAGTGGAACAACGACTCGGGCTGGCGATCACCGCCCTTGTGCCTACCTTGATCTCGGGGTTGAGTCGCGTGGATTGCGGCGGCGTACAGAACGCCCCGATTCCTAGCTTCACGGCCAGCAACTTCGCATAATGCGATGGCGGGGCCATTGGTGCCTCCAGCGGAGGCGTGCATTGGTGTCTCCGACACCGCACGGGAGCTTAATGCACCCGGTGTACGCCGCCGGCACCTCTGCAACAAGCGGCCCCTCCGTCGGCTCGCCCGCCGCGTTGGCGGTGCCTCTACATTAGCCGAGCTCGACGCGATCATCACGGTAACTAATTAAGCCTCTCGGTCGAGGACTTCATCTCCTTGCCTTTGATCGGGCATCCCCGACGCCCTACATGTTTAGGCGCCGCCCGGCGTTCGTGCACTCTCCTCCACTTCGTGAACAACGAGTTGGTCGATGTCGCCAAGGGCAAAATCGTTCAACCGGCAACCCCTTGTTCCACGGTACCCGGATGCCACCCAACTTGTTTAGGGTTCAAGCTGGTTCGGTGCTGCCAGGCTGCGACGACTTGTTACCTCCGAATCGACCCGTCGGGGCCGGCGATGATGACGTGATGACCCTCGCCTGCACGAAGCTGGCCCTGCTTTGGCCGAAGAGCAGATTCGTTTGGGGGCGGGGACACCACCCCAAAGACAACACCGCCATTGTTGGCGCCAAGTCGCCCCATGGCAAGACCGGCCAGAACGGTGCGGACATCCCTATGCCATCGGATCCAAACATGCATATGGCACAGGATCGGAATGACGACGACGGCGACTATGATACATTTGGCAACGTCGATCAGTTCTTTGCCGAGCATGGAGTACGATGGCGACTTCATGGGGCCTCCTTCTCAAGAACCAAACCCAACAAAAGGCGTGTGCGATCTAGCTCGTGCGGAGAAGCCAAGTTACAGCGCCGTCTGGCGTTCAGCTCTCGAGGCGCCTCCATTGCCGACACTTCACCGAGCCTCGGATAGGCGAGGTGCGAAATATTATCAGCCCCAACACACTCAAGAAGGCGGTCTGTGAGCAAAACTCGGTCCCATTACAGGAGAAGAAGAAGGCACGCAAAAGAAAGACTAAGGGTGCGAGCCAGCCGGGCACCGAGTACGATCCGTTGCTCAGACTCGGGCCACCTTCACCGCAGGATATCTCGAGGAGGGTGCATGTGGCGGGTAGGGCGATGCTACCGACAAATATGCTCAATGCTGCAACCGGTGCTATCACGAGTCCGCATGATGTTGTTCTTTCTTTGGAGAAGCGGCGTCTCGGGGAGAAGGATGTGGCATACCCGGTTTTCGCGGCCAAGGTGCCGAGCGCAAGGGCTTTGTGGATAACTCCATCGGGCGTCACGATCGTCTCTGCGCTTTGATGACATCCACGCTATGTTGAACCTTCATCCGCTGCACTACACCTTCGTTCGGCTATTTTCGAGTATGGAGATGCGGATCATTCGCGACAAGACCGGACATCGTGATAGTCGACCCCTTCTACATGCGTGCCAAGATCTTGGGCAGCGTTGGGGACCGCAAGTCGCGAGTTCTTACCTCGAAGGCGTCATTACGCAAACCAAGATAAGGATAACTTCCTCGTGCCTTACTTTCCGAGTAAGTCCTCCCTCAACCGCCCGTAACATATGAATTCTTACATTTCGATCGTTTTCTTTTAACATTCCGTGTTTTCTGCGGTGACACACGTTGCACGCTCATCCTCCTAAGCCCTAAATATTCCATGGCCACGTATTTCGACCGGACCATCGATCGAGCGTAGACTACACAAATGTCAAGAAGGTTCTTGATGATGTTCTCCCCGCCACGCCAAATCTTGAGGCACCTTCACCAGGCCTATTCGTAAGCACGGCAAGCACGTGTTCTCCCACAATACTGACGCTCTGCTGCGTCAAGCGCCACCGGGCGGTCAGAAGGGTGCCTACTACGCCATCCATCACATGCGGCGATCGTACGGGACCATCATCAACCGCTACCGGAAGTAAACCCAAGATTGGGCCGCGGCGTGTCGGCAATCCAGACGCGGACCTCCGACAAGAATTCTTTTCGCATCGATTCGGAGTTTGCGGAAATCATCCATCAAGATGTCGCCGTACCTCGGGCAGTTCTACCTCAGAAATCAACCGTCCAACGGTGACATCGACACAATGCTACAAATGCAGGATGACAACTCCCGTTCTTTCATGACTCCCATGATAGACGGGCGGCTTCATCCACGCCTCCGTCCCTTGAGTCGAGTTGTCTAGTTCTGAAACATCGATTGGGTCATGTTGTAATTAAACTTTAATGAACTTGTAGTATGTCTCTTTGGTTTCGAGAGTCGTTCAACTTAGATGTAATCGATGCTATTAATGTCTTGCTTTTCTCTTCCGATCGTTCTGCTGCATACTTATATATTGCTTATGTATTGTGCGTGAATTGGTACTAACGTTTACGTTTGGCTAGTGCATAGCGATGCCGATGTATGTCGTGGTACAAGGGTAAGGTTCCCGGAGTTCTCGATGACCGGGAGGAGTGTCGGAGACAGGTTCACCGATTCAGCGGTAACAATTACAAAGGGTACACCACTAGGGCCGAGGCCGAATCTAGATACGCCCGCTATCTAGCGGGAGAGGGGAGGGAGCGTTGGAGGAACCGGATGAAGACGAGTTTCATCGTGATGATGCTCATCGTGATGACCGCAGCTCTCTTCTATGTGATGGTAGTTTAGATGATCGATATCGACTTGTAATGCGAAGATAAACTTCGCCACTCGCGGTCTCGAGACTTGTAATATAATGTTCTATCTTTGTTCGGTCTTTTCAATTCGGAGACTAATATGATGAATTGTATTCGGAGACTAATATGATGAATTGTATTCAAGGACTAATCTTCTATTGTATTTGATGAATCTATTGTTGATGTGTGCTGTCTATATTTTGTCAAATTATACATTTTGTAACCTGTGCAAAAAACAGAAAATAAAAAAATAAAAAACCTAATATTCATACTAATGGCGCATCACATGATAAAGGCGCCATTAGTATGTGACAGGTATACTAATGGCGCATCACCGGAAGTGCGCCATTAGTATCTTCTTGATTACTAATAGGCGCATCCGGGGTAGGTGCGCCATTAGTATGCCAAAGCACCTGGGTATACATGCCCCCTGGGAGGCATACTAATGGCGCACCCTTGCATATACTAATGGCGCACCAGGTGGTGCGCCCTTAGTATACCAGATACTAATGGCGCACAGGTGGTGCGCCATTAGTAAAAAGTTACTAATGGCGTGCTGTCAATGGCGCACCTCTGATGCGCCATTAATGGCCATATTAGGTGCGCCATTAGTAGTGGTATTTCTAGTAGTGAATAAACGTAACGGTGGAAAGTTGCATGGCAATATATCTCGGAATGGGTATGGAAATGCCATAATAGGTAGGTATGGTGGCTGTTTTGAGGAAGGTATATGGTGGGTGTATGATACCGGCGAAAATTGCGCGGCACAAGAGAGGCTAGCAATGGTGGAAGGGTGAGAGTGTGTATAATCCATGGACTCAACATTAGTCATGAAGAACTCACATACTTATTGCAAAAATCTACAAGTTATCAAAACAAAGTACTACAAGCATGCTCCTAGGGGAAGGGTTGGTAGGAGTTAACCATCGCGCGATCCCGACCTCCACACATAAGGAATACAATCAATAAATAAATCATGCTCCAACTACATCACATAACGGTTCACCATACGTGCATGCTACGGGAATCACAAACTTTTAACACAAGTATTCCTCAAATTCACAACTACTCAACTAGCATGACCCTAATATTACCATCCTCATATTTCAAAACAATCATCAAGTATCAAACTTCTCATAGTATTCAATGCACTTTATATGATAGTTTTTATTATACCAATCTTGGATGCTCATCATATTAGGACTAAAAATTTAACCAAAGCAATTACCATGCTGTTCTAAAGGACTCTCAAAATAATATAAGTGAAGCATGAGAGATCAATAATTTCTATAAAATAAAACCACCGCCGTGTTTCTAAAAAGATATAAGTGAAGTACTAGAGCAAAATTATCTAGCTCAAAAGATATAAGTGAAGCACATAGGGTATTCTAATAAATTCCGATTCATGTGTGTCTCTCCAAAAAGGTGTGTACAGCAAGGATGATTGTGGTAAACTAAAAAAAGCAAGGACTCAAATCATACAAGATGATCCAAGCAAAACACACATCATGTGGTGAATAAAAATATAGCATCATGTAAAGTTGCCGATGGAGGAAGACGAAAGAGGGGATGCCTTCCGGGGCATCCCCAAGATCAGGCTTTTGGTTGTCCTTGAATTTTACCTTGTGGTGCCTTGGGCATCCCCAAGCTTAGGCTCTTGCCACTCCTCATTCCATAATCCATCAAATCTTTACCCAGAAACTTGAAAACTTTACAACACAAAACTCAACAGAAAATCTCATGAGCTCCGTTAGCGAAATAAAACAAACCACCACTTTAAGGTACTGTAATAAACTCATTATTTATTTATATTGGTGTTAAACCTACTGTATTCCAACTTCTCTATGGTTCATACCCCGATACTAGCCATAGATTCATCAAAATAAGCAAACAACACACTAAAACAGAATCATCAAAAAATAGAACAGTCTATAGCAATCTGTAACTTTAGAATACTCTGGAACCCCAAAACTTCTACCAAAATAGGAAGTCCTAGATAATTTTTTTTATTAATCTGCTGCAAAAAGAATCAATTGAAGAGCACGTTTCTGTGATTTATGAAAATTATTCTCGTGCGTGCAAAAGTTTCTATTTTTCATCAAGATCAAATTAACTATCACCCAAGAAGATCCTATAGGTTTTACTTGGAACAAACACTAATTAAAACATAAAACCACATCTAACAATAGGCTAGATGAATTATTTATTACTAAGCAGGAACAAAAATCAAAGAACAAAAATAAAATTGTGTTGCCTCCCAACAAGCGCTATCGTTTAACGCCCCTAGCTAGGCATAAAAGCGAGAATAGATATAAGTATTGCCATCTTTGGTATTCAATTCTTCAATAGAACACTTATAACCCTTAGGAGTTTCCTTCTTTTTATTAATGATTAAACTCCTAGGCAAGAAATCAAGAAATTCGTTTGTAGCAAAAGGTTCCTTAATGATAGCAAAAAAGCTGGGGTGAACACTTATTGATTTGAGATCCGCATTTTCCTTACTAGAAGATTCACCCTTATTTTTAGGAACATACTTTAATTTGGCAATTTTGGTAGTAGGAGGATTTGGAGTATTTTTCACGGATGAAAAGGCAGACCCTAAGTTGGTAATAATATCCTCAAGTTTACCGATTCTTGTGGAATCTTGATCTATTCTTTCGTTAACTATAGGTTCCTTTTCTTTAAAAAATTTAGAGCAACTCCAACCTTAGATCCATATTGGGTAAGTTGGTTGTGGATCTTTTTATCAAAATTTTCAATTAACTCTACAGTGGCAACTTTATTTTCAATAATTTCAAGCCTTTGCATCACATGTTCCAAAGTTAAAACAGTTCCATTAACCAGAAGAGGTGGTGGACCAAAAAATCTATCATAGCATTATAAGAATCAAAAGTATGGCTACCCAAGAAATTCCCTCTGGTAATGGTATCAAGAATATATCTGTTCCAAGGAGTAATGCCTACATAAAATTATAAGAAGAACGAAGTAGATTGCTTCCTAGTAGATCTATTCTGAGCATTGCAAATTCTATGCCAAGCATCTTTTAGATTTTCTCCTCCCTTTGTTTAAAATTAAGAACTTCTTGATCGGGAGTACTAACAATGGTAGAAGGACTAGCCATGATGATGAGCGATGACACAAGAAGCAAGCTTAAAAAGAGGCGAATGGGAAAAAGAGGGTGAATAAAACGGCAAGGATGAAGTGGGGGAGAGGAAAACGAGAGGCAAATGGCAAATAATGTAATGCGAGGGATAAGAGTTTGTGATGGGTAATTGGTATGTCTTGACTTGTGCATAGACTCCCCGGCAACAGTGCCAGAATCCTTCTTGCTACCTCTTGAGCATGCGTTGGTTTTCCCTTGAAGAGGAAAGGGTGATGCATCAAAGTAGTGTAAGTATTTCCCTCAGTTTTTGAGAACCAAGGTATCAATCCAGTAGGAGGCTACACTCAAATCCCTCGTACCTACACAAACAAATAAGAACCTTGCAACCAACGCGATAAATGGGTTGTCAATCCCTTCACGGCCACTTGCAAAAGTGAGATCTAATAGAGATAATAAGATAAATATTTTTGGTATTTTTATGATATAGATTGGAAAGTAAAGATTGCAAAATAAAATAGATCGAAAACTTATGTGATGGAAAATAGACCCGGGGGCCATAGGTTTCACTAGTGGCTTCTCTCAAGATAGCATAAGTATTACGGTGGGTGAACAAATTATCACGAGCAATTGATAGAAAAGTGCATAGTTATGAGAATATCTAGGCATGATCATGTATATAGGCATCACGTCCGCGACAAGTAGATTGAAATGATTCTGCATCTACTACTATTACTCCACACATCGACCGCTATCCAGCATGCATCTAGAGTATTAAGTTCATAAGAACAGAGTAACGCATTAGGCAAGATGACATGATGTAGAGGGATAAACTCAAGCAATATGATATAAACCCCATCTTATCCTCAATGGCAACAATACAATACGTGCCTTTACGCCCTTGTCATCCTTTGGGAAAGGACACCGCAAGATTGAACCCAAAGCTAAGCACTTCTCCCATTGCAAGAAAGATCAATCTAGTAGGCCAAACCAAACTGATTATTCGAAGAGACTTGCAAAGATAACAAATCATACATAAAATAATTCAGAGGAGATTCAAATATTGTTCATAGATAATCTTGACCATAAACCCACAGTTCATCTGATCTCGACAAACACACCGCAAAAAGAATTACATCGAATAGATATCCAAGAAGATCGAGGAGAACTTTGTATTGAGATCCAAAGAGAGAGAAGAAGCCATCTAGCTAATAACTATGGACCCGAATGTCTGAGGTAAACTACTCACACATCATCGGAGAGGCTATGGTGTTGATGTAGAAGCCCTCCGTGATTTATTCCCCCTCTGGCGGAGCGTCGGAGAAGGCCCCAAGATGGGATCTCACGGGTACAGAAGGATGCGGCGGTGGAAATAGGGTTTCGTGGTGCTCTCAGATGTTTTGAGGGTATATGAGTTTATATAGGCGAAAGAAGTTGGTCAGGGGAGCCACGAGGGGCCCTCGAGGGTGGGGGGCACGCCTCCCTGCCTCGTGGTCGCCTCGTTGCTTCCTTGACGTCCACTCCAAGTCTCCTGGATTGCGTTTGTTCCAAAAATGACTCTCCCGAAGGTTTCATTCCGTTTGGACTCCGTTTGATATTCCTTTTCTGTGAAACACTGAAATAGGCACAAAAAAACAACAATTTGGACTGGGCCTCAGGTTAATAGTTTTGTCCCAAAAATAATATAAAAGTGTATAATAAAGCCCATTAAACATCCAAAACAGATAATATAATAGCATGGAACAATCAAAATTATAGATACGTTGGAGACATATCACTCGACATTGACGTTCTCGCATCGGATCAACGAGACTATGGACTTAGCAGGGTTGATGCATAGCGCGGTTGCGCTACCGAAGTCGCTAAGAATGCGCAACAGAGAGTCTATGTCACGCCCAAGATGCGACCCTATCCGAAAGGAACTCGAAGGTCCCACCAAGGATAGAAGCACATCTTGAAGACGCTTTTGCAAGGTGGATATCATTATATCAACATTACATAATAGATGGGGATACATACAAGGCATACAAATTCCGCAAGAATACATCAATACCTCATATACAAGATCAACATCCGACTACGGATGAAACATAAAGAGAAACTAAAACGACATCCACCCTGCTAGCCTAGGCTGCCGACCTGGAACCTATCCCCTGATGGAAGAAGAAGCAGAAGAAGAACTCCAAAACAAGCAAACATCGCTCTCGCGTCATGACCATCGCAACAACCTGTACCTGCAGCTGGTGTTGTAGTAATCTGTGAGCCACGAGGACTCAGCAATCCCATTACCATGGGTATCAAGACTAGCAAAGCTTAATGGGTAAGGAAGGGGTAAAGTGGTGAGGTTGCAGCAGGGACTAAGCATGTATGGTGGCTAACATACGCAAATAAGAGCGAGAAGAGAGGCAAAGCAAGCGGTCGTCAACTAGTAATGATCACGAAATGATCCTGAACTCCTACTTACGTCAGACATAACCCAGAAACCGTGTTCTCCTCTCGATCAACCCCGAAAAGAGACACTCACGGTTACACACACGGTTGGTGTATTTTAGAAGAGTTTACTTCAAGTTTACTACAACCGGACATTAACAAATTCCCATGTGCCACATAACATGCACGGCTCTCGAAAGTTTATACCCTGCAGGGTGTCCCAACTTAGCCCATTATAAGCTCTCACGGTCAACGAAGGATATTCCTTCTCCCAGAAGACCCGACCAGTCTCGGAATCCGGTTTACAAGACATTTCGACAATGGTAAAACAAGTCCAAAGAAGACCGCCCGATGCGCCGACATCCCGATAGGAGCTGCACATATCTCGTTCTCAGGGCAACACCGGATGAACACTACGTACAGCTAAAACCAGCCCTCAAGTTTCCCCGAGGTGGCGCCGCAAGTGGATCTGGTTCGGACCAACACTTAGAGAAGCATTGGCCCGGGGGGCTGAATAAAGATGACCCTCGGGAGCGCGACTCCTAAGGGAAAAGTATATGTGGTGGTGAGGCAAATGGTAAAACCAAGGTTGGGCCTTGCTGGAGGAGTTTTATTCAAAGCGAACTGTCAAGGGGGTCCCATAAATCACCCAACCGCGTTAGGGACGCAAAATCCGGGAACATAACACCGATATGACGGAAACTAGGACGGCAAGAGTGGAACAAAACACCAGGCATAAGGCCGAGCCTTCCACCCTTTACCAAGTATATAGATGCATTAATAATATAAGAGATATTGTGATATCCCAACATAAACATAATCCAACATGGAGCAATCTTCATCTTCACCTGCAACTAGCAACGCTATAAGAGGGGCTGAGCAAAAGCAGTAACATAGCCAAACAACGGTTTGTTAGAAAGGGTGACAAAGGTTAGAGGTTCATGGCAATTTGGGAGGCTTGAACAGCAAGTGATAGGTAACGCAGCATAGCGCTAGAACAAAGCAACTAGCATAGCAATGATAGTAATGAGATCCAAGGTGACGGTCATCTTGCACGAAATCCCGCTAGGAAGAAGAACGAGTCCATGAAGAAGATGAAGCCATGAAAGCAGACCAAGCATAGATTTAACGAATCCTCACGATCGCAACGAAACGAAAACTATCGAGAAGAAGCACAACATGGTAAACACGCCACACATGAACAAGGCATGATGCTCAATCAAGTATGATGCATGACAAGGCTACATGAAGCTACTCATGACAAGAGATGATGCATACAAGAGCAACACATCAAAGCAAGTTTAAATGAGGCCGGTAACAACATATACAATTCCGGTAAGTCCTCATATGCAAATTTCGAAATTGGTCCAGATCTGAATAAACTTTATGTTCAAGTCATTAAACAGCAAGTTAAGATGCACCAAGATGATCTACACGAAATTCTAGTCAAGTTACATATAAAGTTCATTTAATTTGGAGCTACGGCCTAGAAGATATGAGCAAAATAAGTTAAACATGGCATTGATGCAAAATGCATTCAAACATCAAGCAAACACCTCAAAGCATGGATGCAACAAGGTAATATGTAGCTACATGCAAAACTAAGCAAGTTTCATATAGATCACACTCAAACGGAGCAACGGTTCAACACTACACACTATACAAGGTTAAAGGACAAGCTGTCCAAAACAGCAACTAGGCATATTGTGAGCACCAAAACAACATGCTACAGGATATCAACATGAACACAAAAGCCATGGAGGTACCTGCGCACGCATGCATAACTCATCAATATTACATTACTATAACCTGGACTAATAAGGGAAACCGGATATGCCACAAGACAGTAACACTCACTTGAAGTTGCAAGGAAAGAGTATTATATCTTTGTGTTCATTTATTACCAACGATTGTAGCAAGTTGGCCTCGGTATTTTCGGCATGAAATTCAACCTCTGTTGCATCTATGAGATATGTGTTAATGAACCCAATATCACCCACTTGTATTTTCTTCAATTCGGCCATCTTCAATATGCATAATATAGTGAGGATAATTATAAATACATGCAATGAAAGAGTTGAGTTATATAGAGAGACTTAATGACAGAAGTACTACTACTTACAGACAGTAGCAGGTGACCGTTGCTTTATCGAGGGCCAATTGATTGAAAAACTGATAGAACTCCTCAAATGGAATAGGAAACAGTTCAAGCCACCAACCGGGACCAATAGTGGTGGGCCAGAGCTGTGCCCATTGGTCCCGTCATTCCACCAACCGGAACCAAAAGGTCCGGACGAACCGGACCAATGGCCCACGTGGCCCGACCGCCCCTAGGCTCACTTAATCGGACAAATAGCTCCATTGGTCCCGGTTCGTGGCAGAACCGGGACTAATGGGCTGAACCGGCCTGAGCCATTGCCCCCTTTTCTACTAGTGATTCAATTGACTGGCTCTTTGGACTTAGAACTTGAGAATATGTTTTATTTAATTTTTCTTCCAAGTACACCCAAGCTTCTAACACCTCACAAAAAGTCGAACACTTTGCCCAAGCTAATCAACAAACTTTTTCCCCAATATGTTCTTTTTCTATAAAGGAATGTATCCTCAGACAAATAGATTGTTTAGTAACCTATATTTATGCAATCTAAAAAATTCTCATAAATCCTAGAGGTTGTTTGAAACCTAGCTAGCAATGCCCCGGAAACAGTTGAAGAAAGTTTCTCAAGTGAGCACACCATCCAAACATTGTTTTCCCCCAACATTTGGTTTATAGTGAACGTGCTGTAGGAAAACATGTTGAGAATCCTAATAATGTCTCTATATTTGAGGTGGTAACACCTCACAAAAACTCTAACACTTCTACCCAAGTGTAGGATCAAGAAGATAGGTCTAGAAGGGGCGGGGCCGGGGGGGGGGGGGTGGGGTGAATAGACACTTAATGAACCAAAGCTGCAGTTTTTAAATTTGTTATAGTTTAGGCATATTTTGGCACTACTTAAGATACAACCAATACTTCCTACACATGCATATCTAGAGATAGGGCAGCGGAAATATTACAACATGCAAATGTGCGTAAAGTAAAAGGGTAGAGCTGGGAAGATCAAATGTAATGAAGACACAGTGGTTCTCGGCATAGTTCCGATAGGTGGTGCTATCGTACGTCCACGTTGATGGAGACTTCAACCCACAGAGTGTAATGATCACATGAGTCCATGGAGGGCTCCACCCACAAAGAGTCCACAAGGAAGCAACCTTGTCTATTCCACCATGGCTTACGTTCATGAAGGACTAGCCTCACTCGGGATAGATCTTCATGAAGTAGGTGATCTCCTTGACCTTACAAACTCCTTGGTTCAACTCTACAAGATCTTGGAGGTTCAGTGACACCTAACCAATCTAGGAGACAACACTCTCCAAAAGGCAATAGTTGTTGTTGTTGACGATGAACTCCTCACTCTTGTGCTTCAAAAGATAGTCTCAACACTCAATCACTCTCTCACAGACACGCTTGGAGTACGTGGGAGAACCATTGGAGTGGAAAGCAACTTGTGGAGGCTAGAAATCAAGGTTCAAATGGTTGGATTGGAATGCCTTGATCTCAACACATGGGTAGGCGGTTCTCTCTCAGAAAATGAATGTTGGAAGTGTAGTTTCGTTCTGATGGCTCTCTCTTAGAGTAAATGGGGGTGGAGGGGTATATATATCCTTCAACAAGAATCCAACCGTTACAACCTTTTGACTCAACTCGGTGACACTGAAGCAAAATCTCGGTGACACCGACATGTGTAGAAGATTCAAACGTTGGGCTTTTCGGTGAGACCGAATGTGAACAACTAGGTAGGACCTATATGTGATGACTTAAGCGAGACCTCGTTTTGGTAATTCCGAAATGATGGGAAAGGGTTACAAAAGCTTGGTCAGGGCAAATCGGTGAGACTGATCGTCATCTTGGTGAAACCAATTTCTTAGGGTTTTGTTGTGGCTTTGTCTAGGGTCAACTTGATGGGTCCGGATGTGTATATTTTGGTGGGAACGAGTTGGACTTTTAGGGTTTGGACGGATAGTATCTGGAGAAGGTGGTTGAGGTTTTTCGGAGCAATTTCTCAAAGCACTTGATCAATTGAGTCATGATCAAAACCTCATCCCCTTTTAATAGTATTGGCTTTCCTATGGAGTCAATGTGATCTTGGATCACTTAACAAAAAATGTGGAGTCTTGAAGCTTGTGCCAATCCATGTCCTTGGCATTTTAAGGGGTTCATATCCTCATATGTCCTTGGCATGCCAATGTTGAACTTTTTTGAAACATACTAGATGAAAATATTAGTCCAACAATATGTATGTCGAAATGAATTACCAAAACCACCAAGGGAGTAAATATTCTTTCACCAAGCTGATCCACAAAAATTTTCTCAATATGTTATTTTTCTATAAAGGAATATACCCTCAAACACATAGGTTGTGAAGAAGAAAATAAGAGTAAGAATAAAATTGTGCATGTTTCTAGTGAACCTGTTGTAGAAAAACATATTGAGAATCCTTGCAATGTTTCTATATTTGAGCTGCTAACTCCTCACAAAAAGAAGAGTAAGAATGAAATTGTGCATGTTTCTAGTGAACCTGTTGTAGAAAAAACTATAGAGAATCCTGACAATGTTTATATATTTGAGCTGCTAACACCTCACCAAAACTCGAACACTTTGCCCAACCTAATCGACAAACTTTTTCCCCAATATGTTCTTTTTCTATAAAGGAACGTATCCTCAAACACATTGGTTGTGAAGTAACCTATATTTATGCAATATAAAAAATTCTCATAAATCCTAGAGGTTGTTTGAGACCTAGCTAGCAATGCCCCTAAACAGTTGAAGAAAGTTTCTCAAGTGAGCACACCATCCAAACATAGTTCTTTCCCCAACATTTGGTTTACACAAGAAGTACTGATAGCATTTTCCAAACTTGATGAAACTTGGCCTAGATATCTGACCCTAGCTAGTACCACTGTACTACACACCAAAGAAAGATCATCTCTGGACCCTCACCATTTCTCCCAAAGAAACACAAGCAAACATTTCACCGTGCAGACGGTGGTAGTTTTGGACCTGCACGATTGATCCAGTTCACTTGATACCAGTTATTTTCCACCTAGAAAGTCTACACTGCGTGCCTAGCCCATCGGACACGTTGCTAGCCACCAAAAATGCAACTAAGGCACTAGGGCCCTAGTGCCTTGGTGATCACGGGAATGGCATGCCAAAGGCAAGTCCCTAGCCACCCGGCCCGGCCACCTCGCAAGACGACCCGTCCCCGGCGCCGGACCCCTCAAGCTTCCACGTAGCCTCCCTCAACTCCATCCAGGCCCTC
The DNA here is from genome assembly GCA_021605145.1 of Aegilops bicornis. Classification (NCBI taxonomy): domain Eukaryota; kingdom Viridiplantae; phylum Streptophyta; class Magnoliopsida; order Poales; family Poaceae; genus Aegilops; species Aegilops bicornis. The sequence goes on along the minus strand of JAHIAL010000143.1, from coordinate 77,920 downwards.
TCCGAGCACGGCCGGGGCACGATTACAGGTGTCGCCCATGAGCCACCGTCGCCCGTCTTCCTTGGCAGCTCACTCCACATTGTGACCCGACCCCTACAGCCCTCTCATGACTGTGCAGAAGCCATCATGAGCCAGCTCACCCCGAGCTTGCTTTCCCATGGCGGCACGATAGGCTAATGCCGTTCATGCCCGAGGGTGTCGATGTGGATGAGGAAAATTCTTGCGCATGCATTTCATCTCTCCGGCAATTCTTTCAATGCCATCCACCGTGTGAGACGAGGGAGCGGCCGAAGGAGCGTGCAGAAACCGGCCCGCCGGAAAGGGAGGAGAGCAGAGGCTCGGCGCTGGGCAGCGGTAGGAGGAGACCGATTCGGGAGTGGGAGGGAGGCAGCAGGCGGGAGAAGCCCGGCCATGGCCGGGAGAGAAAGGCGGTTGTGGGACGTGACAGGCGGGCCGAGACATAGGAGGGCAAGAGAGGGATGTTCACTTGCACTTTGGAGCGACGGTCTCCTAGCATGCCCTCTTGATCGGGGAACGGTAAAAAGAAAAGGAAAAAGAAAAAGGAAGCTAGCACGGTGCCGTTGCAAAGCTGATCCCGAGGGCGCCCTTCTCCCCTCCGTGCAGCGCCGCCTCGCCCAGATTTATAAATACTAGTCTCCCCAGAGCCCATCGCCAACGCAACCTCCTCCTTCCCTTTTCCTCCTCCACTGCAGAGATCAAGCTATACAGTGAAGAAGACCTCCTTCCCTTCTCCTCCTCCGATCAAGCGAAGAAGGAGCCGCTGTTCTTCGAGATGGGGAGCCACGGGGAACTTCTTCCCGGTGAGGCTGGCCTCCTCCGCCCTCCCCTTCCGCTTCTCCTTCCCCATTCCGTTCCCGCCATGGATACACGCTCACTCTCCCTCTGTCTCTGTTTTCTTTCTTTTCGCCGGAGTCAAGGCCGGCGACGGGGAGCAGCACCGCGACGGAGCCCAGTGAGCCTGCGTTTTGATTTTCGGTTTGCCATTTTTTTCGGCCCTGAACGAAATGGCCGAATTTCGGTCATTTCAAAAATTTGCAAAAATTTGATTTAAATTACAAAATCAAAATTTGAATTTTCAGACAAAATTTGGCGAAATTTGTAAATTCGTCAAATTTGACCAAACATTCACAGAAATTTGAAATCAAGCAAAGCAAAAGCATAGCAGCCCAACAGCCATCGAGGTAATCATATAGTGTTTAGCAAATTAGCTCTAGGGATTAAAATAAGAGCGCCGGGTCAATATAAACTTACAGGTCCACAACCATCACATTAGTTCTAAACTTACAGGTCCACAACCATCACATCATAGTTCAAAGTTTAAATACTTCAAGACAATCAACTCTAGGAATTTAAAGGACTTCACATAGAAACATCTCCAAAAGACAGCCATCAAAGCATCACACCCGAACAGCAAAAGGCAACCGTCAAAGCATCACAACGAACAACAACTCCAAAAAGAAATCATCGCTAGCTCCAGCTTCCATGCTCCAAGCCTCCAACTAGCATCATGCTCCAAGCTCCAGCCTAGCTCCAAGCTCCGACTAGGTACCATTTAAAAAGACAAATACAAGTGATAAGTAGCATTTAGAACAACACTACTACATGATAAGTAGCAACTAGAATAGCACTACTAAGAGACAAGTAGCAATTAGAACAACACTAGTAGGTGAGTGGTAGCAATTGGAACAGCACTAGTAGGTGATAAGTAGCAATTACAACAGCCATACAAGAAGATAAGTAGAAATTACAACAGTACTACACGATAATTGACAAGTAGCAATGAGAACAAGAGTAACGATCATTACACGATGAGCATACACATTAGAGCACCGAATAAGAAAGCAATGTACATCAAGCTATTTAAAGATGAACCGCTTCAAACATATGCATCAAGATAGATTTTTCAAAGTAATCATCATGAAGAAGAAACACCGAAAAGAAGAGACTTACCAAATCTACGAGTAGAGGCTGTTGACTTCCTTGGTCTTCTTCCTAACTAGTCGTCCAGATCTACGAGTCTCCAAATTGCCAATGCTTGCTTGTGTCTCCTTTTCAACTTGTACTTGTGTTTCTTCTTCCACTTGCATTTGTGTTTCTTGCTGATCTTGTTGATCATCCTCATCATCCTCACTCACCCCATCATCATCCTCCTCTCATTATCAACATATTCATTCTCGTTGTCGTCATCCTGCTTTGTCGGTTTCGACATACTCATTCTCCTCCTCATGATTCCTCTTTCTTTTTCTTCTTATTAGCCTTTGTACCAACATAAGAATCCTTCCCGCTTGAGTTGAGGCGCCTTATTTTCTCAAAAACAGCACCGTCAAGATCGGCTCCATCCAAAATTGGATCCTCTTCATCCTCATTCAGCCACTCCATTATTGGATTTGTCTCATCGAACATTGTTGTATCTATCAAGAGTGCACTTGATCAACCTCTTTATCTATATCTCTCTCTTTCTCTTGATCTTCTTCAGCACGTATCTTCAAGGTTTGGATAGTAAACCAAGTAAATTATATGACACAAGGACAATACAAGGTACAAAGTAAATTTGAGTTGGTTTATACCTTTAGGTTGTAGCGGACAGAAACTAGCTTGTGGAGCTTGTCATATAAAAGGCGATTTCTTTGCTTTGTGTGCACCAAAGCAAAGGCGCTCCAGTTCCTCTCACACCCACTAGATGAGACACATTGTGAGCAAATTCTCATTGCACACTTCTGCAATTCAGGAACATCCCCTCCAAATTGAAACCACCATTGGGCTGCAAGATAGAGAATCACCAATGAAATTTTCAGAATTACAAAACAAAAGGAAATGGAAATTCTAAAACCAAAAGACCACGACTTACTTGGCTCGATTCTCGCCAGCCTTCTTGTGCTAATCTGGTCCCAAACCTTCCTTGGCACTCCCTAAACTTACTAACTTCATCAATGGCTGAAAGAGCACTCTTTGGATCTAATATCTTCGCTATCGCATCTGTTAGTGCAGTAGCATAATTTGTATGGTTGCAAAGGTTGAGGCTGTAATGTGTATATGGATCAAGGACGGCAGCTGCAACCATAAATGTATCTTCTTCCATTGCATCTATCCTCTTGCCCACCTTGCGCATGAAACTAAGGTACAACCTTGATGTAGGGCCTAGATGTGCTTCCATCCGTTGTATAGCGAGCATCATACTTTTTTTGAAGCCAGAAAGAGTGCATTGTTTCTGCGTATCGGCAATACCTCATGGCCTTATAAAGTGGCCTTAACGAACCTAGTACCCACTCTAGTGCATTCCACCAAACATTACTAGACAAACATTCTTCAGAAAACACGTATCCAGGCTCATAGCTCCACTGACACTCCTTCCAATCCTGAGAAACCATCCACTCCCTAAATTTATCTTTCTTCAAATGGTAACTCTCAAGGAACATGAAGACAGTCCCAAACCGGGTGGCATTTGGTCTAATTAGTTCACCACCTATGTTCTTCTTCATGTTATCATGTAGATTATTGTGCTTATGCAAGAACCTACAGATTGTCTTGGCACTCTTGACAAGGATCATATAAGTTATTATCTTTAATTCCTGCATTGCAAAGTTACAAACAACATCACTTTAGTTGAACCTAACAATATTCCATTTGCATCGTGTGAACAAGCAAAGCATAGTAATCTGGCAGCATACGAAGCAAATACTCTAGAAATGTGCACCAATAAGATCAAGATATATGCCTTGCTATATAGAAATATGAAAGAGAGATCCAAATACTCTAAACTATGATCATCCTCATCTCACTACATGGACAGCGCAGTGTACTGTTATGTACAATTTACGAACAAATACCAAATAGTTTCATGGATGTACTGAATTAAGTGAGAGCTCTATGCCATCTTTTTTTATTTGAACCAAGTTAGAGCTCTATAAGAACCCCATGCAATCTCACAGCTCATATCATGTTAGTATGTTACCTTTCCAAGAGCTTTGGGAACCACTTGCACCTGCATCATGGTTGCCGCTGCCACTCCTATTTGCAGTTCCATCACCTGAAAATCAAGTGACAAAAGGACATCGGTCAGTTATGAAGAGTAGGTAACTAAGGAAGCAACCCTCGCTTACTAGGGTGTCCTTATATTAATAATAAACAAAAACAGTACAGCCCAATGCTCTAGTTCAGATACTAAGGAATAAGTAATTTATATACAACTCGATGCTCTAGTTTGACAAACAGACAAGTCACAAACTGTAATCTGTTCTTGAGAAAGATACAATGATGCTTAGTTCTAGAACCACCACTTAATGGTACCACTGACCATTGAAATTAATCATAAGTCAACATCTACTTTTCTGTTGAAATTAATCTGTTCTGGAGAAAAAACTTTAATGTTGCACACAAGCATCATCTCAACATCTGTACCTTCCCAGTCAAGCGGACGCCCTCCATGCTGCTGCCGCTGCCCCGTGCTACTGCCTCCGTTGAACTGGTCGGATCGTGCTCCATCAGCTCCGTTGCCGCAGTCGCCGAGCACCATGCTGCAGTCTTGGAGAAGCAAAGGACAGGAAACACTCTTAGGCCCCCATGTAAAACTTTGAGAGGTTTCTCCGAAAGTAATCAGTACCAGCAGCTTGCAAGTTCAGAAGCTAGAGCATATGCAATAGCGACCCAAAACAAATCATGGAAGAATGTTCTGCCAAGAGGGGGAGGAATACGGGGATTACCTAGGGAGCCCTGCTGCCTACGAGCTTCAGATCTGGTGAGGTCGAGAGGAGGGCCGGAGAAGTGAGCGGCTTGGCCGGAGAAGTGGAGGAGGGCGAGGAGATGGGGTGGAAGCGCTCGCTGTCCTGTGCGCAGCGGCGGCGCCGCACACAGGAGGAGGGACAAGCAACGAGCGATTCTAGGGTTGGCCGGTTGGGGTTTCGTGCTTTTGTCTCAGCTGGAAGGCTCTGGAAGCTGGGCCGGGCAAAAAAAATTTAAACTGGGCCAAATTATTCGGCCGATAGGCCCATATATCGGGCCCTAGCGAAACGGCCGAAATTCGGCCGAAATTCATTTTTTTCGGCCGAAAATCAAAACGCAGCAGTGAGCAGGGTGCTGCGCCGGGGCCAGAAGAGCCTCGGCTTTCGCCCTCGCTGAAAAGGTAACGGCTACTTTCTTGCGGTTCTTGGTTTCTTGCGGCGCAAGCGCAAGATCTTTCCGTCGATTCTTGATCGATTAGGTGCGAGTAGTTCTTGATGTTCATCCGTTTGCGGTTGTGGTGTAGGAGGTGGACGGAGGAAGCGTCCAGCTCCACCGCTACTGGTGAAGAGGATCGAGCGCCGGAGAGCCCCGCGCCGTCGGCTGCTCGGAGCGGCACCACCACCGCGACCAGTACTACCAGGTGACAGAATTCTTCTTCTTGTTGTTGTGATTCTTCTTGTTGTGATTCGTCTTCTTTCTTCTGATTGTTGGCCGTCTTCTGAGTTCTGATTCGCCGTAACAGGGCTCCGCCTGGGGACGCCTCTGCGTCGGCGGTGCCTCAGCCTGGGGAGGATCCCGCGCTAGGAGGAGGAGAAGGAGATCAGCCGGAGGTGCAAGGCCCGGCGCAGCCGCAGCCCTTCTTCCACTTGCAGATCGCAGGTATCTGTCGTCATAAGCTCTGTTGAGCTCCATCTTGAGTTCTGCAGCTTGCTTCCTTGATTGCTGAGTGTTTGTGAATCGACCGCGCAGTTCCTGTGCTCGCTGTGCACGCGGCACCGCAGGGTTCGCCGTCGGTGAGCAGGGGAACCGCAGGGTTCCTGTCGGTGAGCTATTTCTTTGAGCTTAATTTTGGCATGTCCATCAGTTAGCAACTAGAGTAGCTTCACTATTATTCATGCATGCACGCACCTAACGTACGCTAATGGCTTCCTTTGTGTTTGTGAATCAACTGCAGTGGGGAGGCCTCACAAAAAGAGGCGTTTGGCGGACGCGCGGGAGAGGCTGGAGCCGCACATGCCCAGGCATAGTCCGGTCTCCGACGAGTCGAGGCTCGTCATAGCAGGGGCCATCATCAACGCCAGACTGGGTGGCCTCCACCCGGTCTTGCCACCGGATGGACGGGAAAGAATCTGGCTTCTGCTTCCGCATGCCAACAATCGCCAGGGGTACGACCTCCTGATGAACGCCGCAGCCGACTTCCTCGAGGAGCACCCTCCCGCCGTCCATTAGACATCCACTGGAGGCTGAAGTTGCAAGCATTTTCTTTTTGATTCCGATCATGCATTTTGGACAGAATCCTCCTAGCTTGTGTAAACTATCGATTTTCCTTTTTTTTTGGACGTCCAAGTACTTAATTGGCCTCTCGATTCAGAGCTAGTGCTCATGTAATGTCATCGCTGTCTTTTATCTCTCGGATCGATCGGTACCAGCAAAACAGATATAGGTTATTAATTACCACTTCAACAACTAGTTTCGAATTTCGGAATTTCGATTAATTGTGACATGACTGGAACTGTTATTAATTAGCACTTCATCTAGTTTCAATCATTGCAAGCTGACTATAAACACCAAATTAAGCCGGATTACACGATCGTTGCCTCAGAGCCGGCTTCTCTTCAAGTGCCCTCCTTCTCGCATCGAGTGCACGTCGGAACCAAGCAAGAGTGCGGGCAAAAATGAGCGCAGATTCAGAGCAAAGATTGGGCTCTAATTAAGTGGACGACTCCGAGCCACTGCAGCGAATCTCACTCCCGAAAACTTCCAGCATTGTAGAGCGTGGGAGGACGAGCAACAAAAGATCCTCCTGGCATCACGCCTTGCTCGGAGCCGCCGTCCCAAGGAGCAGCCGGCAAGAATGCAGGCCAAGGTGAACGAGAAATTTGCACCGGCGGTGGTCTCTCGGGCTACACACGAGGACATGAAGCGATTTTGCCCAGGGACCAACATATCTTGGTTGAGGAGGTACTACATTGGACGACACCAGATCTCCACCTCTCTCCTTCTCACATCGAGTGCATATATAAAAACCGAGCAAGAGTACTGGGCAAAATGAGGGGAGATTCAGAGCGAAGATGAGGCTCTAAGAGGGCGACTCCGGGCCTTGGAGCGAATCTCACTCGCGGGAACTTCCAACACTATAGGGCGTGGGAGGAAAAGCAACAAAACATCCTCCTGGCATCACGCCTTGCTCGGAGCCGTCGTTCCAAGCAGCAAGCGGCAAGAATACAGGCCAATGAGCACGAGAAATTTGCACCGGCGCTGGTCTCTCGGGCTACACACGAGGACATGAAGCGATTTTGCCGCGGGGACCAACTTATCTTGGTTGAGGAGGTACTACATTGGACGACACCGGAGGTCCACCGCTCTCCTTCTCACATCGAGTGCATGTTGGAACCGAGCAAGAGTACTGGGGAAAATGAGGGTATATTCAGAGCAAAGATGAGGCTCTAAGAGGACGACTCCGAGCCACTGGAGTGAATCTCACTCACGGAAACTTCCAGCACTATAAGGCGTGGGAGGACAAGCAACAAAACAACCTCCTGGCATCACGCCTTGCTCGGAGCCGTCGTTCCAAGCAGCAGGCGGCAAGAATACAGGCCAAGGAGAACGAGAAATTTGCACCGGCGCTGGTCTCTCGGGCTACACACGAGGACATGAAGCGATTTTGACGCGGGGACCAACTTGTCTTTGCTGAGGAGGTACTACATTGGATGACACCGGAGGTCCACCGCTCTCCTTCTCACATCGAGTGCATGTCGGAACCGAGCAAGAGTATTGGGGAAAAATGAGGGTACATTCAGAGCAAAGATGAGACTCTAAGAGGACGACTCCGAGCCACTTGAGTGAATCTCACTCGTGGAAACTACCAGCACTATAGGGCGTGGAAGGAAAAGCAACAAAACATTCTCTCGGCATCACGCCTTGCTCGAGCCGCTGCTCCAAGCAGCAGGCGGCAAGAATACAGGCCAAGGAGGATGAGAAGTTTGCACCGGCGGTGGTCTCTCAGGCTACACACGAGGACATGAAGCGATTTTGACGCGGGGACCAACTTGTCTTTGCTGAGGAGGTACTACATTGGATGACAGCGGAGGTCCACCGCTCTCCTTCTCACATCGAGTGCATGTCGGAACCGAGCAAGAGTATTGGGGAAAAATGAGGGTACATTCAGAGCGAAGATGAGGCTCTAAGAGGATGACTCCGAGCCACTTGAGTGAATCTCACTCGTGGAAACTACCAAAGACTATAGGGCGTGGAAGGAAAAGCAACAAAACATTCTCCTGGCATCACGCCTTGCTCGGAGCCGTCGTTCCAAGCAGCAGGCGGCAAGAATATAGGCCAAGGAGGACGAGAAGTTTGCACCGGCGGTGGTCTCTCAGGCTACACACGAGGACATGAAGCGATTTTGCCGCGGGGACCAACTTATCTTGGTTGAGAAGGTACTACATTGGACGACACCAGAGGTCCACCGCTCTCCTTCTCACATCGAGTGCAAGTCGTAACCGAACAAGAGTACTCGGGAAAATGAGGGGAGATCCAGAGCGAAGATGAGGCTCTAAGAGGACAACTCTGAGCCACTGGAGCGAATCTCACTCGCGGGAACTTCCAGCATATAGGCCGTGGGAGGACGAGTAACAGAAGATCCTCCTCGCATCACACCTTGCTCAGAGCCGTCGTTCCAAGGAGCAGGCGACAAGAATACAGGTCAAGCAGAACGAGAAATTTGCGCCGGCGGTGGTCTCTCGGGCTACACACGAGGACATGAAGCGATTTTGCCGCGCGGACCAACTTATCTTGTTTGAGGAGGTACTACATTGGACGACACCAGAGGTGGCATCAGAGATCTCCACCGCTCTCCTTCTCACATCGAGTGCATGTCGGAACCGAGCAAGAGTGCTGGGAAGATGAGAGGAGATCAAGAAAGAAGGTGGGGCCCTAAGAGGATGGCTCTGGGCTGCTGGAGCGAATCTCACTCGCGGAGAAGCTTGCGGAAACTTCCAGCACTATATAGCGTGTGGGAGGACGAGCAACAGAAGTTCACGGGTTCATGTTGTACTAAAGTTGCGACAAGTAATATGGATTGGAGGGAGGTGTTGTATTTCAGGCGTGGAAATGACTAGTGAAGAACTGGCCATGATAGCAAGATAGAGCACAAGAGTAACAAATGATATTTTTTGTATTTTTGAGGATATTTTTAGCCAAGCAAAAGTAACTAGGAAAGATAGATAACAAGTATGTGGTGTGACGGTATGAAGGTACCTCTTTTTGTAGTAGAAGACTCCCAGGCAACGGAACCAGAAAATATGTGCTTACGCTACAGGAGTTGTTAGGATTCCCCTATGAGAAGGGTGAAAGCAGAACAATAGCAAATGTTTCCCTCAGATAGAGAACCAAGGCTATTAATCTAGTAGGAGGTCCCACACTAGGCAAGTCAACAGCACCTAGAGCTCAACATGGCAAGAGCACTAGCAATGCCTTTGCCTTATGAAGTTACAAGATAAAACACAAGTGATAGAGATAGTAGCAAGGTAGAATGGAAAATACTAGCAATTGTGTGGAAGAATTTAGTGATGGAGGATAGACCTAGGTGGCATGGTTGACTAGTGGCATGTCTCTCCAAAACAGGTAAATGGCATGGTAAACAAATTACAGTCGAGCAATCGAGCAAATTTCCATATTTATGACTATCATTCATGGTACATCTCATATAGGCATTACATTCGTGGTAAGTAGACCGTTGATAAAACTGCATTTACTACTAGTAATCCACCAAAAAACCGCTATCCAAAGATATATCTCAAGGTATCAAGTTTGCAAGAAATAGAGTATTGCAATAAGCAAGATCACATAATGTTGACATGAAGAAGTCGATCAATATGACAAAACTCTGACGTTTTACTCTTAGTGACAACAATACAATACGTGCCTTAGCCCTTCCCGCCACTTGGTTAAATCACCGCAAGATTGAACCCACTATAAAGCGCCACTCCCTCTGAAGAAAAACTAATCAAACTTGGCCAAAGAAAATACATTGATCAGAGAGCATGCAAAGCTATTTAATTATATAGTAAGAAAATATCAAAAGATTCAATTGATTTCAATGAATAATCTGATCATAAAGTGACAATTCATCATATCCCAACAAACACGCCACCGACTACATTCGAATAGATCTGGATCATGTGAGCTAGCTAACGGGAATATGTATTGAAGATCCGAGAGAGAGAGAGAGAGAGAGAGAGAGAGACTACTCACCCATCATCATGGAGGTAGCAAGGTTAATGAAGAAGACTTCGGCAATGGATTCCTCGTCCGGTAGAACTCCTGAATAGACCTCCAGATAGGTTCTCCGTGAAACAGGAACTTGCGGCGACGATAAATTTTTTCAAAAACTACGACGGATGGTTTCGGTATTTATAGGGATTTGTGGCAGTGGAACGGAGCTAACGCGGCATTTGTAGGCCCTACACGCCCGGCCGGTGCATCCGGTCAGGGCGCGCCACCTAGCCATTTCGTCCCACGGTGGGTCATCTTGTCCTCGGCCGATACTTCTAGGGTCCCTCTTTATCCAGAAAAGATCGTTTAAAATTGGCATTGTGTTTTGACCTTCCTAAAAATTAATTTCTTGTGAAACTAAAACAAGCAAAAAATAAGAACTAGCACCGGGCACTAAATTAATAGGTAGGTCCAGAAAAATAATAAAAATGATATAAAAGTGATAATATAATAGCATGCAACAATAAAAATTATTGATACGCTTTGAGTCGTATCAACATTTCAGATGAATAAAATTACTATATTTAGTGTATCTATCTACTACTTCCAAAATTGATGTAGATACATTAGATTTGGGCAAACCCTCAATGAGATCCACTATGAGCACGTGCCAAGCACCATCTAAAAAGGGGAGAGGGTTTCAAAAACCAAGGTACTTACTCATGTTTGGCCCATTGACAAGTCTACATTGTAGAACAAAATTATGCACATCTTGTTCAATTTCAGTCTAGTGAATTAGCTTTTTAATTCTCTGGTATGTCACCTGAATTCCTAAATTTCGTCCAACAAAGGAAGAATGAAAAGCCTCAACCATCTTAGTTTGCTCTAGACCAAATTTTACTCTGAAATCTAATCAACCTATTTGCTAGTATATATCCAGGTTCAGCATTAGGAAATACAATCAGTTTAGTGAGATATTCTTGTGCTCTACGATCACCCGATACAACTTAAGTTCCTCTTGTAGCCAAACAGGTTGAGCAGTAGATACAACCTGGACTGCAAAACATGACCTACTCTATAAAAATTATCAATAACTTTGTTGGCCAAAACTTTTAAGTTGTAATTCAAACTATGCCAGATCCTATTCGACACCTTAAGCGTCGGATTTAGGCAAATCCCCTAACCGGCGCACACCCACCTCTCCTCCTTGGGCCAGCCCACTTGACGTTTTTTTGTATTCTATTAAAGTTCAAGAAAGATGCGCCCAACTAGTTTCGAACTCGAGATCCTTACGTAAATTGCAAAGAGAGGCAACCATCAGACAACGATAGCACTAATGATGACTCTACTCATGGCTTTATTCTTAGCTAAAAATGAAGTAGTTTCTCTCTTTTGGTTTTTTTCCTTATTTGTTTCGCCCAGTTTTTCTTGGTTTTTTCTCTTTCTCTTTATTTTTCATTTTATTTTCTTTTTACAAATACGTTAATTATGTTTTTAAATTGTGACTTTTCTTAAATTCGCAAACTTTTCTTCAAACTCATGATTTTTCTTTCTTTCTGCTAAATGCGTGAACTTTTTCTCTTCAAATTCGTGATTTTCTCTATTTAAAGTTGACAAACTTTTCTTCAAGATCGATGAACTTTTTTTTTCAAGATCGATGAACTATTTTCCAAATACTTTGAACTTTTTTCAGATTTGATGAACTTTATTTTTAGAATGAAAGAACTTTTTTCACATTTGATAAAAAAATCATATTCAATGAACATTTTTTAGATTTGATGAACTTTTTTGAGTCGATGAGCTTTGTTTGAAAGTCGATGAACCTTTTTCAAATTCAATAAAAAATTTGCCTTTTCACAGAATCAATGAACTTTTTTCAAATCGATGAACTTTTCTTTCAAATTCGATGAAAAAGGCACCGCGCCGCTGTCCTCTACCTCTTGAAACAAGGACATGGCCCGAGGAGCAATTACCACCACGCCTTCTTTTCTTCCTCGGCTACCTCGGCTCTGACCCACGGGCACCGCTTGCCTCTCCTCGCCACGGTTCGCCTCCTGGCCTCCCCACCACGGCTTCCAAATGTGGCCTCAATTCCCTTCTTCCCTGCTCAAGTCCGCCGCACGTTCGGAACCGAGCTAATGGCTTCCATGCATGGCCATGGCGGTGAGCTCAGCCGGCCACTCCGGCGCCTCTCCTCCACCGGGCGCACATGCGGGCATGCTCGTCCGCAGCCCTCTGTTGTCGCCAAGAGCCTCTTCACAAGGGCGGGAAGTCTAGCAACTACCGTCGAAAAAAGGTTGTTGAAACATGTCGACATGTGATCTATGGTCAAAGATCTCGTTGTGGCGAAGATAACAGTAAAAGCCAATCGTGAATTCGAATAGCGGTCTAGAAGAAACAGCTTTTCAAATTTCGACACAAAATGAATCTTTGACGATGCCACGCCTATGTGGCTTTGTATGCATTCCGACTGCATGCGTACTAAGACCTCTATGCAGCGTGTTGGAGCATCTCCACTGCTCGGCCCCTGGGCTTGAAATAGCATCACTGGGGCGAATCGACGATAATTTTGGCGTGGGGGCGGTTGGTTTTCCAGTCGCCGCCCCAAGGTCGCCCCACACGCCGTGTTTTAAAAAATAAGTTCGATTTAAATTCGCCAAACGGAATATAGAATTCGTGAAACTAGGCCAAACTAGCCAATTTCATTGATATTTATAAACAAAAGAAACATAAACTAAAAAACAACTAAAAGGTACTACTAGAAACTAAAAACTACGCTACCGCCATGGTCAGCCGCCACCCACCTTTCTACATGCCGAGCATCCGCACGTCTGGTGGTGTAGTCATTCGGCTGTGGCGTGGCAGCGAGAGGTCGGCCGCCATTGCGACGCTGCGGGTCGAGCGGGCGGGACACATGTCGCCGCTACTTTCATCATACCGGCCCATAGCATAAATGGCAGGTCAATTCGGCGCGACAGATTTGGCATTGATTCCCGTGGGAAATCGAGGCGATGAGGAAGACAAGACGCTGGTCACGACCAAGCGGGTTCGCCAGGCCGCTACTAAAACGCTTTCCGGCACTTCGGGCGCCTCAGCCGGTCGGCCTGGGTCCGCCGGCGGCAGCCGGGCCTAACCAAAGAAAAATTGGGCTTCTTGGGCGCGACCGGGTCGTTTTTCAAACGACGATAAAAAAAGGGGCTTGGGGCCTCGGGCGGAGCTAGAAGGAGGTGGCGCGTATGTACTGTGCTATGTTGTGTGATAAACTTCTATGATTTTTATACTTTGAATGAAGGAAATTATAAGGGAAGTTGTCACTAGGCCTGGGGCTATAGCCCTGGTTGCCCCAGGCCTGTCTCCGCCACTGGGGGCCCTGTTGGGGACGCGGCTGGAGGGGGAGCTCCTATGTGTCGCGTTATGCCGCAGAATGTCGAGCAAACGCACAAGGCGTCTGAAAATGTGCCAGCCCAGAGTACATTGTATGGCAGAATCGAAAATACCAAAAGCAAAAATGCAAGTGCTTACATGGAATCGAACACGGGAACTCCAGTGGAAGTGCGCAACTTTGTGCAGATATAAGCAGCCCAGCGGTTTAACAACTAACTACCCGTACGGACATACTGTAGACAAGCAAAACGACACTGTAGGAGTACTGTAGATATTGTATTTTTCTAAAAACGAACACTTGAAATTTCAAATTGTTTTGGAAGCACGAACACTTCAAAATTGCAAGCATTGTTTTGTTTGCAGGAACATTTTAAGAAAAAGACAAACATTATTTTGAAAGCACGATCATTTTTCACAAAGACAAACATTGTTTTGAAATCGCGTACATTTTTCAAAAAGATGAACATTTTCCAAATTGCGAACATTATCTTGAAAAACGTGAATTTGTTTTAAAATTTACAAACATCGCCTGAAAATGTGACATTTTTCAACTTTACAAACATTTTGAATACTCAGACATTTCTTAAAATTTGGGAACAATTTTTAAAACATGATTTCTTTTTCAAACAATTTGAATATTTTATGAATTGTGCTATTATTTTTGAAAATGGCAAACATTATTTTGGTTGCATGAACATTTTTCAGAAAATACAAACATTGTTTTGAAAGCTCGAACATTTTTCACAAAGACAAACATTGTTTTGAAAGTGCGAACATTTTTCAAAAAGATGAACATTTTCCAAATTGCGAACATTATCTTGAAAACCGTGAATTTGTGATGAAATTTACGATTTTCTTTTGAAAATGTGACATTTTTCATCTTTACGAACATTTCAAATACGCGGACATTTTTTTAAAAATGAAATATTTCTAGAATTTGTGAACATTTTTTTAAAAAAACAAGATTTTTTTTTGAAAACCCGGAATATATTTTCTAATTGGGGAACAATTTTGAATTCTGGATATTTTATAAATTTTTGCGAATTTTGCAAAAAAGAAACAGAAAAAGGAAAATAAAAGGAGGAAGAAAAAAGATAAAAAAAAAGGAAAGAAACAGAAAAAACCTGAATGTAAACCAGCCTCGAAAAACAACAGCAAAAAGAAAAACCGGTTTGGGGAACCTTCTAGGAGGTTCCCAAAACCGGAACAAAACCACCAGCCCGCAATAGCCACGATAACCGCTAAATGGGCCCTGGCCGACTGAGCTCTTCGCGCCGCTCGCCTCTGCGATCTCGCCAATTTGACGCAGAATGCGTCAAATAGCAAATACCGGCTGGAGATGTTCTTACGAAGAGTTTTTGGTTGGTGGTCAAATTATACAGACTTAAATATTCAATGCAAAATTACTCTCATAAACACATAAACCAAGTCAGAAAGCTTATACACGACATAAAAAAAAAACCATAGTTACAACTACATTGTTACTTTATTTTCTGGACTTTAAAGTAAAATAGAACAAAGGAGAAGACATGCTAGTTCATCCAACTGTTACATACTAATATTACAGGTTGCATTTAATCAAAGAGGGGGCGTTGCGGTCATGGACCCTTGAGGCCTGACTTAACTGTTGAGAGCCCTCCACAGCCTCAAGGAACTAGACACCAGCATCCTAGCCACGAGCGTTGCATTTAATCAAAGAGGGGGCGTTGCGGTCATGGACCCTTGAGGCCTGACTTGACTGTTGAGAGCCCTCCACAGCCTCAAGGAACTAGACGCCAGCATCCTAGCCACGAGCGCTTCCGGGTCCACAAGACAACTCCTCGCGCGCCGCATCAAAGCCTCCTTGAGCGCCTCATCGCTATGTAGAGCTCCTATAGGCGCCTTCAGCGCCGCTGAACACAATTGGCGCCACTGCAGCGCCTCGTGGCCGCCCAGTATCAAGAAGCGCCAACATAAAAGACACTAAAAATGTTGGTGCATGCAGCAGCGAGGATTCAAACTCGTGCCGACGATGTGCCACACGCAGAATAACCAGTCGAGCTACTACATTCGACATGCAAACTTTACCGTGAAACTATTAATACATAACTGAAGCCGCGTTGTTCCCAAAAAAAAAGCTGATTTAACAAAAAAAGAAGTTTCACGAATTTGTTTTAAAAAAAATTCATGTATTCAAAAGTGTTCACTCATTTCAGGAAAAAGTTCACGGATTTGAAAGCTCATAAAATTTTAAAAAGGTCAGTAAGGAAAGTTCAGTGTACATCAAAAAATGTTCAATGGGCATTTAAATAGTTTTTCAGCGCATATCACAAAATTGTTCAATGTGTAGTTAAAAATTGTTCAGATTATATTACAAAAATGTTCAATTTATAAAATTTGTTCATCTTATATAAAATAATGTATAATATGTTTCAAATTATTTCAATGTATATCACAAAAATGTTCACTTTGTAGTTAAAAATTGTTCATCGTACACCAAAAAAAAGTTCAGTGTATATTTGAAAATTGCTCGTCGTATATAAATTTTTGTTCATGTTCTCAATAATTGTTCACGTTTTAAAAAGTTCATGGAATTTTTAAATTTTCACCGAATTTTAAAAATAGTTCGTCGATTTGATAAAATTTCATCCAATTTACAAATTTCATGAATTTTTAATAATTCGAATTTTTATGAAAATATAAATAGTAAAATGAGAATATAAAATGAAAAAAGGAACCAGAAATAAAAGAAAAAAACGCCAAATCTGGTTTGGTGGGCTCTCGCGGCAATAAAAGAATGAAAATAAGTACATGGACACAATCGGTATGCTGGTCTGTTGGTTAGTCTATTGGACAAGTCGCGAGTTCGAGCCCTCACATTTGCAGAAAGATTTTTGCTGCAGATTTTAAACAGAAAGAAATAGAATGAAACGGGCCGGCCCAGCGCGGTGCGGGGTATGCGCGTGTTTGCGGGAACAGAAGAAACACGCCCGTTAGGAAATGCCATCGCTTGCCCCATAATGGAAAGTGCGCTGCCTGAGTCCCTCAGCAAGCCCCACGAGCATCTCCGTGAACTACGGGCCGACGCCATGACCGCCCCTCGCCCCTTGAGCACAACTCCTCCACCTCTACGGCGGTCCTCACATACCTGTCCCGCAGAC
The DNA here is from genome assembly GCA_021605145.1 of Aegilops bicornis. Taxonomy (NCBI): domain Eukaryota; kingdom Viridiplantae; phylum Streptophyta; class Magnoliopsida; order Poales; family Poaceae; genus Aegilops; species Aegilops bicornis. The sequence continues at coordinate 61,223 of JAHIAL010000143.1, read as the reverse complement.
CCCGAGTGTTGGCCACAAGCGAGTCGACCTGTGCGCGCCGTTGGTCGCACCATGCTGCCTAGCTCCAAAGCTCGGACTATAGACTACGTGTCAGAAATCCAAGGTCCTAGTTCTACAGGTACAAGACACAAATGCTAATATGATTCTTTAGTGCCCATTGATTACTGCAAAATGTAGGGTGTGCCATGTGTTTTGTGGTCAATTTGGTATCCTCCAAATTCTCACGGAGCTAATTAAATTGGACGCTAGCCCTATCTTATTGAGGGTTAAAGACCATTGATATCATGGAAGGAAACACATGTGTATATACACTAGTAGAAAACAGGGCATTTGTCCCGTTGGTATTTTTGTCCCGGTTCTTGAACCGACTAAAGGGTCACATTAATGCCTCTCTTTAGTCCCGGTTCTAAGAATCGGGACAGATGGGCCTCCACGTGGCCGGTGCACCGAGCTCAGACAGAGGGTTTTGGTCTCGTTGGTGGCACCAATCGACCAAAAGGCATCCACGCGTCAGCATTTTAGTGGCTGCGGTTTTTGTTTTTTTTAAGTGGGGGGGTTGGGGGTTTTGGCGGATTAATTTATGTGTTTCATATATTGTGTTAGCTAGCTAATTAATAGAGAGAAGTGTCCTCTCTTATGTCCGTGCTTGGTCGACGCCACGCATCGCATATAGAGAGGCCCTCGACACGCTAGCTAGTAAGAAAATGAAGGGAACCATTAAGCATGTAAGTTCGTCATGCATACCGAGAGAAGTGATCAATCGACCTCTCCTACTCCGAGAGATTGGTCGAACAACAAGTTTTCAGATTATCTATCCGACGCCATCGGCTACATACATATACAATATGTAAGATCTCTTACAATCCCCTAGCATTTGAAATCAACTTCCACATGGTATTCTCCGGCTTTATTGATGACGTGGTCAAGAAAGAATCCCGCCAATTCCTCTTGAATTGCTGTCATGCGATCTTGTTCTAGGAGTTCATTCCGCATCCGCCACGCCTAGTTTGAAGAAGGGGTTAATACATATATGAATGAAACTCAACAGAAATGATGGTGTAATAAAATGAAATTGTGAATATTATTGCTTACGACTTCATATTGTCTTTAGAGTAGCCCCGCTTATTTTTTCAAAGTCGTGTTGTAGATGAACTCGCACACGTAGTATCCACAGAAATTATTCCTTCTTCCCGCCACAAGCACTTTACGAGAAATAGAGGTCAATCAAACCGATAATGAAGCATTATAAATGGCATTGATGAAAGTATAGCTATAGAATCAACGGAAGATGCGCCAACTAGCTAGCTAGTAGTACTTACTGGATATGTATATCGCAGCTCCTTCGGCAGTCCCGGAGCTTCATGCGGTGAACTGCTTTCCAAACCCTGCAAGACAAAGAAAATAATTATTATTACTTGAGATATCAGGAAATGAACAAAAGTTGCCGATATGATGCGATAATGATCGATTGAACTTACTTGTTGAGCAATTTAGTCATGTCCGCATAGGTTTCGGGATCTTTTCGCCTCGGTCTAAGACGGTTACTACTCCCCGTCAAGCTTAATCTCCGTAAGAACATAGTGAAATCTGCGCATTTACGCATGTATAACTCATCAATTACATTACTATAACCTCGCCGAGTAATAAGGGAAACCGAATATGCAAACCGAAGAAAAGGGCGGCCTCCATAGATCCGGAGGCGGAGGCGCCCAAAAGGGGGAAGATATCCTCTCGGATGGTTTCCGGATTCGGATGCCAAGCCATCCCAAGCGGCGCGCCTGTGGCAAAGCCCCGGCCGAATCGTAAGTGTCTAAGGATGCTTTACATACATCCGATCTTTTACAAATTGTAGGATAACATATTACATTATGTGTTTCAGTTCGGCCCGTGGTCTCCCCCAACTATCATCATCTTCGGGGAACTCTCTGGCGCTGAAGATGGTGGAGAGCAAGACGCCTCCGCGAGCCTCTCCGCCACCCACCGCGGATGACACCGAGATGTTATCCCAAAGGACCTCTCCGGGCCATGGAGAGGGCGGGAGGCCGACAAGACGGCGCCAGAGGGTAATGCCTCGGCTGCCGAGAACATGGGGGGCACAACCCCATGGAGATCGACGACGGGGCCTTCGACTAGTCCGCCTCAAATAACACCATTCTGGAGACCCATGTGGCTCCAGAATCGAGTGAGCAACCCCCTTCAAAGGAGGGGGGGGGGGGGAGCGCCTACTCTGACGGCGACCTCCACTAATCGGGAGGCGCCGAACCCTCTGATGGACGCACTGCAACGTGCTTCCGTCATGGAGGAGCACCGTACCCTGATGGGTACGGTGGTTGAGAGGGTTCAGTCCGCCAAAAGCGGGCTGAACGAAGACTTCACCAGCCTACTAACAGGCTTTGAGGTATGCGACATAATATTTTTAGCCGCTTTTTATATGGAAAACATGCCTGTGTATAGATAGTAGTTTTCAAACTCTGTTCGCTTTTGGAAAAAAAAAAGGCTGAACAGAGGATCGAGTAATATTCGCAGGAGATAACGCATTTGTCTATTTTGATAAACAGAATTTCAAATATTGTTCCTGGCTTGATTTTTTTTCAAATATTTTAAAAATGATCGCATGTTTGAATATTGTTCCCTTCTTTTACCAAAAATGTTCAAAAGTTACTTGAATATATTTTTCCAGCAATTCATAAATGTTCATGTTTTTTTAAATTTATTCACAAATTCAACAAATAATCAGGGAATTTCAGAAAAATTGATAGTATTTTTTTAATATTGTTCACAAATTCGAACAATGTCCAGGAGTGCCAAAAAAATGTCCGAACTACATACTCAAAAAATGGCAAAATTTTCAAATTTTGTTCACCAATCCAAACAATATCTGGGGAACTGTCAACATTTTGAAAAATTGTTTGTAATTTCAAAAAACGTTCATTCTTTCAAATGTGTGTTTATAAATTCAAAAATGTTGAGAATTGCAAAACAAGTTCCAGCTTCTCCAAATTTACATACAAAAGTAAAAAAAGTCAAAACATGTGATTTCAAAACATGCTCATCAATGGGTTTTTTTTGAGATAAACTCGTGCAACTACTAACAGTGGTGAATATTTACATACAAAAGTTAAAAAAGGTACTAGTACTTGCTAACAAGCCATGTCCATCGGCAGGCCCATATGAATATTTATTTTCAAAAAAAAAAAAAGCTGTAGGCTGTGCGTACCTAGTACTACGTCCGGGAGTCGGACCTAGCGATAAGTTTATTCTACGCGCACGCACGGTCGGAATCGGATCTCTGTGCGTACGTCTATATATACTGAGCTCCACGGCCGGCCCTAGCTTTAGCTTAGCAGATCGATCTTGTAATCCCTCATCAGAGAAACAAGGGAAATACTAGGGTACAGATCGATAGATCTTGATGGAGGCGACCATGATGGAAGCGGTGGTGGCCCGTTACACCGACGAGGATATCAGGTCCCTGGTACACGACCACATCGTCGATCCGCAGGTGGAGGCCGACCTCAGAAGCATGCAGTCCCAGGTGAGCAGGGCGCTGCGGCTGCAGGAGACGGCCGAGTTCCACTCCATCGCGCAACTGCTGGACCGGGTGGACTACATCGAGCAAACCGCCGTCAAGCTCGCCCGCGAGATGGAGGAGGACGGGGGGGACCTCTGGCACGGCGCCGACGTGTTCGCCACAAGGCCCGGCGAGGAGGAGCTGGTGGCCGAGCTTCGGAGCCAGGCCGCGTGGTGCGACCAACGGCGCGCACAGGCCGACACGCTTGCGGCCGACGCTCGGGGCCTGCGGGACAGATATCTGAGGAACGCTGCAGGGATTACGGTGGAAAACAAGGATGGTGCCGGGCTCCTGCGCGCGGCGACGTCCGATTTCCAACAGCACGTGGCCATGGAGATGGACGGCGGTGGGGTGCCTGAGACTGCTAACGTGGCAAGGGTTGACATGCTCCAAATGTTATATCTACACCTCTGAAAGTAAAAGTGGCAGTGGAGGCCATCTTATGTATACGTGATTCCGAGTTACCTGGACTGGAGTGCTGATACAAGGGGGTTACATTTCAGTGTGGTATGAAGATAGTGGATTTGGGAGATTATGATGCAATTTTAGGGATCCATTGGTTGACCAAATGGGGTGCCATGACTTCTCACTAGGAAGAGAAAGTGTAAATAATTTTATAAGAATGGCAAACGAATCAAATTACAAGAAATACTGGACAAACCAACTACTAAATTACATCTTCTATGTTTAGAACAAGTAGTTAAATGGCAACAGTGAAATGATATGTGGGCTTTTACTCTCAACCGATGCTAAGCCCGGGTTAAGATGGACCCATGAACTACTTAATCATTTCATGGAGGGAAATCTCCCTTGTCTTGGCGGGCGCCGCAGTTGCCTTCTAGCTACCGACGCTGCCTCGCTTCCCTCTCTTCTATCAATACAAAGTATCAATACACCGTATTTTGATTTACTCTATTATTTTAGGACTTGTGTAAATATTTGTAGTTGTGTGTTTACATTATGTAATTCATTTGATAATGTAAATGAAGTACCAACATTATCTGAAATGACATGTTCAATGTGTTTACCACATACCAATTTTTGAGAGCATGTTTCAGCAATTGAGATTAATTTCTCTCACACTAGTAGAAAATAGGGCTTTGGTCCAGGCAGGGAAAGACCATTAATTCCGGTTCACTCCTGAACCGGGACCAATGGGGGCATAGGTCCCGGTTCATGAGGCCAGGGCGCGGGTCGGGCCTCGGGGGCCATTGGTCCCGGTTCGTCTCAGACCATTGGTCCCGGTTCCTGCACGAACCGACAAATGGGCCTCGCCTTAGCTCACTGACCTTTAGTCCCGTTGGTGGCTGGAACCGGGACCAAAGGTGTGTTTTTTTACCTCCTAAAACAAAACTATAATATTCTACAACAGCAAAAAGAATCAACTAAAAAGCTTTAATAAAACTCTAATAGCAAAAGGAATCAACTAAAAATAATCAATAAAAAATAAGATTTATGCAACTGAAATTATATAAAATTTATGGAACTAAAAAGAATCATTTTTTTGTTATGATCAACTAAAAAAACTATAAAAAATTTCAACAGCTTAAAGAGTCAACTCAAAAGATTTTATAAACATGTACTTGAAAATTAATGATGTGGCTTTGAATGGTGCATTTTGAACACACAAAAAGTCCGGAGTTCAAATAAGTTCAAAAATAAAATCCCTTTGTAATGCATTTAAGTTTTCATCCGAAACCCCGATACTTCAAAGAGATTGTCCGCTTTATACACCTAAGTGCATTCAGTTTTGCCGTAAACCTCTCAACTATTTGGCACATGCTATGTGGGTGAAATGATGATACCATGCCAACTTTCAACCTTTTCAGAGTTCATTTGTAGTGCTTTTCAATTTCAGGAGTCATTTAGCTCAATAAAATCAAGAAAGACATGAAAAACCAAATGAACTCGTAAAGGGTTGAAAATTGATGATGTGGCTTTGAATGGTGCATTTTGAACACAAAAAGTCTGGAGTTCAAATAAGTTCAAAAATGAAATCCCTTTGTAATGTATGAGTTTTTGTCCTAATCCCTAATACTTCAAAAGAGATTGTCCGCTTTTGTACACGAAGTGCATCCAACTTTTGCCGTAACCCTCTCAACTTTTTAGCACATGCTATGTGGGTGAAAGGATAATACCATGTTAACTTTCAACCTTTTCAGAGTTCATTTGTAGTGTTTTTCAATTTCAGGGTCATATAGCTCAAAAATATCAGTAAATGCATGAAAAATAACAAATGAAGTCAGAAATGGTTAAAATTGATGATGTGGCTTTGAATGGTGAATTTTGAACACAAAATAAGTCTGGAGTTCAAATAAGTTCAAAAAATGAAATCCCTTTGTAACAGATGAGTTTTCGTCCGAAACCCTGATACTTCGAAAGAGATTGTCCGTTTGCATACATGAAGTGCATCCAGCTTTTGCCAGAACCCTCTCAACTTTTTAGGACATGCTATGTGGGTGAAATGATGATACCATCCCAACTTCCAACCTTTTCGTAGTTCATTTGTAGTGCTTTTCAATTTCAGGGTCATTTAGCTCAATAAAATCAAGAAAGGCATGAAAAATACCAAATAAACTCGTAAAGGGTTGAAAATTGATGATGTGGCTTTGAATGGTGCATTTTGAACACACAAAAGTCTGGAGTTGAAATAAGTTCAAAATGAAATCCCTTTGTAATAGATGAATTTTCGTCCAAACCCTAATACTTCAAAGAGATTGTCCGCTTTTGTACACGAAAAGGTCCAACTTTTGTCAGAATCTCTTAACTTTTTAGCACATGCTATGTGGGTGAAATGATGATACCATGCCAACTTTCAACCTTTTTAGAGTTCATTTGTAGTGCTTTTCAATTTTAGGGTCATATAGCTCAAAAATATCAAGAAATGCATGAAAAATAACAAATGAAGTCTGAAAGGGTTGAAAATTGATGATGTGGCTTTGAATGGTGCATTTTGAACACACAAAAAGTCTGAGTTCAAATAAGCTCAAAAATGAAATCCCTTTGTAATGTATGAGTTTTGTCCAAAACCCTCATACTTCAAACAGATTTTCCATTTTGTACACGGCGCATCCAGTTTTTGCCGTAACTCTCTCAACTTCTTAGCATATGCTATGTGGGTGAAATGATAATACCATGCCAATTTTTAACCTCTTCAGAGTTTATTCGAAGTGCTTTTCAATTTCATGGTCATTTAGGTCAAAGAATGAACTAATATAAAAAGAATAAACCTCTAGTATTTTTTAAATAAAATTATATAAAATTAATGCAAATAAAATTATCAAAGTATTTTTTGTTCAAAACATGAATAGCAAAAAGAATTTTCATAAAGAAAGTTTTTATTTGAAACTTTAATAGCAAACTAATATAACAAAATCTGTTTTTGATTAAAACAGACATTTCAAATAACCTAAAAATTAACAAATTGAATATAATGATAAAACAAAGTAATATTAAATTGCAGGAAAAAGAATCATTAAAAAATCTATTTTTATAGTAAAATTATTCACAAACTAGTGATTCACACAAAGTTTAAAAATTCAAATTTAAACTCTTCAAATTTGAAAACTAATGGCACTAACAGAAAGTTTATAATTTTTGTGACCTAAAAGCAAAAAGAATCACTGAGAAACTGTAAGTAGAAACAAAAGAAAATTAATAAAGCAAAAAAACTAGAAAAATATAAAAAATGCCACCCACTGGGCCACCACGGCCTGAATACGACTAGAAACCCAACCATGGGCCGGGATTCAGGTCCGCAGAAGGCCTGGAAGGCCCACTGGCAGATAAAGTGACTTTAGGCCCAGAAGCTCGCATTTGAGAGGAGCTCGATGGTCAGCGCAGCCGCCGCTTATAAACCATCGCCGAAGCCTTCTCTCGCTAGCAAGGTGGGACTAAACATCCCACCGCACCGCCGCCAGCTTCTAGCATTAAGGCCTTTGGTCCCGGTTACGGCAACAATCGGGACTAAAGGTTTTTGGTCCCGGTTCAGGTTATTAACCCGACCAAAGGTCTCCTTTTCCGCCTTTGGGCTGCTGAAAAGAGATTTGGTCCCGTTGGTGGCACCAACCGACTAGTGGCGGTATTGGTCCCGATTCGCGCTAACGAACGGGGACCAATGCTCTGGGTATATAACATAGCACTTAGGAATTTTCAGTTCTCATCTCGTGATTCGCCCGACGATGCCGACGACATCGACGCCGCCAGTTACCCCGACGCCGCCTGGCCGCCTCGCCGCCGCTGCCGCTCACCATCGTCGCTGCCGCTGCTGGGAAGCACCACAAGGCCCGCTGACCTGCTCATCCTCGGGCGCCATTCGTCCACACAAGATCGATTCCGGCCACACCTCGAGCCCTCCCTCACACAGGAGCCCCCGCCTCCTTCCCTTTCCTTCTCATCGCAAGATCTATGTCATATGTTCATATGCAAAGAATATGCAAAGAAATATTTTTGGATGAAATGAGATGAGATGTGTTTTGTGGAGACGAGATGAGATGTTTGTGGAATTTTTTTCCATAGAAATTAGTGTGATATTTTTGTTCATGATGATCTTGCTCGATGAATGTTCTATGTTAAAACTCATATTAAGTTTGTTCGATGATGATTTTTTTTGTTCATGGAAATTTACTAAGTTAAAATGTTCTCGTGTTGGGGGGAGGAGGAGTCCTCAAACATATCAAGTGCAATTTATAAATTCATATGTTAAGTTAGTTGATTTAGGTTAGTGCATTTTAGGTTAGTTGAATTAGATGTGTTTTAGTTAATTAGATGTTTTTAGTTAGGAAGTAGGTTAGGTAACTAAGTAGATGTTAATTTAGGGCAGTAGTGTTTAGTTTATAGAAAAAATTCAATATAGTTTTTTACTATTTTTAGTAAGTGTTTAATAGAATTAGTTAGAAAATTAATCTAACTAGTTAAACTAGTTTATTTTTAGTAAGTACTACTTTATTTTATTTATAGTAAGTGCTTAGTTGAACTAGTTGAATTAATAAAACTAGTTTATTTTTAGTAAGAAAATTTAGGTATATGATGATCTAATTAAAATTTTATTATAAAACTAGTTTATTTTTAGTAAGAAAATTAATAGAACTAGTTTTTTAGTTAAACCAATTATTCCTACATCGACGCCGACGATGTTTATCCCGCATCCTCGCTGCCGACTCGGCAGATGAGGCCTGCTTGATCGAGAGGGCCATGTCCGGATCGGGCTCACCGGCTGGTACTTGGAGGTGCTACTGGGGCGTAGTTTGGTGAGGAGCCAAGACGTCAGGACCCGAACCTTCTTTGGTGGCGGTCGCTGGGCTGCTGATTTGCGGAGGCTTGAGGACCCCACGGAGGTGGTACGTCACCGTGTCAACGAGGAGGACGAGCACATCCGCCGCTACATGGTTGCGTTGGAGGGAAGGTTCTTCAATACCTTGCGCTTTCTTCGTGGATCTCGTGGAGCTATGATCCTATGATGGTTCCTTCTCTTGGGTGTCCACCGCCCGCCGATACCCGGCTGCTCGATAGGGTTTTAGCTGTATTAGTGATGTTATATGTATGATACTATTCGAGATGTATTTGTGATAATATTCATCATGTACGTAATGAAAGAGATGATTTAGTTCTGCTTATTGAATGCATGTTAATTTGAATACTAATTTACTTTATGATTTGGTTTTGCTTATTGAATGCTCAAATTGAAAAACTACTCCTACTTTGATTGTTCGATAGTCAACCCGTGATGAATAATAATGATCTAATTTAGTTTTGTAGTACATATTTTTAATTGTACAAGTTTAATCTTTGAATTATATGAACCAAGGAAAGGTAGTCATCGGACGACGAAAAGTCTCCCGGGAGTGCGACCGGTGCTACGATTTAATCGGGGTTTGTGCGGCAGACCTCACCGAAGAAGATCGGCGCTTCGCATTAAGCTCCAGGAGACCTTCGATGTTGGAACGGTACGCAACAATGACTAGTGTCTTTTCGTAATTAAGCACGACTTCTGCTTCTTCAACGTGTAATTTTTTTGTCTTTCTATATTCGACTAGCTTATCCCATGCCATGCAAGACGCTACTGTTGGGGAACGCAGTAATTTCAAAACAATTCCTACGATCACGCAAGATCTATCTATGTGATGCATAGCAACGAGAGGGGAGAGTGTTGTCTACGCACCGTGAGACCGAAAGCGAAGCGCCATGACAATGCGGTTGATGTAGCCGCACGCCTTTCACAATCCGACCGATCCTAGCACCGAAGGCAATGACACCTCCGTGATCTCGCACATCGCTTCGCTTTCGGTGACGTCCCACAAACTCTAGATCCAGCTGAGGCTGAGGGAGAGTTTTGTCAGCACGACGGAGTGATGATGGTGATGATGGAGTTACCGACGCAGGGCTTCACCTAAGCACTGCAACGATATGACCGAGGTGGAATATGGTGGAGGGGGGCACTGCACACGGCTAAGACAACTGTCAACTTGTAGCCTTTAGGGTGCCCTCCCCAGATATAAAGGAGCAAGGAGGGGGCCAAGCACCTCATAGGGTGCGCCTAAGGGGGAATCCTACTCCTACTAGGAGTAGGTTCCCCATTTCCTAGTCCAACTAGGAGGGGAAGGAAAGAGGAGGAGGGGAGAAGGAAAGAGGGGGCCGGCCCCCCAAGCCCTAAACCAATTCGGTTTGAGCCTAGGGGGGGGGGGGCGCCCCACAGCTCCCTCGCTGCCCTCTATTTCTACTAAGGCCCATGAAGGCCCATTGACTTCGGGGGGGTTCCGTAATTCCCCAGACTCCAAAGATTTATCCGGTGAACCCCGTAACCTTTTCGTGTCCGAATATAACCTTCCAATATATCAATCTTTATGTCTCGACCATTTCGAGACTCCTCGTCATGTACGTGATCTCATCCGGACTTTGAACAACCTTCAAAGACATCAAAACACATAAACTCATAATACCAAACGTCATCGAACGTTGTTGCAAGGACCCTACGGGTTCGAGAACTATGTAGACATGACCGAGACACATCTCCGGTCAATAACCAATAGCTGAACCTCGATGCTCATATTGGCTCCGTGATATTCTACAAAGATCTTTGTTTGCCGAATCAAGATAACAACATACGTTGTTCCCTTTGTCATCGGTGATGTTACTTGCCCGAGATTCGATCGTCCAGATCATCATACCTAGTTCAATCTCAAGCTACGGCAAGTCTCTTTACTGCTCCGTAATGCATCATCCCTGGACTAACTCATTAATCACATTGCTTGCAAGGCTTATAGTGATGTGCATTACCGAGAGGGCCCGTAGATACCTCTCCGAAACACGGAATGACAAATCCTAATCTCGATCTATGCCAACCCAACAAACACCTTCGGAGACACCAGAGAGCATCTTTATAATCACCCAATTACGCTAGGACGCTTTGATAGCACACAAGGTGTTCCTCCGTATTCGGGAGTTGCATAATCTCATAGTTAGAGGAATATGTATAAGTCATGAAGAAAGCAAAGTAGTAATGAAATCAGAACGATCATAATGCCAAGCTAACGAATGGGTCTTGTCCATCACATTATTCTCTAATGATGTGATCCTGCTCATCAAATGACAACACATGTCTATGGCTAGGAAACTTAACCATCTTTGATTAACGAGCTAGTCTAGTAGAGGCGCATTAGGGACACTTTGTTTGTCTATGTATTCATACATGTACTAAGTTTCCGTTAATACAATTCTAGCATGAATAATAAACATTTATCATGATATAAGGAAATATAAATTACAACTTTATTATTGCCTCTAGGGCATATTTCCTTCCGCCTCCCACTTGCTATAGAGTCAATAATCTAGTTCACATCGCCATGTGATTTAACACCATTAGTTCACATCACCATGTGATTAGTTCACATCGCCATGTGACTAATACCCAAAGGGTTTTACTAGAGTCGATAATCTGGTTCACATCGCTATGTGATTAACACCCAAAGAGTACTAAGGTGTGATCATGTTTTGCTTGTGAGAGAAGATTAGTCAATGGGTCCATCACATTCGTGAGCCGTATGTATTTTGCAAATTTCTATGTCTACAATGCTCGCATGGAGCCACTCTAGCTAATTGCTCCCACTTTCAATATGTATCCAGATTGAGACTTAGAGTCATCCGGATCAAGGTCAAAGCTTGCAAGAACAGTAACTCTTTACGCATTTAACTCTTTATCACCTCCATAACAGAGAGAAATATCTCCTTATTCCATTAAGGTTAATTTTGATCATTGCCTAGTGATCCACCTCGATCACTATTGCCGTCTGCCACATCGACGGCAAAGGGGTCTTTGCCGTCTGTCATGGACGGCAAAGAGCCTCAGATCGCTTCTTTTTTATTCTGTTTTTCTTATATCCAACAATTATCACATCAAATATATCACAACACATATATATCCATCACATAAATATCTAGCACATATATATCCAACATAATAAATATCCAAAGATATATATATATCCATCCATACATACATAGTAGGTTGCACATAGTCCCATCAATCCATACATATTACAATATGCAAAGTTTCATCATAGCAATCTAGTTTCATCATAGCAAGCGAGCGTAATACAAGAAGTGCATCAAAGGAAAAAACAAGCAATCCATCATAGGATGTCAAGCTTCCGTGAAGTGAATGAAACCTGCAAAATGACAAATAAGAAAGTTAGAAAAAGAATAGAAGAAGAAGAAGAAGACTAGAAGAAGAAGTATATGCCATTTATTTGCTAACTTAGGTGAACCGGATCATTTATGAGCTAAAATAGTTGAAATGGATCGTTTAAGAGCTAAGTTAGGTGAAATGGATCATTTATGAGCTAAGTTATGTGAAATGGATCGTTTATGAGCTAACCTATGTGAAATGGGTCTTTTATGAGCTAACCTAGGTGAAATAGGTCGCTTATGAGCCAACCTAGGTGAAATGGGTCGCTTATGAGCCAACCTAGGTGAAATGGGTCGCTTATGAGCCAACCTAGGTGAAATAGGTCGCTTATGAGCTAACCTAGGTGAAATGGGTCGCTTATGAGCTAACATAGGTGAAATGGGTCGTTATGAGCTAACCTAGGTGAAATGGGTCGCTTATGAGCCAACCTAGGTGAAATAGGTCGCTTATGAGCTAACCTAGGTGAAATGGGCCGCTTATGAGCCAACCTAGGTGAAATGGGTCGCTTATGAGCCAACCTAGGTGAAATGGGTCGTTTATGAGCTAACCTAGGTCAAATGCATCATTTATGAGCTAACCTAGGTGAAATGGATCATTTTGGAGCTAACTTAGTTGAAATGGGTCGCTTATGAGCTAACTAAGGTGAAATGCCACGCTTTTGAGCTAACTAAGGTGAAATGGATCGCTTTTTAGCTAACTTAGGTGAAATGGGTCATTTTGGAGCTAACCTAGGTGAAATGGGTCATTTTGGAGCTAACCTAGGTGAAATGGGTCATTTTAAAGCTAACGAGGTAAAATGGATCATTTAGGAGCTAATCTACGTAAAAGGGGTCATTTTAGAGCTAACTTGGATAAATTGGATCACTTGTAAGCTAACTAAGGTAAAATGAGTCACTTTAGAGCTAACTTAGGTAAAATGGATCGGTTATGAGCTAACTAAGCTAATTATGCAATTTTTGACATAAGTAAGCTTATTAAGTCATTTTGAAGGAAAAGAAGCTAACTCTAGGTCATTATGGTAAGCATATTGGAGGAAATAAAGCTAAGTCTAAGTCTAGAGAAACTTACCGTGATCAGGAGGTGTAGGAGCGGGCTGCCTCGTGCAGTAGTCGGAGAAGGATCGTATGATGCTTCTCGAGTTAAGCTGCACCAAAGATCATTTCCAATGTCTCGTTAGCATTATGACACTCAAATGTTAAGACTAGCAAGTAATTTCCATTCAAATTAAACTCACCGTGCTCCTGTGAGCAATCACTGCATCAAGTGAGCGTCCGACCGACTTCTCGCACACGCATCGCACATTTGGTTTTCACAACAGAGTCATACTAGTTAGTAATGAGACTCAAATGTTAAGACTAGCAAGTAATCTGCAGAAGAAACTTACCACAAGGAGCTCGTGACATGGCCCTTGCTCGCATGTCATTCCGTGCCCTCTCCTCCTCCAACATCTTTGTCGCCTCTCCTCCAACTCCCGCCGCCTCTCCGCCGCCTCCGCCGTAAGTTTCTCCGTTCTATCTCTCTCACTCAGATAGCAGCCTGCAACACCACTCACATGACCATTTGTAATCATTGATGGAAGCGCACACAATGTAATGGAGAAAGATAGCCGAGTACGTATAACTAACCTTGAAGGCGAAGTTGACCGGCTGCTCACGAGGCCTTATCTCAGAGTGGAGCTCGATCAAGGCGTGCCTTGATCTCCTGGAGAGTGCTAGGACAACGGATAAGTCCATCTCCCATGGCTATGGAGCCATGGGACCTCCCGCCACCAGATATCATCAAGAATCTCAGATCAATGGGACCTCGACTCTAAGTTAAAGTCCTCCCTTTCCTCGCCTTCCCCGATCTCTATATTGCACAAGCTTTTCGTATGGAGATGTTGGTGAAGTTCTTGGATCATCGAGGTCGACGCAGAGAATGCCTTTGACTTTCTTGTAAGGGCCAAGGTGGGGCTATGGCATACAGTCGTATACACCTCGCACCTTATCCGCCTTTATTGTAGCGTATTCGAAAGAGAGAAACAAAGTAAATTAGGACATGTTTCATCATTGTCATATTTCTCTTTGCATGATCATGTAGTTGACATCGTATTTGTGGCAAAGCCACCTTGATAATCTTCATACATGTCGCTTCTTTGATTCATTGCATATCCCTAAGACATCACGGGAGGCATTCATATAGAGTCATATTTTGTTCTAGCTTTGAGTTGTAATTCTTGAGTTGTAAATCCATATAAGTGTGATGATCTTCATTATTAGAGCATTGTCCTAGTGAGGAAAGGATGATGAAGACTATGATTCCCCCACAAGTCGGGATGAGGCCTCTGACTTTATAAAAATAAAAGAGGCCAAAGATGCCCACCAAAAAGAAAAAAAGAAAAAAAAAGGGGAAAAGAAAAGAGAAAAAGAGAGAAGGGATAATTGCTACTATCTCTTTTTCCACACTTGTGCTTCAAAATAGCACCATGATCTTCATGATAGAGATTCTCATATGTTGTCACTTTCATATACCGTGGGAATTTTTCATTATAGAACTTGGCTTGTATATTCCAATGATGGGCTTCCTCAAAGTGCCCTAGGTCTTCGTGGAGCAAGCAAGTTGGATGCACACCCACTTAGTTTCTTTTGTTGAGCTTTCATATATTTATAGCTCTAGTGCATCCATTGCATGGCAATCCCTACTCACTCACATTGATATCTATTAATGGGAATTCCATATAGCCCGTTAATACGCCTAGTTGATGTGAGACTATCTTCTCCCACTTTTTGTCCTCACAACCACCATATACCACCATAGTGATATGTCCATGGCTTGCGCCATGTATTGCGTAAGAGTTGAAAAAGCTGAAGCGCTGCTAAAAAGTATGAAACAATTGCTCGCTCACATCGGGATTGTGCATGATGGGAGTATTTTGTGTAACGAAAATGAAGCATGGCCTAACTATATTATTTTGTAGGGATAAGCTTTCTTTGGCTATGTTATTTTGATAGGACATGATTATTTGTTAGTATGCTTTGAAGCATTATTATTTTTATGTTTTATAAGCTTTTATCTTGAATCATTTGGATCTGAACATTCATGCCACAATAAAGAAAATTACATTGAGAATTATGCTAGGTAGCATTCCACATCAAAATTTCTTTTTATCATTTACCTACCGAGGACGAGCAGGAATTAAGCTTAGATGCTTGATACGCCTTCAACGTATATATAATTTTTTATTGTTCCATGCTATTATATTACCCTTTTGGATGTTTACGGGCTTTATTTTACACATTTATATCATTTTTGGGACTAACCTACTAACCGGAGGCCCAACCCATATTGCTGATTTCTTCCTATTTCAGTATTTCGAAGAAAAGGAATATCAAACGGAGTCCAAACGTAATGAAACCTTCGGGAGCGTGATTTTTGGAACGAACGAGATCCGGAGAGCTTGGAGTGCAAGTCAAGAAGCTCCCGAGGACCCCACGAGATAGGGGGCCGCCCCCCTGTAGGGCGAGCCCCCTGTATCGTGGGCCCCTCGGGCGGCCACCGACGTACTTCTTCTTCCTATATATACCTACGTACCCCGAAAACATCCAGGAGCACCACGAAACACAATTTCCACCACCGCAACCTTCTGTATCCGCGAGATCCCATCTTGGAGCCTTCGCTGACACTCTGCCGGAGGGGGAATCGACCACCGAGGGCTTCTACATCAACATCCTTGCCCCTCCGATGAGTTGTGAGTAGTTTACCATGCACTCCACGGGTCCATAGTTATTAGCTAGATGGCTTCTTCTCTTTTGGATCTCAAGACAATGTTCTCCCCTCTTGTGGAGATCTATTCGATGTAATCTCTTTATGTGTGTTTGTCGAGATCCGATGAATTGTGGGTTTATGATCAGATTTATCTATGGATAATAATTGAATCTTCTCTCAATTCTTTTATGTATGATTGAGTTATCTTTGCAAGTCTCTTCAATTATCAGTTTGGTTTGGCCTACTAGATTGATCTTTCTTGCCATGGGAGAAGTGTTTAGCTTTGGGTTCAATTCATGTGTGTTCTTACCCAAAGGATGTAAAGGGTTGCAAGACACGTGTTGTATTGTTGCCATCGAGGATAACAGGATGGGGTTTATATCATATTGCATGAGTTTATCCCTCTACATCATGTCATCTTGCTTAATGCTACTCGCTCTTATGAACTTAATACTCTAGATGCGTGTGAGTCGGTCGATGTGTGGAGTAATAGTAGTAGATGCAGCAGTGAGTCGGTCTACTTGTTATGGACGTGATGCCTATATACATGATCATGCCTAGATAATCTCATAACTATGCGCTTTTCTATCAATTGCTCGACAGTAATTTGTTCACCCACCGTAATACTTATGCTATCTTGAGAGAAGCCTCTAGTGAAACCTATGGGCCCCGGTTCTATCTCTTATCATATTTGCTTTCAATCTACTTTTATTTGCATCTTTACTTTTTGCATCTATATTATAAAAATACCAAATATATTTATCTTATCATACTATCTCTATCAGATCTCACTTTCGAAGTGGCCGTGAAGGGATTGACAACCCCTTTATTGCATTGGTTGCGTAGTTCTCGCTTTGTTTGTGTAGGTGCGTGGGACTTTTGAGGAGCCTCCTACTGGATTGATACCTTGGTTCTCAAAACTGAGGGAAATACTTACGCTACACTTGTCGCATCACCCTCTCCTCTTCGGGGAAAAACCAACGCTTAGCTCAAGACGTAGCATCAGACACTATAGTAGGCTCTCCAAGAGTACCTAGAGATCCAGTCAAGGTATGCCTAGTTTTGACATAGTGCGTATATAGTAAATGCTCATTTCATTGTGTGCAAGTGCAAGAGATGCGTATGTTTCATTATGTGGTGTTGTTTTGTTATAATCTCATCCTTTTGTGTTCACAGACATCGGAAAGTATGCATATTTATCTTCCAAGGAGATGAGTAACTAGTTTGTTTCACCTTGCGAGGGGGTGCAATGAAGATAAGATTGAGGATTTCCAAGTACAAGATGTTAGGAAGGAGCCTTGCAAGAGAAGTAGGAGCTGCGTCGAGCCTCTTCAACTCGCTGTCGTAAGTCACCGTATGCAACTCAACAGCTCAATTCCTTGTTTGTTCCGTGCATAGTTAATTTGCTCTTTTCAATTGCTTTATTTGTCCTCGCTAATGAGATGCCCAAATAATCATGCCTAATGTTCGGTACTTGTATAACTATTAGTTGATAGAATTAAAGGCCTTACCATTTAATTACTCTCGAAGTGTGCTCAAGCTTTGAAGTCTATTAACCAACTATTATTGCATGAGGCTCACAATCTAGTTTATACTACGCTAATAATTGCATAGTTTTGCCTCGCTGTAGTATGTTTGTATGAAACCCTCTCGCTGTTCATTATGCTCCCTAAGACTTTAATTGAGATAATGGAATGGCCAACTACTTATGACACGATACGCAACGTGTTGTCTAAATTTGTAACTTGTCCGTGTTTTCGATTGGGCCCCAACATCATGCTCCTCCGGTGAACTAAGAGGATTTCGTATGCGTGCTGCATGCACCATCTTTCTTATAATTTTTAAAATATCACCGCTTATGCTTCATGACGTGTAACATTATTGTTAGTCCTGTTTTGCCATGTAGTACAAAATAGTGTCTTGCTCGCTTCAATCGTTGTAACTATATTTTGCCCTAGTCATGTGTACTTACGTAAACATTTCATGATGAAGTGACATCAACACAAAGATCTCATGGAGCAAAGGCACGGCCGCTACCGAATGATTATGGATTGAATTGGAATGTGCTGATGTTCTCGAGCATCAACTAGAGGTGGCAAGACAACGTGTACATGATTGTCAACATTTAATCAACAAGTTGAGACTCGACATGCGTGTATTAGATTGAGGAGTCAAAAAATGAAACAAGACACCGAGGTAACCATGAAGGAATTGGAGATTTTGCAGATTGAAATTTGTGCTACCTGAATCCGCCAATCGATTATAGTTCAAATGGAGTTAAGTTGATGCGTCATTCATGATGTATGAGTCAGTATTTGCCCAAAGGTATGTAATTTGCTATTTGTGTATGCTTTATTAACACCGTGTCGAACCATAATGCCCAAAGGGTATAATCGGCTGTAATTTCTTTATTGTATAGTGTAGGATTATTCTACCTTTCTATGCCTTGATCTCTTTGTTGTATAGTGTATGCTTTTTAGAGGTGATAGTATTGAGTAGGATAATTCTTTGAATATGCTATATCGCTCAAACGGGGCCAACTTCGCCCGACCATGGTCTCTTCACGGGCCAGACGATCCATGGGTCATGTACGGGCCGTCGGATCCATGGGCCTTCAATGGGCCGTCGGACCCATGTGCCTTCAATGGGCCGTCGGAACCATGGGCCTTCAATGGGCCGTCGGATCCATGGGCCTTCTACGTCTCGTAGGATCCATGGGCCTTGTAAGGGCCGACTCATTTATGGATATTGTACGGGCCATTAATGGGCCGTAGACGGGCCTTTGATGGAAATCGTACGTTTTATGGGCTGACCATAACGGGCCGTTAATAGGCCGTATTTGGTGATGCTATGAAAATGGCCCAACAGATTAACGGTCCACAAACGGGCCGACTATAACGACGGGCTGAATTTGGCCCACAAGCAGAAAATGACAGTAACGGGCCGTAAGTAACCGAATGCTGCAAATGAGCCCAAGAATAAATGGGCCCTCAGAAGGCTGAAAGATAACTTGGGCTGGAAACAGCCCAATGGATTAACGGGCCATTAATGGGTATAAAGTGATACACTATTCACGGGCCGCCACCACGAAGCGTTTATGGGTGTAAAGTGATACATCGCTCATTACAGGCCATTTTCAACACGGGCCGTTAATGGGCCAATAGTTACAAAGGGCCTCATATGGGCCGAAAGACGTCATGGGCCATACATGGGCTAGAAGTGAAAACGGGCTGAAATCATATTGGATGGCCCAGATGATGCTACTGGGCCTAATTCGGATAGGGCGTAACGGGCCTTGTGTTAGCGGGCTGTAAATGGGCTATACGCGAACTGGCCGTTAACATGCTTCATGGGCCGCCCGCCACCTTCGACCAAGTCAAACGGGCCGCCTTTTTCACGTGAATGGGCCACTATTGGGTCGCGCCACGTGTCGAATTTATCATAGGCGCCTTTCTCTCCAATGAGTGGATGACATCCGCCCCAACGATGAGCCGACACGCAGTTTTCCTCCAGCCAATGATGATTTTACACGTGGAAAATCCCCATTGGTCAGGGCTGTTAATGGGTTATCGGATCCAAAACCCGACCCGATAGCTTAACGCCGTTCCACTACGGTGGATGCCACGTGTTGGTCACCCTTGAAGAAAGCACTTCTGTGACGCGCAATTTATCGTCATGGAAGTGGACACTTCCGTGATGATAATTTTGGTAATGTCATGGAACACTTCTACGACAAAGACAGTGTATGACTATCTTGATTCTCGCTATAAATTTGTCATGGATGTACATGGATGACAAAAACGCGACCATCGTGGGACAAACACGTATCATCATGGAAGTGTATTTTTTTGTAGTGCTGCCTCGCCTCCATCATCTCCTAAGAAGATCCCCGAGGGCTAAGATTGTTGTGGAAGGATATAGGTCAAATCGCAAAACATACGCTTCAGATGTTACTATCATAAATGGGAAAAGAACATGGTGTGCTTACACAAAGACCTTTGTTCACTTACGCCTTTGTTAACGGCCGGCCCCTTGAGGGTGCTGCTCGCAACGCCGCCCCCATAACAGACCCCTCGATAGGGATTTCTTCCTTGCTTGGAGGCCTCCGCCTTTCAAGTCTTCGAGGCGGCCCTTTTCTTCCCGTGGGGAGGAATATCGGATTCTTCTCCGCTCATCCTCCGACACGTGAATTCCACTTCTTGACACGGTGCGTAACGCATCACCGGTATGGAGGCTACTCGACCTCTCCACCCCTCTCCTTGTCTTCCCCGATGGCACTTGATATGGTGCACGAGCCAAGATCCCGGTTAACACCGGATCCGCTGAATCTTTCGGAAGAGGCGCCGAACACCTGATCCTCTCTCGCTTTTTTTATCCAACCCTAGTCAAGATGGTTTTTCGTAACAAAGTTACGGTGAATATAACAACAACACGCTCGTTGTGGAGTGCCATCAAGTATCCGGATGGTTGCAATAGAGGCATGCATCCTCTGTTGTGTCCAGACACTTTATTCGTGATCCAAAGAATAATTGATACATCCCTTCGAGCGTCGTGCCGAAGAAGTGCTGAACAGTTAGCGATCCTTCCAGATTGAACTCCCACATACGGAGAGGTCGTCGCTGGCATGGCAGGACCCGATGAACTAGCATTACTTGAATTACTTTGACAAGACCAATGTCCTTTTTGATGGGATCCTGAATTCGACTTTGCAATGTACGCACATCATCAACCAATCCCTAGTCCAGCCCCTTGTTGACCCATGATGCAAGTGCGCGGGGGACAGGAGCGAAAGGTAGGGCAGCACCACTTTCTACCCTCGGGTGTGGATATAAAACCACCCTGCCATAGGTCGGACACTTCCGGAAGGAACCTTGGCCATAAAGCATCTACACCTTTTGCTTATTATAGCGCCCAAGACTCAAGGTGTCTCCCGCCGATTATCTTCGGCTCACATTGAAGGTCTTGGGGCCATAAGTCAAGTGTGGGGTAATGCCGAGGAAGGCCTCACACACGATGATGAACGCCGAGATGTGAAGGAAGGAACTGGAGCTAGATCATGGAAATCTAGCCCGTAATAGAACATGATCCCTCTATCAAAGGTATGAAGACCGAAGCCAAGCCCTCAGAGGAAGTGAGAGATGAATACGACACTCTCAGTGGGTTTGGGAGTAAGGATAACCTGCCCTTGAGCAGGAAGCCAGTGAAGGATTTCAGCGGTCAAGTACCTAGCATCCCTAAGCTTCATGATGTCCCCCTCTGTGACAGAAGTGGCCATCCATCGGCCTTGAAAGTTGGATCCGGACATTTTTGGAGGTCCGAAGCGCTTGGGCTGAGCCTCGGGTGTTGAAACTCGAGGTGGGAGGAGGGAAGGATCAAGCGGAGAGAAAAGGATAGGTCTTGACCCCTTTATAAAAGTGATGAATGTCAAGCGCCCTCCGCGCACCCGCTTGGAACTTGCCTAATCTAAGGAATTATACTAATAGAACGGTTGGGTTACCCACACTCGTATTGATGAGAATCCTACAATAAGGGACACGATCTCCTGCTCGACAAGACGTACAATAAAACCTCCACGCTATACGTGTAGTGGTAGGTTGGAAAACAGTTCGAATAAAAACCGGGCCGCGACGTGATGTCATGCTATGAAGAAGTTGTCAGCAGATTAGACTCGCGAAATATTATACTCTGTACGGTGGTATGTGGAATTTGTTTTGCAGAGCCGGACACGATTCTCGTGTTCAAGATCTACTTTGGAGTATTCGGGGAAGGAACCCGCCTTGCAATGCCGAAGACAATCATGGGGGACTCATCGTCATTGAAGCCTGGTTCAGGGGCTACTGAGGGAGTCCTCTATTAAGGGGTCCTCGAACAGCCGGACTATATACTTTAGCCAGACTGTTGGACTATGAATATACAAGATAGAAGACTTCGCCATGTGGCCGGGTGGGACTCTCCTTTGCATGGAAGGCAAGCTTGGCGATTCAGATATGTATATTTCCTTCTCTATAACCAACTCTGTGTAACCCTAGCCCTCCGTGTCTATATAAACCGGAGGGTTTAGTCCAGAGGACAAGAACAATCATAATCATAGGCTAGCTTCTAGGGTTAGCCTCTACGATCTCGTGGTAGATCAACTCTTGTAATACTCATATCATCAAGATCAATCAAGCAGGAAGTAGGGTAATACCTCCATAGAGAGGGCCCGAACCTGGGTAAACATCGTGTCCCTCACCTCCTGTTACCATTAGCCTTAGATGCATAGTTCGGGACCCCCTACCGGAGATCCGCCGGTTTTGACACCACGAGCTGGTGCTTTAGCCATACGAATAAAGTGGTTGTCGGTGTCAAAACCGCATGGATCTCCCGTAGGGGTCCTTAACTGCAAGGCCTAGGCGGATGGTAACAGTGACAAGGGACACGATGTTTTACCTGTGTTCGGGCCTCTTTGATGGAGGTAAAACCCACGTCTGCTTGATTGATATGGATATTGTGGATGTTTACAAGAGTGGATCTACCACGAGATCAAGGAGGCTAAACCCTAGAAGCTAGCCTATGGTATGATTGTAAGGGTTGTTGTGATTCTAGTCCTACGGACTAAAGCCATCCGGTTTATATAGACACCGGAGAGGGCTAGGGTTACATAGAGTCGGGTACAATGGTAGGAGATCTACCTATCCAGACGCCAAGCTTGCCTTCCACGCCAAGGAAAGTCCCATCCGGACACGGGAGAAGTCTTCAATCTTGTATCTTCATAGTCTTGGAGTCCGTCGATGATGATAGTCCGCCAATAATAGTTCGGCCGATGATGGTAGTCCGCTATCCTGACACCCCCTAATCCAGACTCCTTAGTAGCAGCCCCGAACCAAAGGCTTCAATGATGATAAGTCCGCCAGATATTGCTTGGCATTGCAAGGCGGGTTCTCCTCCAAATGATAGAAGATTGTGAACACTTGTGATAGTGTCCGCTCGCAAAATAAATTCCACATTCCACCGTGAGAGAGAATAATAATATATACACAAGTTCAATCTTGACGCTTTTTGTGGCATGACGTCACACCACTACCAAGCCATTACTCAATTGTTTCTCACTTTACCACCTCAACAAGATTTAGCGGCGGTTTCTTGGCACGCCTTGTCGGGCAAGGTAGATCGTGTTTCTTAATCCAGGATTCTCATCAATACGGACGTGGTAACCCAACCGCCGCCATTGATGGTGACGCTTTGGGGAGATAAGTGTTTTACCAGGCCGGTGGGGACAGCGTAAAGACTTCGGGCCTCGCCCATATAAGGGATAAGGATTCACCTTCTCACCCACGCCTTCTTCCTCCTTTGCTTATCCATCTCCACAAGACTCGAGCTCCAGCGCCCAAGTTCACAAGATCTCGCCTCAACCTTCTCCGACCATGTCCTGAGCGGGAGGTAAATTGTTGGCCTCCACCGCTATGAGGAGCACATCGCTAAACCGCGCGGGCGCCGATACCTTTCCGGCGACGCCAGACCGGCCGCCTGGACGAGGGGCAGCTTCATCCCCACCCCTGTGCCCCATGAGAGGGTCGCTTTCCATCCCCACTTCCTCCGCGGACTGGGCTTTCCACTTCACCCCTTTGTCCGGGGGCTCATGTTCTTCTACGGCCTGGATTTCCATGATCTAGCGCCGAACTTCATCCTCACCATCTCGGCGTTTATCGTCGTGTGTGAGGCCTTCTCCGCATCCGCCCCACCAAGCTTGTGGCTCAAGACCTTCAATGTCAAGCCGAAGGTTGTGAAGGGCACCTGCCGGAGGCGGAGGGCGCCATGTTGGGCAAGATGCCCAATGTTCTTTGGTTCAAGGCCTTCGTGGAATCCGCCAAGGGGTGGCAATCGGGTGGTTCTACATCACCGAGCCGCTGCGTGACCCTACATGGGCGGGCGGGCCCGAAGTTCAGATCTGGTATCCCCACGCAGCTTACCTCCTCGGAAAGAAGGGCTTGTCAGGGCAGTTCGGAGGAGCCGACGGACTCCAAGCTCAGTATCAAGAAGTCGTGAAGAAGCTCAGCTGGTTAACGTGGTCCAAGTCATGCTCGCCCACGGATTCTCCCATGCCAAGAGCGGGCATTCAATCTGTGGGAGTTCGATCCTAACAGCACCAGCGCGCTTAAGAAAGCTCTTCGACACGACGTGATAAGGCGCCTGGAGGGTGCTGTTAAACGCCAAGCCCGCATCCACAACCGAAGATCGCGGATTTCGCCTCGTAGCGCCAGCCGACGAGGTAAGTGATTCTACCCCTTTACGACACTTGTTTTTCATAGTTTGACTCTATGCGGGTTTTAATTTTTCCTTTGACAGACTGGATGAGGAAGGCGGAGCAGACACCGCGGGCCCTATGCCGTAATCCAGTGACGCCTGCCTAGCGGGTTGCCGCTGGTTCCGCACCGCACGTGGTGCCGGAGAAGAAGGCCAAGAAGGAGGCCACGGGTGCTCGAAAGAGTGCCTGCTTTCAGGTGTCCGACGATCAAGGACTCCTCCCCGAAAACGAGGAGGAGAAAGAGGACTCTCTCCAGGAGGAGAGAGGAAGAGGAAGGCTTCCAACAGGGGAGGCCAAGGGTCGAAGAGGGAAGGACTATTCCCCGGACAGCTCCGCCAACATCAACGTTGGCGAGGAAGAATGGCCTTCAAGGGCCAGCCTCCGGCGAGATCGTAAGTATCCTGATCCTCAATGATTTATAATTTTTTTCTGGCCACATAGTGTCATTCTAATGCCGCATGCTGCCTCGTAGTCCGCCATGATGATCTCCCGCTTTTTCGAGCGGTCGTTGGCTCCGCCGGATGTAGACTCCATCCCACCGCCTCCACCCCCGCGACACCGAGGACGCTGAGGTGGGATCCCAAGAAGGGACCCATCGGGGAGGCTCCGGAGGCGCCAACGAGGCATCCTCCCGACTTATGCGCCGACTCCACATCGTAACTCCGCAGTGGTTCCGGAGTCTCGGCCAGGCGCCCTTCGAACGAAGGGCAAGACCGTGACGCCGGGCTTCCTGGCCCAACCTGAAGGCGCCGAGCAATTTGTTGGAGGCGCTTATAGGGCGCTTCCATCGAGGAAGAACACCGCACTATTATGAGTGCGGTGATCCAAGGTGCAGCTTCGCCAAGAGCGGGCTGACCAAGTTCGCAGGAGCCTTCTATCGTGCCAGGTAAGAAGTTAAAATATGCAATGTAATACCGCATAGACAAAGTAGCCCGATGCTCGGTTCGTGTTCGAAAAGAAAAGCCGACCGAGGATCTGGAAAAAAAGAGATATACGAGGTTGCTAAAAAATTATGTCAATATGGGTTTGCGACGCTACCACCTCGCCAGACCGATCAAGTGAGGTCGGTGTGCTTTGAAAGCAGGAGCTCGAGCGGTCCGAGCAAGAGCTCGGCTGCGCCAGGAAGCAGCTCGGTGACAAAGAAGGTGAGTAACACCACTTTGAACTTGTACCTCATGTAAAAGGATTTGAGGTTGCAACAAAAAATAACAAGGATAACATGGGTACCGTAGGGCCACGAACGAGGTGGCTAATCGAGGAGGCCGGTTCCGCGCCGAACGCAATGCGCTGCTGCACGGGCAGAGCGAGAAAAGCAGGAGGCGGGGTGGCGGTGGTTCAGCAAGAGGCCTGTGCTCTCATGGAGAAGCATGAGAATTTGGAGCGTGACTCAAAGACTTCGAGAGTCCGAAGCTTGCCTCAGCTCTCGAAAAGTGCTAAACCCGCCAAGGCCGAGGCCCATAAGTCCTTCTGTGAGATTGAGTTGATGAGGAAGATAGCGGCGGTAAGGCATTTTTCATGCAAAGCAAGCATGTGAATGTAAATTACGGTTACTTACCCGAATTCGGAGCTCTCCAGGCTTGCAGATCTGCCTCAGCAGTGTGCGATGCCGCCGCATTCTACCGGAGCCGAGGAGGGAGCTCAATGTAGAAGGTCTTCTCGGGTCTCAAGATGTCGAGGCCGCCATCCGGTGCCTTCTAGCGACCACCAAGCAGCTGGTCGAAGCTCCACAAGGCGGCCGAAGAAGCCATGAAGGGCCTCATAGTCCCGGCTGTGGGCTCGGAGAGGCCATGCTCGAGGAATACTTCGCCTCGCGGCGACGGCTGGTGGTGCGTGCCCTCGGGTGGAGGTTATCAAGCGCTCTACCAGTATTGAAGGTGCTCGTCGGGCCCTTGCCCGCCAAAGGTGCATTAGCCGGATGCAGAAGCTAATCATCGACGCGCCACCACCGGGCAAGGAACATCGTGACGCCCAAATCTACTATAAGGCTGTCCAAGGGGTGCCCGCAAGATTGGGCGGATGAGTGCCCTGTGGATGTAATTTCGAGTAAATTAGCAATGTGTTATCCTGCGGCGCCGAAAACTTTGTTCATATGCGCTTAAGCAACGCTTGTTAATTTAAAATATTACCTTCAGGCGGCCGCTTATTAAATCTCGAGAGATGGCAAGTCGTCGGCTTCAGCCCCCATGCCACGAAGTGCCGGGTGTTCGGGATAAACTTGAGCGCTTTAGTTCCCATTTTTGGGTCCATCGAGGAGGCGCTCAACACAACGTAACAAGGCAACCGGACTTATAGTGCTTGAACACTCTCACTTAGCCATAGAATTCTATAATTTTAAATTTCGGCGAAGCCCCTAGTATTCGGAGGACCGGAATTGGGCGCTATCCACGCCTTCATCGGACATTGTCCGGAACTTCGTCAAGGGCGAGGGTCTTTAAGGACCCGAAGGACCTCTCAACAGCGACCGGGCCTCTCGCCTTATCATGACAAATAGTTTTAGCTTTCTCCATCGAGGTATGCTAACCCGGCTCAACCGGGCGCAATCGCAGTGGTTCTCAAGGTGCTACCTTAGCCGATAGAACGGAACGTAAGGTGCCAAACATAGAGCCGCAAAACCCAACTATTGACCCAAGACATGATTCGGAGCCGATTCATATAATGCTATAAGTTGGGGTGCCGCACTTGTGAAAGTGTATGGACTTTATCACACCATAATGCGGAGAACATAAGCCCTCGGTGTATTTGGCCAGTACTAAAGTGTACGGATGCAACACGTCAGAAATGAACATATATGTATATATAAGGTAATGCAATTATAGGCAAAAAGGTGTTGCATTTTATTCTGAAGAAGATATGCTATGAGTCTTGAATGATACAAATGAAAGTGCGGAAAGCAAGGGATTGACCTAATTAAAGGAGCGCCTTCCCTCCTCCGTGGGTAGGCCGCTGGAATGTTGTAGTGTAACAAATTTAATGCTACCGTGATGGAGACCACTGAGTGTTTGTCGGCCTTTGTCCTTCCCTCGCTGTTTCAGATCACATGAATTCGCGGTGTTCGGCCACGGATCGAAGTTTCAGAGTAAAAGAGAGAAATAAAAGAAAAAGAGCGACACACTTGGGAGCCCCCGTGTGGTCGAACCGCGACTTCCGGTCTTGTTGTGGTTGTGGTATTTTAAGGCGTAATTATGTCACGCTTGGAGAGTTTCTCTTTGCGGTAATTTATGCGAGGGTTTGGGGTTGAGGCCGCATTGCTACGCTGCGTTCAGGAACGCGCTGTGGTCTTGGTTGATGCTGCTCCCGCTAGCGTTTGGCCGTTAAGGTCCGACCGTTTAGCGGCCCGTACTCAAGAATTGCCTTAAAAAGGTTGCTCAGATTTCGCCGCGAGAGTCAGTTGTATGTTCCTCCGCTCGAGGGAGCATTCCGTGTTTCCATTGACGGTGATGACTCCACGAGGGCCTCGGCATCTTGAGCTTAAGGTATGCATAATGCGTTCGTCCGGAAAGCAGTAGCGTGATAGCCACGCGGAACGGGACTATGTCAAGGTTAACTCTTCGCTTCGCTGGGAAATTATCCAGTGATCCAAGACCACTTCGGTGTAACTGAGCTCGCATAATTGGCCTCGACACCTGGTATGACGCCTTTGAAGGTTGTCTTTGTAGATTTAATCCTTGAAGGGTCTATGCCCATCTTGGCGCACCGCATCCCGATAAAGCAGGTTCAGCACCGCCGCCGGCCCATCGTAGACTCTCGTGAGGTGAAATCTATCGACGACGATTGGGTCTAAAAACCATCGCGGCGAATCCGCCATGGCGGATCTTGGCTCGGATGGTCTCTTCGATCGAAAAGTGATCGGGCAAGAGGACCATGGGTTGAATTTTGGGGCGACTGGCTCCATCGCGTATACGCCCCTTAGTGCACGCCTGGCTTCCTCTTGGGAATATGCGCTATGTGATATCATGTTTACCGTCCGAACTTGGAGGGGGGAATCCTTTGTCCTCTCTGTTATTCGGGCATCGGTCTCTTCCTCTTCATCGCTGTGTAGCCCCTTGTCACTGCTGGGCGATTAATTTGCTCTTCGTTTGAATACCCAAACAATCTCTGCTGGTGTGGTTAATGGGTTTTCGGGGTTCATGTATTTGACAGAGCGGTTAATGAAAGTATTCGGTCCAAATTGGACGGCCCGAGTGGTTCTTTTGAATGGCTTCTTCCGGCATTGACCGGGTTTGGAGAGCCTTTCCGGAACCGGCGCTGACTGCCGTGATTCCTCATTGCTGTCGCCAGCACGCGGCGTTTGTTTTTGTTTCGACACAACCTGCCGCCGCTATGCGGTCCTTGGTATCCTGGACTGCCAGGCGTTTTTTGTTGAGGTTGTTGCTGCCAGCTAGCCACAGTTATCCTCTCCGCCGCATGTAAGCGGGTCATGAGTGATGTGAGGGCTGCCATGGATTTCGCTTCTCCCGTCCCTAGGTGGCCGGGCCAGCCACTCGGGGTCACGGATGTTATGTTTGAAGGCAGAGAGTGCCTCTCGCATCCCGGACAAATGACGATTTGATTTTTCTTTGTTAAGAACCGGTGGTCCAGAATTGCCTGGCCGATTAGATGCAGCTCTGGCTGGATTATGTGGTTTAGGTCATCTGCAAGGCCGGTGGTCGCACATACGCGCTCCGGAAGTTGTCGAGGAATGCGTTTCCGTGTCCTCCCCAAAGATCCAATTGACTCGCTGGCAGGCTGAAATTTAAGCCAATGCCGAGCTGGTCCTTTAAGCTTGAGCGGGAGATATTTGATGGCGTGAAGATGGGTGCCGCGGGCCATGTGTATATGGAGAAGATAATCCTCAATCCAAACCGCTGGGTCTTACATTGTGCCATCGTAGGATTCGATATTAACGTTTAAACCCTTGTGGATTTGATGATCCATTACTTTGTCGCCGAAGACATAGTGGTGTGCGCGGCGCCTTCAGTATTGAGCAATATCTCGACGTAGCTTCGAGAGAGCGTTATCTCATTGTGGTTCGCCCGCCGGAGTAGTTGTATCCGGGCGCGACGGTATTGGCTGTGGGTCGGGGGCGCCGCACGTGATCCATAGTAGATAGATCTGGATTGTCTTGCCTTATCCTCCAATATATCTATAGTCCGCAAGGCGCGTTCCCCGTGGCTTCATGCTTTTGGAGCGATGCCGGGTACGGTTTTGGTGGAGGGCTTGCACGCCTCTATCGCGGCTTGCGAGGTGGTCGGTCCGTCAGACAGCGCTTGGTGATGCAGGGTTTGTGGCTGCCTCCCCCTCTACCGGGGAGCAACTCATGCTTTTGGGTAACTTTTGAGGGCGCTGCTGGAAGTTCGATATTCTTCGCCGCCGAGGACCTCGGGTCCATCCGCTTGCGGCCAAGTAGGTCTTCAATCAGCTTGAAGCTGTTGCTGGCTTTTCTTTTAGGCTGTTTGTCGTGGCCATTAGCCTCGTCTGAAACACTCTTGTTTGACGGGATCCTCGTGCACTGACTTAATTGGCACGTCATCACGCCAGGCTTGCCCTCGCCTCTCGAAGGGAGGTAAGTAATTGTCATCCTCGACCTCTTCCAAATCCGCCACCCTCTCGTGAGGCTTGCTTACTGCCTCCTCCCGCGCTTGGATCGTGGCCGAGGGGGAGTTGTCTTCGGCACTTTCTAGGGTGTTATTATCTCCGTGCTGAATCTCCATTCTTGCCGTGGCGGGATTTAGAGGCTAGGGCGCCACCGACGCCGGGCTGCTACCGGGCTGTTTCTTTAAGGAATTCCGGCCTCCGCTGCTTCTTCGCCGTCCCCATCTTTTGGGTGTCCACCATGTATATGTCGTATGACGGTGGTCTTCCAAAGGTCTCCGTAGGCATCGGTTCTTAGTAGTCTTGACGCCATCGCTGGCCCATACCGGCCGATGTTCTTCGGAGTCGTAGTCGAGCACGTCAGTTGCTAAATCGTCGACGGTGGCTACGGCGGGGTGGTGGTGGGCTTCAATTTCTTAAATGCGTCCGTCTGCCTTCAACCGGCCCCGCCCGTAGCTTCGCCATAGGCTCTCCTGATAGCGCAGAGAGGATGCTTCGCTGAATTTATGATATCGCCCGGAAGGGCTGAAGTGCTGAAAGATGTCCGCAGCGGTGAATTCCATGATCGGGCGCCTCAATCGGATTCGACCGCAGGGGCGAGGAGGTTCGGAGTCCGGCGCAGAGAGTCCTGCACTTACCGAGCCGCGAGCTTTATGCGGGACAAGGTAGGTTCGGCTCTATCGCCGTAGAAGGCGGCTCCCGAGGCGGTATCCAGCCATCCGCCCTCGATCCAGAAGCGATCGGCCTGGACTATGAGTCGGAGCGTGATTCGCAGCGGCCTTCAAGGTCGCCGCTGTCCGCGCGTGAGGTTAAGTCATGCCCATCGTGACAGCTGGCACGCCGGTTGCGTGGCTCAGATCCATCGAAGATCAAGTCTCGGGCTGAGCATATCGGCCGTGAAGTTTAGGCTTTTCCAAACCGACTCGACGCCAGGGCTGTATGAAGCCGGATTCGATCTGCTCCAGATGGCCAAGTGAGTTGGCCGCAAAGGCGGTTACCATTTACGCCCGATCTGTCCGGGAGAAAAGTCTCACCCCAGGACTGCGGCTAGCGTTGTTGATTGAAGAGGCCATCAAGCCTATCGGTGGCTACGCATGCAGGAACTCTCAATGAAAGTACCAATGTTTCCGGTGTCAAACCGGCCGGATCTCGAGGTAGGGGGTCCCGAATCGCGCGTCTAGGCGGATGGTAACAGGGGAGACAAGAGACACGATGTTTTACCTGTGGTTCGCCCTCTTGATGAAGGTAAACCCTACTCCCCGCTTGATTTGATATTGATATTGTGGATGTTTACAAGAGTGGATCTACCATTTAGATCAAGGAGGCTAAACCCTAGAAGCTAGCCTATGGTATGATTGTAAGGGTTGTTGTGATTCTAGTCTCACGGATTCAAAGCCATCCGTTTATATAGACACCTGGAGAGGGCTAGGGTTACATAGAGTTTGCTATAAATGGCAGGAGATCTACATATCCTTATCGCCAAGCTTTGCCTTCCACGCCAAGGAAAGTCCCATCCTGGGACACGGGAGAAGTCTTCAATCTTGTATCTTCATAGTCTTGGAGTCCCGGCTTCGATGATAGTCCCGCCAATAATAGTTCGGTGATGATGGTAGTCCGCCATCCAGACACCCCTAATCCAGGACTCCCTCAAAGTGGTCAATCTTATCCTCAAGAACTTTCTCCCTTGGCGGCGGTGGCGTTTCTGGGTCCAAAATGGGCTTCCACTTCTGGGCCCTTCACTATGGCTTTCAGGTTTTGCTCCTCAATGGTCATATCCATCTAGTAGAAAAGGGGCAATGGCCCGGGCCTAGTTCAGCCCATTAGTCCGGGATTACACCCCTGGCCGGACCAATCAGGCTATTTGTCCCCGGTTACGTGAAGCCCGGGGGCGGTGAGAATACGACTGGACCCACATTGGTCCTGCTTAATCGCCCTAGGACCTTTTGGTCCGGAGTTATTGGGGAGACAGAAAGCGGGGACACAATGGGCTTTGGCCTGGCCCAACCCATCACTATTGGTATCCGGTTGGTGGCTTGAACTGGTTCCAAAGGCTTTCCTTTTAGTCGGTTCATGCCACCAACCGAGACAATGGTGAACCTATCTCTCAGCCTCGCCAAGAAGCAGAGCCTGCTTCGCTCTATTTTTTTCTCGCCGAGGGGAGAGGGCTTTGTTGGGTGCTCTAGCAACCTCCTATGCACACACACAGGTGTCCAGATGGAATGCCCGAGCCAGCACATGTTAAGCTTTTCCTCCTCTCCAAAGCTCGAACCCAGACATAGCTCCATTTTCTCTCTAATATTTATCTAGGTTTTAGCGGTCCGATCACGCTTGATTCCCGCCTTCACCGCCCGTACGATCACCCGCATGGGCGATCTCATCGCCCGGCACCACCGTGGTGAGCCTCTTGTTCTTATCTTCTTTACGAAAGGAAAAATATTCTTACTTGTATGTTTAGATACTTGTATTATTTTCTTTTACTTTTTATTATTGCATCTTTTTATATGGTGCGATGGTTTTGAGTATCCGCCCCGTCGTTACCTAAATCACCGGCTATGATTCGGTGCTGGTATATATTATCTTTTCTATAACTATTGGTTCATTTATTGTTTATGAAAATTATGCCGATCAACGTTGACATATAGATTTTATTGAATATCTTGTGAGGTTGTTGAACCGGAAAGTTCCAAACCGACCTATTAGCCGAGAGGTTAAATTTGGTTGAAGAAGAAAACAATTTTCTTGAAGGAAAAATAAAAAAATTGAGGAGGATAAAGAAGATGATATTGGAGTTGCATGTTGCTTGGATGTAGAGTAGGTGATCACAAAGATCAAGATGGATGCAATGCGCTTGAAGATTAGAAAGATTAGAAAAGTATGCCATTTATACCGAGGCTTGGTATCATTATGCCGATTGGATCAGTTGTTACCTTGAAGTTGCGTATTATGATCGCATTTGTTTCGCCAAAAGATTGAAATGTTTTTACATAGTTTCAATGTATGGTTTAATTAATTTAGATGCTCTGGGCAGAAAGCTTTATGTTTGTTAGATAGAGAACTATGTACTGTACTTTTTGAGTATTTATGTGATGATGAACTTCTATTAATCTGGTCACTTAATTGTATCTATTCATGATGCTTTCATTCTGTTTATCCTATCACTAAACCCGACTCAACTTTACCTTGCCGATTCGATTCTGTATAAGAGATATGCTAAGGTGATGGTGGATGAAATAGCAGGAGGGATTTGAGGATTTCCTCAAGCTTGTCCACTCCTACCCGGTGAGGGGGAGTATCGGTTGGGTCTTCTGCTCTGAAAGACTCCAATATGCCCTATGGCGGAAGGATCTCATCTAACCTTCCGAATCGATGATTCTTGAAAGTACTGCCCTTCGCCGTCAGTGATTTGAAGCTTCCGGAGCACCGCGCGGAGAGATCGATTCAAGCCGGGCCAACTAGCATTGCACCTTGAGGTTATGGACAGAGACCAATATCGCAAGCACCAAACGTTATTATGCGATCAGGGTATCCTCAATATCAAAAAATGATAGGCGGTTGACCACTTTAGAGGCCAAGTGACTTTCACGCGATGGTTCTACCGCATCGACCTCCCCGCAGATCCATTGCTTGAGTTGGCTGGTGGAGGTGGCGCGGTGGAAGCACCTCCGGCCAACGCAGAGGACCTCTCGCGGGCTTTCTCGAAACTCCTGCTCATCGGGTGTCGCCGCCTTCCATATCTTCGCTGTCATTATCATCTTCGATCCCCACGCCGCTGGAGGCCTGCTCTTGCCGCTTGGTCTTGCCAAGGCCCTCCTACCGACGCTTGCTTGCTCCCCAGCACCTTCCTGGCCTTTGCCACCAGTCATTGCTCGACAAGCCGACCTTCTTGCAGCCCGAGGTCGTGGCCCTTGGTGCGGTGGATCTTGCAAGATCGCTGGTCGCGAGTCGCCTCGCCAGTGTCGGCGCCATCGATCAAGTTGTTGGCGCTGGCCGCAACCTCCTCGCCGGAGCCACCAGCTCAAGCGTTTCTTGTTGTCACTTCCGCTGCCGGATCACCGCTTCAATCAACCGCTAGCACTTTCTTTCTTCTTCGCGTTGCTCGCCACGGCTTCTTTCTTGCCGGAAGTGTGTCTCATCACGATCTCGCTCGCATTCTCTCCTCGGAGCCTCCTCCTCTTCAAACAGGCAACACTTGTCGGCCAAGGCGCATAGCTCACCGACGCTCCTGAATATGCGTGCATTATCGCCATCTCTCCTCATCCTGCGCTCAAGACATTCTGATGAAATGCGCCGACCACCGCAAGTAGGTGGACGCTCGATGCTGTAGTGCACACGGCTGAATCTTCCAATGAACTTGGCGCAAGACCCTCCTTCCTTCGGCGCGAAAGCAGATGTAGGTCACTCTTCGCCTCAGTGAGAGGCTTAGGCCACCTGTGAAGGCGCCAATAACAATCGATGGCACAGACCGCCTAAGAGGATATGGAGCTATCCGCAAGTGCATGAGCCAAGATCCGACAAGCATTTGAGCACGAAGCGGAAGTAGTTGGCGAGATCTTGTCAGTTCCGCCCCCCGAGCCCGCACCGCAATGGTGTAGATGCCGAGGAACTCCGACGGTGCAGATCCCGCCATCATACTTCTCCTCCGAGACGTCTGGCTTGGTGCTCGGTCACATCGACGGCCGCAGCTCACGAGTGAACGCAGGGCAACCTATCAAGAGACGGCAAGAAGTCGCCGCTCCGGCGCGCGATGTCAACACCGTATGCCCAACGCGCTTTGGTTTGACCGGACAAGCCGCGCTTCTCTCTTCTTCGGGCGCCGACATGCGAAGTTCGAGCGTTTGTTCGCCATGAAGAATCTTGGCGCCATCGCGGAAGCCATGGATCCGACGACGCGCGGAGTCGCTATCGAGGTGGATCCGTGAGTCGGGCGATTCGCTCTTCGTGGGCGGAGAGTGCAATGGTTGCACCGGTTGGGGCCTCATATCGCTGACCGCTCGTGTTTTGTCGCTCGCCGCCGCAATGATGGCGCATGCCGCGAGTTGCTGGCGCAGGCAAAGCCGGCGAGGCTCGATACTTCTTCACCTGGGTTTGTCGGCCGTTGGAGGTAGTTGAGGAGCAACCGGTGCTCTCGCCGTAGCTTCGCTGAGTAGTGGGGTGCATTGGGCGTAATTCGCGAGGAGCGGATAGTTTTTATTTCTAACTACGTTAGAAGGAGTAGAAAGAATCATTCGGGCTTAATTCTGATTCACTCGTGTACAAGATGTTGGTATCTTGAGGGTCTCGAACCAATCTAACGAGATGGCATTGCTAGAATGCCATGACGTTTGTTATCCCACTCGAGATGGGCGTAGATGCTACGCCGAGGTTTATGGCCTTGTCCTTGACCTGGCAACGCCGCAAATACCTTCTGCTGGCTTGGCCACTGCTCCTCCACACATAGCGGTGCCCCACCACCCGCTTGCTGTGGTGAGGGTACGACGATGAGCCAATACGCCAAGCCTTCTTTCTAAGGCATGCGTTGAGGAAGATGTTGATGACGCCGCTGGTAGCAGAACGCCGGACGGGGATTCACACGTACCTCGACGCCTTTCCACATGTAAAGGCCAAAGATGTCGGGAGGCTGATCGCACTCCACTTGACACCTATGGGGCCGGGCGGACCAGCCTCCCTCAGCCCTGAGGGGGCGGAGATCGCATTTAAGAGCTGGATCGAGGCGAGGTTAACACTAGTGGCCATCTACCTTCTCCTGAGAGATAAAACTCCCATCACATGCATATGTTTGATGTATTGTGCTTTTTCTAGGGAGCAATTATATATTACAAACCTAGCATGGAGGCCTCAACTCGAGTGAGTCGCATTGAACCAACCCTTTCTACGCTAAGAGTGGGCCTCTTTTTATATGTTTCAAGGAGTCTTAATGTGGCAACATAGGCGGGGTACAAATGTAAAACGGGAGTTGGTACACCTACTTGAACAGCAGCATAAAGGTAAAATACCTAACCCGACACGGGTGACAAAAAGCAATAATGCCCGCTGGTCGCCCAAATAAAGGTAACAACAACAGACCGTCAGCGCCTCTCTCGCCGCCACAATGGTAAGCTTTGTCGCTTAAGTTGAGCCGCTCTCCGCCGGCCAAGGTACAGCTCTCTGGATACGCCCCATGGAACGGAATGGTCCCCATGATGGCGACGCCGGATGAGCTGGAGCGGAGAGGGAGAGAGATATGTTTTTGCCGCGCCGACTTTGTCGCGTCCGTGAGGCTTATATCGCCTGAATTTTCCCGCAAGCTCCTCTTGCCGGGGCCTTGTCTTCTATGCCCGGTTTATAAAGCTCCTCTTGTCGGGGCCTTTGTCTTCTTAATCAGCATACTTAGTTCCTGAATGGCTCCAAAGGAGCCACGCGAGGATCTTGGCGATTTAGGCAACCCTACTGCTGGGCGCGGTGTAATCGTTCAGGCACGAGCACGGGATATTAGGGTACTCTACTCTAGTACACAATCGACATCGGCCGATAGTTTAGGGTTTTTCCCAAATCTGGACTTAATGGCTGTATGAGCTAATCGCCTATGGCTTTAGCTATTTGAGTCGCAGCTAAAGCCACGAATATTTAAGATCTGGCCTCCGGGAGAAAAGTTCACCGGATCAAGGCTGTTGTCGAGTGATTGAAGGATTATCGGGCTCTATAGGTGACGCACACATATTGCAGGAACTTCTCAATGAAAGTACCAATGTCGAAGTCAAACCAAGATCTCGGTAGGGGGGTCCTTAATCTGTTTAGGCGATAAATGTATATATGACACGTATATGTTTTTAGCTGAAACTGCCTCTCGGCGGAGGTAAATATCTACCTGCTGTTGATTAATTGACATATGGGTAGTAAGCAAGAGATTCATGGTGAGGCTGTAAAACCTTAGAAGCCAGTCGGTATGATTGTTGTTCGGCCCCATTTTACTAAAAACCTTCGCTTATATAGACACCCTAATAGGGTTAGGGTTACGTAGTCGGTTACAATGGTAGGAAATCTATATCCAGATCAAGCCGCCTTCCACCAGGAAGTCTTTCAATCTTGAATCTTCGATAGTCCAGATGTCCGCCAAAGATGATAGGTTCGCCATCCTGACACCCCCTAGTCCAGACTTCAAACACGGCACCTTTTTCTTTCCACCACGGTACCCAACATTTCATAACATGCTCATGTCAACATTTTCAATAAAATTGCATAAAACTGGCGTATGCTATCCGTGATCATGACAACCACATTTAAATGTTTAAACTGCTAAGCCATGCGAAATTGCCAAATAACATAAGGGGATTTCGAATTGTTGTTTGTTGTTTCCGCCTCATTTAAATTGCTCAAATAGTTAGTTTTTCATTTAAGGTTTCACCTCTTGCCATATGTTTATAAATAAATACGTCATGTGTATTGCTGGGAAGCTCCTAAACGCAGAGAGAGAACTAAATAATTGATGTGGGAGAAAGCCATTGCTAATATGCAACCTGCTGCATATTGAGCTCCACTTAATTTGTAGGTATTGTTTGTGCACTTTGCCATGCCATGCCCTTATATTAAAACAGACATGCATCATACTTGGTTTTGCATCATGCCATGTTTATGCTTGTGTGTTTACTCATGTTGTTTGCTTCTTTCCCAAGTTGCTTCTCTCGTTAGCTTCAGCCTTCATTCGAGTTGTGAGGATTCGCTCGACCACGCTCGCTTATTCTCTTCATGCGGACTCGTTTCTTCTTCCTTATGGATTTCAAAAAAAGAAGGACCATTACCCCTCGAAAGTATCACTCTTATCCTTGCTTTCTAGCGTTGCTTCGCTCTATCGCGTCGGGCTACCTATCACTTCTTCTTTACCATGCCTCCCATATTGCCATATCGTGCCTTTAACCTTTTCAATTCTTCCTATGGGTAGCAAACCGTTGTTTGGCTATGTTACCGCTTTGCTCAACCCCTCTAATAGCGCAGCACGCAGTAGAAGTTGAAGATTGCTCCATGATGGACAGATTATGTTGGGATATCACAATATCTCTTATTTACTCAATGCATCGGAGAATGGGCAAAGGGTGGAAGGCTTTATAGCTTCCTGGTCTTTTTGTTCCACCTTTGCCGCCTCGAAGTTTCCGCTATACCGTAAGATATGTTCCTTTTTGATTTTATGCCTTTACGCTGTTGGGTGATTTATGGACCCCTTGACAGTTCGCTTTGAATAAAACTCCTCCAAAGAAGGCCCAACCTTGGTTTTACCTATTTGCCACCCAAGTTTTTTTTTCCTTTGGTCTCTGGTGAGACCATGGGTCATTCTTGGCTATTTTACCCCCCAAAGCTGCTCATTGTGAGTATTATCCAACTGACGTCGTGGCTACCAGGGGACAACTTCCGGGTTGGCCTACCTGGAAGTTTTGACACCTCGTGCCTTTGAGAATTAGGATATGTGCAGCCTTATCAGATTTGCCTGCAGATTCTGTGTGGCTTTGCTGGTAAATTTTTACTACTATCAAATATCTTGTCAAACCGTCAGATTCGAGGATCGATCGGTCTTCCCGGGAGAAGGAATATCCTTCAAGAATTTATGAGTTTGTGATGGGCTTTAGTTGGGACACCTCGCAGGGTATAAACTTTGGTTTACCGTGGCCATTATGTTGCACATGGGAATTTGTTAATATCCGAAGGTAGAACTTGACACTCGACTTAAATGAAAAACGATCAACCTCGGTGTAGCCGTGATGGTCTCTTTTTTCTGCTGGAGTCCGGGAAGTGAAAACGGTCTTGTGTTGTGACCAAAGCGTAAGCGCTTCGTGATCACTTTTGATCATTTCTAGCTTCGCCGCGCCTGCTTCTCTTCTCGCTTTATTTATGGAGCGTTAGCTTACCATATTTTATTTGTGCTATCAGCAACTCCACCTCATTACCACTTCCTACCCATAAGCCAAAACAGTCTTGATCTCAAGGGTTTTGAGATTGTTGAGTCCTCGTGGACTCACCAGATACTACCAAAACAGTTGGTTACAGCCGGCGATACGGTGCAGTGTGATGCAAACTGTTTTAGATGGAGCTCAATGAAGGTCTTGGTCGCTATTATGTTAATTTTCATTGTTGATCAGCAGAGGTGGTTTAAATTGGGGCGATCTGAGATCTAGAAGCAGCTTGCTATCTTCATTTCATGGCTTCATTCTGTAGCCTTGACTATGTGTGTGCTTTGATCAGATGTATGAATTATATGTTTGTTGTGTGAAGTGTTGATTGTAAGCCAACTCTTTATCCCATTCTTGTTCATTACATGGATTGTTAAGATCGATCTTCCGTCAGGTCCATGATTATCGACGTCACCGAAAGCTGGCTCAGTTGGGTTGCTCTTGTGCCGTCACATACCAGACGGTTCCTCTGGCCTGGTTGGTAGTCTCGCCACTTGCTCCCGTCGCTTGCCGCTAACGCCGCCAACGTCTGGAGGAACGAGCAGCAGTTCGTCGTCAAAGATCCTTCGGTGCAGCGGAAGGCCGCACCACCACCCCAGGCATCGGGCCGACTCAAATTCGTTCGCTGCCCCACGCCCACCGCCTACGCCAAGAGACTCGCGTGCCTCGGGCAGGAGCTCTTCGCACTACCGCCCCGGCTGACGGCTCTCTACGAGGAGTGGCTCGCCAGATCACCGAGCGCTCGTCAAAGACCGCAGGGGCCTTCGCGCCGCCCCTCTGCCTTCGCCAACCGCCCCGCACAGAGGCGCAGACCAGGAGGCAGCCTCCCGCCACCTCCTCCCAAGAAGGCACCTCGTCACGGCAAGCGCGCGCTCCTGTGACTAGATCCGCTGCATTCTGGGCGCCCGCGCGACAAGAAAGGAGCTTGCCAAGAAATCCTCGTCTCCCTACATATGCGCGCGTTCGTAGTTTCTCGCGCTGCGCGTCATTTAATCGCGATCCTCAAGGCTGCAAGATTAAGACTTCGCTGCCTGTTCCAGCAAAGAAATACAGCTGGAATCCCTGTGAGCAAGCCCCCGCATCAAAGCAGAGAGCTCCGTGTACACCGTAGGCTGTCGCTGCGGTTTCACCGCCGAGCTACGCGAAGGTCACCTCGCCGCAAGTTCAAGTTGACTGCCTCTTCTAATACGACGGCAATCGCCGATCCTCAGTTCTTACACGATGAGCTGGGCGCCGGCCGCTTAATGGGGGACGAAAATGTCATGGCGAATCGGGTTTTGCATGGCACTCAAAGACGGCGCTTCAAGACTCGATCCTCAACCCGCTTT
Source organism: Aegilops bicornis (assembly GCA_021605145.1). Classification (NCBI taxonomy): domain Eukaryota; kingdom Viridiplantae; phylum Streptophyta; class Magnoliopsida; order Poales; family Poaceae; genus Aegilops; species Aegilops bicornis. The sequence goes on along the minus strand of JAHIAL010000143.1, from coordinate 21,127 downwards.
CCCCGCACAATCTCCTCTCTGACGAGATGCGACTCACTTCGCCGCCAACTTCAAAAGAGGCACTTCGCGATCGCCCATCGTCAGGTGACTCTGGCGCCAGATTGCCAGCAAAGAGCTCGTGAGAGACCTTTGCAGAAGTAATATCCAGCTGTCAATAACGCCGCCTAAGATTCCTGTGGTGACCAAGGAGGCCATCATCTCGGCAGCTTTTCCGATGGGCGCCCGCGACGCTGGTGACAGAAGGAGGAGCCGGCGATCCATGAAGATTCGCAGGTATCGCCTTCGAGCTATTCAACCCGGTGACCAAGTGCGCAAGGGTTGAGGAAGGACGCCTCCTTCGGGAAGCTCCCACGCAGCAGACCCTTAAGAGAAGAAAGCCAAGGCCAAAGATGTGAAGCTTAAGGAGCAGCCGGTTTCGCAGCAGAGCCGGACACAAAGCGCCGCGGTGACCAGCCGAGTCATCCATAAGCAGCCGGCACTCGTGTACCATGATCTCCACACCCACAACATCAATGAATGCCAAGAACTCAAGGCCGTGGCGAGGCTGGGCCGAGACGGTCGACGCCCGAGTGCAACGATCGGGCTACGGCCGAGGCGGAGCAAGAGGTGGAGATTGGCGGGACGACCGTGGCCCCTCACTAAGGGTGGCGTGAGCAGGACTGCCTCGCGAGATCACTGGATCTGACTCACCCTCGCGAGGGGGCTTGAGGATCAACCTCGTGAGGATCGCCCTGCAAGGCAACGCAGGATCTCCCCCTCTCGCCACCACTATCACAGGCGAAGGAAGACCATCATCGTGGACGAGGGGGGCTGGGGGCTTCCAGAGCCAAGGTACATCGCCTGCAGATCTTGGGCGTGCGCTGTGCCCCTGCCTCTCAAGCAGCATCTTTCTGCCAGCTTGCCTGTGAGGTGAATGCAGCCCTCCCTAAGCTTGGAGAGGCCACGCGCCTCTCGTATGGTCTGCAGCGCCATCACGCTCAGGCCATCGGATCAATTCAAGATGCTGCAGCAGAACGGCCGGCGGTTCCTCTGCCGATGCTCGCTTCCCCACTATCAACAATGTGCAAGTTGGCCAGATCTTCATCGATTTTGCAAGTGGCTCAACGCCCTGTCCGGCCGAAGACGCTTCAACAATCTCCAAGTGCCATATGATCGCCTTCAACCAACCAAGCCTTTCTATGGAGTCACCGGAGTGGTTCCATCATTCCGAGACAGGGCAAGTCCGCCTCCGTCACCTTTTGGACAGCGCAACAACTACCGTGATCGAGCTTCATTGACTTCGACGCCGCCATCACACACACACAGACAACATGCCATATCCCTATCCAGTCTCCCAAGCCAAGTCTATGGCAGTGACTCACCATGCATATAACATCCTCAAGGGTAAGAGGATGCCAGGAAGTGGCGGGGCCATCACGGGTCCCCTCGTGAGGAGAAGGATGCGTGTGCTCCCCCACGCCTTCCAAGCCAGACGGACGAGGACCCAGATAACAAGAATGGAAACCTCCAAGCAGCTCCCAAGAAGAAGAAGGCTGCACTGCCTGTAAGGTCAAGAGGGCGTGCACCTCCTGAGGCGCCACATCCTGGACATGCTCCCATCCAAGGGGCATCACCCTCCACCGAGATAGGGAAGGCATACCCACGCCTCCCTAGGCAGCAAGGCTAGGGGCTCTCTCCGGGAGCCCTCGACTTTGCCAAGGTCACGAGGGAGGCTTTGGGGAACCACTTGGAGGCGGTTTACGGCACATTTCGTCAGAAGGCGTAGGAGGCAAGGAGGGTCCAACCTCGTGAGTTCATCACCAAGGTCGCCAGAGTTGCGTGAATCGAGAGTCATAATGACAACCGCCGCTTTCGCTGCCCAAAGAGCAGCGCTCCTCTCATCCAGCGCGAGGTTGGCGCGGGCTGCGCTGGGCTCGTGATCGACTACCCAGTGGCTCAATCGAGTCGCCGCCTCAGAGTGCTTCGCCCTCGCGGTATGGCGCTATGGGTCCATCGACAGATACCATTGCTCGGTGATGCCCTTCGTCATTAGAACGCTGTCACAGCCTCACCAAATACCGACGGGAAGCATTCGAAGCTCAGTGGCTGGGCATCACGCTGCTTCCCGGAGGAAATGGAGATGGACCCCGCCGAGCTTGCATCTTCTTCAGAGAGCTCTCCTCGAGGCCTTGAGCCTGCGGGCTCGTGTGGGAGGATTGGCTTCTTCTACCACGCACCGGCCAACTCCCGGCCCACTCCGCAACGGTATCGTGTGACTTTTTTCAAGTTTCGCTTCAGCTGGGAGTGCCTCGTATGCATCATTCCTGTGTCGCAGCTCGCCCCTCTGCGTATGTATTCGCCGGTTTTGTCTTCAGGGGCCATTTGTTGGGGGCGCCGGCCGCATTATTCCCTAAAGTCGCCCGGTCCCGACCTGTACGGGCGCTATTTTCTTCGCATCTATTCAAGCCGACGGTCTTCATGCTTAACCTACTTATGATTATCGTCTGCCGCCTACCGCTGGCCTCTCCTCTCGGCGCAGCGCTTGCACGCAGTAAAAGGGGGGCTCTGAGCATCGCGATCATGGATCTTGACGGTCTCCAGCCTCACCTCAAGGCTTTCACCCATGGCATCGCTAGGGGACCACATACTACGGGCGGTTGAGCTCGCCCGAGGGCCGGACCTCGAGGACGAGAGCATTTGCATTTTAACCACCTTGCAGGAACGCATTTCACCGGCTAAAGCGCTCTGAGCCAGCGCAACCCGCCGAGGTAGGGCCTCGGTGAGTCCCACTGCCCACGCAAGTGCCTATATACACCTCTCATAGTTTTACCGTGGCTGGACCACGCGTCAAATGGGAAGTACACGCCTGGCTCCTCCCGGAGGGGAGCCCCTCCCACGTGTAGAGCCCAGCGGAAGCAATTATGTCTGCTGGCTGGGTCACGACATCAAGGAGGAGCTGGCTATGCCCAGGACGACACGGAAGCACTATGCTCCATACCGGTGATAAAACAAATCGAAGGCAGCCCACGGTTAGATCGACCTCAGTGGTTTCCAGAGCTCAATGTCTGCCTCGCCACAAAGCCTCTCCTCGGGAGTGCCGCGCGTAGGGCCGGGCATGGGGTTGGCGCCGGCCACGCCCAGGCATTATCGCCGCTTACCCAAACAGTCCTCGGACCTGGTCATCGACGCTCTTCCCCGAAGTGCGAGAGCTAAGGTATGAAGACCCGCTGCAGCGCTAAGGGGGACTCGAGCATCGCGACTCACGAGCCTTAATCGGTCACGAAAGCCCTCAATTTCTTAGTTCAAAGGCTAACGGGCGTTGAGGTATGCGCGGGGCCGGGCCTCACCGACGAGAACGACAAATTCCTCTTCACCCCTCCCTATTTGCTATATTTGCGGCCAAGGGGGACTCTCGAGCATCGCGACTCAGAGCCTAACGTCAACACAAGTAGTTCTTCACTCCCAGCCCTCGTCTCCGACGATCCCGCCGGAGGCTAACGGGCATGAGGTATGCACGGGCCGGGCCGTGGCCAATGAGAACACAAGGCAAATAGGAAGGAAATCGCACACCTAGCAAATCCTTAAGCAAATATTATGACCATAAATTGTTCTCGCAATACCAAACACAACTTAAACGCCTCCACGAGGCATGGTGGCATGTCAAGGAATCAAAGCAGGAAAAGGCGGCGAGAAGATCACCCTCGGCCGCGCCACCGCCGTGGTGGAGTCACGCTTGTCGCCCCCACCTCCTAGAGCCGCGGAGTCGGCAATACTGCCATGCCGTGTTGAAGGCGTGGAACTTACGCTAGTTCGGCTCAATTCCTTGACGGCTTCGGCAAAGCAGGGTAGAGCGCTTACGCCCACGGGCTCCGCAAAGCAGGTTTGCCAAGGTTGGAGTCGGGCTGGCAGAGGTAGACGTGGCCGAGGATCCGCTGGCCAGCGATCATGGAGGAAAGGACGCGCCTCGACTTCAGCCATGGGGCCAATGCCGATCACGTACTTCTTCTGCCGACGGCGGGCGGAACCAAATTTTTAACAGGCCTTCTTTGGCTCCGCCGGGCCGTTTCTCTAGGCCTCTACCATAGAGCTTTTTAGCGCTTATAAGTGCTCCTTCTCTCAGCGCTGCTGAAGGTCAGCGCGTCCTCAACACCAGGACCTTCGCCGCAGATCCATTGACTGTCATAGCCGCAGCTTACCGCTTCCAGCTTCTTCACTTTGCCGCGGCCACCGAGAGTTCTGCTGTCAAGGCCTTCCTTTACAATAGCCTCTCGAGCCTTCATCTCCTCCTTTTCTTTCACCAAGGATCACGAACCTCCTTGGCGAAGCCTTCCATCACGCAGCCCTCCCAAACCTTTCCGCCTCCATCTTCTCGCAAGAAATGCCCGACGGGTTGAAGGCACTTCTCCAACGCTGCATCGCGAGCGCCATGGCTCGAGGTGCCGCTTCCCTCCCCTAAGCCATGTACTGCTCAAGCACCGGGCCTACTTGAGGTTACGCTGATCGAACTCTACTGGAGACCAATTCTGTGCGCCTGCCACTCGTGCGGTCCGCTGCTCGGAGATCTCTCCCGCAGCTGCTCAGCTCATTTGCACAAGGCGCGGTCTAAGGCAGCAAAAAGAAGTGAGGAGATTGGAGCCGAGTAGAGGAGGAGGAAGACGGCAGCTGGATCATAGCTTTGGGAGGAAGGAACCTTTCTCGAGCCTTGGTCACCTGTAATGACAACATCAAGCACGGGCGCCTGCAGTCGGGCCGGGCCATGGGGGGCCGACCTCCTCGCTTGAGCTGCCCCTCGCTAGCTCTCGCGAGGACGATCGGCAGGGGACGCAAGGGCTATGCCTGCCTCCCTTTCCTGCGAGTGAAGACGCCGACCATGGCTGGTGTGTGAGCCTGCCGAAAGTGGGGTCAGCTGCCTCCTTCTTCCGCCAGAGGCATCACCACCCAATGGAAGATGTCAGCCTCGACGGGCGTAAAGATAGGGGCAAGGCAAAGTTCGAGCACTGCATCGGCTTGACCAAGGGATCTCTACTGACTCAGCCAAGCCAGCCCAAAGCCTCTTTCAGGCCTGCCTGGAGGAGGCCTGGGCAGAAGGCGCACTCAAGGGCTAGAGTTGGCTTCGGCCGGCGTGCAGGGTCGGGAAGACCCTTGGAGATCAGGCCTGACCTGTTCTTTCCTCGGGACTAGGCCACGCCTCCTCCCTCTCGCCTCGCGCCGACCTCATCATCGCCGTATGGAGCAGGGTAGGGTGCTGGACGACGCCAGGGGAAGTCTCCTGGCCCCTCGGCGGTCGCCTAAGTCACGCCTCGCCCCTCGCCATCTCCTCCTCTTTCTCTCACTGGATTCACCAGAGGACGTGTTCACCGTCGCCGCCGCTGCTCGCCCTCGTGATCCTCCTCATGGCACTGTGATCCGACCATTTCGTCAAGGTGGGCATGGCATCCACCACTAGCTCCTACCAATACGGAAGGAACAAGGGGGACCGGAAGGCCCCAACTGGCCAGCCACTTCCTCTCCAACCAAGAAGCGGAGGGGTCATGACAAATCCTCATCGCCAGTGGTGTCCAAGCTCAGGCGGAGGGATCTACGCCCGTGATCCGCGAGCCTCTACATCGGGCGGAATGCACTCAAGAGGGACCACCCTGCATACAGAACTCCTCAGAGCGAAGCCCTGCTGGGCCACTACCAAAGCCGCTCGGGCCTCTGTGCTCAAGATTCATCTTCTCCAAAGACTAAATTTCGCTTCGCCGATCATCAAGTTTTCACAGGGACCATGCCTCTCATCGTACTTCAGTTGCTTAGTGGGCAGCGAAGTAAGGGGGTTGTGGCACCCACACCCAATTATGATCCACTTGCTCCAAGCCATCGGCCCTCTTCCCGGCCTTTGAGATAGCGTAAGTGAACCGGAGTACGCGATACAAAGCTCAGACACGCTGAAATATTACTCACGGAGACCCGGAGGGAGAAGAAGTGGCGAAAGTAAGGCCACGGAGGGCATCTAATTTCAACGTGCTCCTCATATAGTAGTAGGCTAAGATCGGCTACGAGAAGGATGGAGTTGGGATGGATGTGCGTAGCATGCAATCGACATCATGGCGAAGGACTTAAGGAAGAAATCGGAGAAAGGAGGGACGTGACTAGCCGATAACGGCTACTTCTATGAAGAAGGGGTAGAAGGTGCTCCTTTGTCTTCCTGTACCGGCGGAGCTAAGCTGAGCGCCGGTCTCCCCATCTCGCTGATTCAAGCGACGTCGTTTATCCTCGCAGCACGCGAGGGTGCTTAGATTCTTCTCCGCCACGCTAGGAGAGACCAAGAGCCGGGCGAGTACTGTGTATGCAGCCGCCCGACCGGAGAGCGCATATGGGAGCCATCGGTCACCGAAGGAGAAAGAAACGCAAATCTGGAGATTTTGGAGGCAGGATGGCAAAGAGCAAGAAAGGGGATCTAGGAGTAAGGAGGACGAGAGTAATGAGGCAAGGCTAACCCGTGAGCCAGCCTTTTGTCAACAGCAGCTGCCAAGGCAAAGTGGGAAGCGGAGACGCCCACGCTCCAATCAACCGCCACATTTTCATGTCAGAAAGCGTGCTAATGGGGCCTGCGCCATTACATCATTTGCTCTCTTCTCTCGCTAAGCCAAGTCCGAAAGCACGCCTTTGGGCTCAGGGCTACTATCTGCGTTCGAGAGGGAACGGGGGTCCCCTGCATTTGCTTCACCCGCTGCCCAAGGCGTGGTTCAAGTGGTAGGCCCAAGACGCCCATCTTCACAGCAATAATACTCAAGACCTCGCCAGGCTGCCTCACGGGCGATGGCACACACGACTTCAGAACCGTATGCCTCGCCAAAAGTGTGCCTGCCAGGAGGTGGAGAGATCGCTGCTGTGGTACCTCGTGAGGTGCTCATGATGCAAGCCATGACGATCGAGACCAAAGGCGATGCCGCCTCACAAGTAGTATTGTCCTTGTTTCCTCTTGGTACAAAGGGCGCAAGCACATGCGTGAGTAACGAGGGCATCAGCAAATGTTGCCATTTCGTGCAACGAGACCAAGACCAGCAGAGCGTGCGTGATGGAGGCCACCATGGAGTTCAGGACGGGCAAGGCCATCGCCAAAGGTTTTGGCAGCCAAGACCAACTTTAGTCTGATAACTTGGACTAGATGTTCCCTTTGAAATGGTTGCTTGCTGGGCGCCTCTCCTGGCCACATTTGGGAAGAGGACCAGGCCCCTACACAGGACTAGCCACCACAGAGGTGAAGGAGAGATCGGAGAGGGAACCGATCGGAGAGAGAACCAAATGGGAGAGAACTAGACAGAGAGAGAGGCGATCAAACTCACCTAAGAAATTCATCAAGACTAGCTCAAGAACACCGCTCATGAGGTCGTTTCTTCCCTTGTAATTGCTCATCATCAGCCCTCGAGGCAATCCACCACACACCACACCGGAGTAGGGTATTATACCTGCCAACGGTGGGTCTTTAACCAAAGATAAATCTCGTAGTCCTCGTCGTTTGCTCATTGTTTTAGCTTAGATTCTCATATGAGGCGTATTGGACGTGAATCGGTTGCCAGAAGATCTTCGTATGCAATTCGTAGTTCGAACCTTATGACCGGGCTGGAACCTGGGTCCGGCTACGTGTATTAGATGCAGGAGTCAAAAAATGAAACAAGACACCGAGGGTAACTATGAATAATTGGACATTTTGCAGATTGAATACCCATATCTCAATCCGACCAATCCTATTTTCTAAAGAGATTATAGTTCAAATGGTAAGTTTTCATGATGCGTGTCCATGATGTATGAGCTTTATCATCTAGTGTATGTAATTTGCTGTAGTATGCTTTATTATCACCGGTAACGTAAATTATAATGTCTAGTGGGTATATTCGGGTCAGAATATGTCTTTATTGTACGTGTAAGATTATTCTATGTTTCTATGCTCTTAGTCTTTTTATTGTATAGTGTATGTTTTTAGAGGCAATAGTATAGAGTAGGATATTTCTTGAATATGCTATATCGCTGAAATGGGGGCCACCACGCCTCCAACATTTCTCGGACGCCCATACAAACGTAACAAACATGTGTAGTCAAATCGGGCCTTAATTAATAATAAAAATAATATAAAGTGGATCCGAAATGATGTGGCCCATCGTAACAACGACTCTTTAGCAGGTCGCCAACAGCCTAAAGCTCGATAGAGAAATACATAATGGAAATGGCCTGGGTCAAGGCCTTTAGCAGTCCGAAATAAATGCTCCACCCTTTTTACTTTACTAGCCGCAAGAAGAGGTCGGAAGTGTTATGGGGCCGAGGAGGCCCAATTTGCAACCATAGGCTTTTAACCGCCGAAAGTCGCATAATGAAATGATGCCCTTCGGGGAACAATTCTAATGGACCTGAAAGTCGCGCCCAATCCACAGTGCGGGCTGCTGGTGCCGAGAGACAAATGGGCTAAGAGTTGGCCCATTTTCATCGTAATGGGCCACAAGGACAAGCCAAAGTCACAATGGGCCAGAATTTCACAAACCGCACGGCCGAGAAAAGGCCGGAAGAAGTTCCGAGTTGTTAATGGGCTGGAAGTGACGTGATGGCCCGCTAACAGGCCGAAAGAAGCTCAAGTCGCAATCGGGGCTCAAAACATAGTGGGTCGTTAAGCATTAGGCTTAAACCCATTTATGGGCTAGAAATTGTCAAATCGAGAATGTAATTTTGATGGGACGATTCTTGTAACTTGTATGGGCCGTGATTGTGAATGTGGGTCTCGACTCAAGTAGGCTGCTTAATGGGTCGGGTTTGTTATTTTATGTGCCCCGCTTTGTTCATAGGAATGGGCCTCATCATGGCCGTGCCACGCGGTCAATTTATCATCATAGGCGCCCCGTCCAATGAGTGGATGACATCTCCGCCCAACAAAGGAGGCAACATATGTTTCTTCCGCCAATGAGAATTTTACACGTGGAAAATCCCCATTGGTTCGGCTACAGTTAACGGGTTATCGTGATCCAAAATCGACCCGATAGCTTAACGGCGAAAGCCACTATTGGCCGATGCCACGTGTCGGTCAAATTAATTATAGCACTTCTATGACGCCAGATTTATCGTCATTATGGAAGTGGGACACTTCCAAGATGATAATTTCGGCAATGCCATGTAACACTTCAATACAAAGACATGTATGACTATCTTGATTCTATCATCATAAAATCTTCATGGATGCACATTGTTTGCACAAAAGAGGGGTACACTTTTTGTACCCCTATAACTATGCACGTGGCACCGAGCCGCGGCACCACCGCGATCGAGCAAGGCAAGGGAGGTGAGCCAAGGTAAGGTCAAGTTCGAAAGGAGCAAAATGACGCCACATCACATCACAAAGAGCAAAGGGGACGAGCGGACTCCCTAAGATCCTTTGCAGGTCGGGAGGCGGTTTTAGCAAACCCGGCAAGATCTTTACCGTAGGCCAGATTAATTCACACCCACGGGTTTAATCAATTTTTGAGTCCATCAAGCTCTCTATGGGGCAAGGATTCGGAGACATCCCTGCAGGCATGCGATCTTTGTGAAGGCATTCAAGATCAGACATACATTATAGAAGATGACGCACTTTGGCGGATCCCAGCCAAGGACTGACCACAAGGCCCCCGCAAGAGCCTTGCTGGGATGACAAGATGGCCACAAGATGCGGGCCACGGCAAGAAGACCTTGCCTAAGCTACAAGTAGGCCCTTCGCTGGAACATCAATTCAGAGGGCCTGCACTCGTGCCCATGCTAATCAAACTTCTCCACTACTCAACAGAGAGCGTAGCCTGCCGGCCCAACCAGGCTAAGCAGTACCTCGCCGGGCGGTAAGCGGATCTTCGTGGAGACCCACCATCAAGCGCCACCTCGGGGCCTACTACCTGCTCGCTTACATGGCACTAACACGGGCATCGCTGGCTGTGGCGCGGTTTATTATCGAAGGGAGCGGCGACGCATTTGATGAGATAGGGCTCTCCCCGCACGATATAGCAAGGACAATTTGGCAAGACGACAAAGGCGCTTTGTCATGTAATGCGAGGGATAACCAAGATCATCGCATTTTTTCCACCTCCTGTAGCCACCGTAAACCCCTTTCCCTATAAAAGGAGGCCCAAGGCACTGTGAGGAGGATACGGATTTTTGGAGCTCCTCACGCCCCATTACTAGCGTCTAAGAACATGTATAAACAAAACCACCAGCGGTGAGGTATAGGGGTTTCACGATCCCCGCGTCCAACCTCGCTAAGCAAACCGCAAAGCTATCTGCTTGATCCACTCTTAATGGACTTCGCCGCCTGCCGGATCGTAGTAGGGATTCTTGTGATCCCGAGGTGCTGCTCTCCCATCGGCGACATCTTTGGCGCGCCAGTAGGGGGCGCAATTATGAGAATCGGCTCGGCAAGCGAAGGTTCGACGCTTCTTCATCGCTATGGCGCTTTAAGAAGAAGATGACGGTGAGGCTGGGCCCGCCTGGAAGCCGGACATCCTGGCCCCGACGTAAGGCGCAGCAGCGGACCGTCGCAGAAAGGACCTGCTACGCCATTCGGGAACACCAACACCGACCCAAAGAGTCAAGGCTGGCAGGCAGCCGGCGTTCGTGGCGCTCGTAACGGGCCGCACGCCGCCAAATTCAAAGACGGAGCTAAAGTTATCATGGGTGCGCCGGCCTTCCAAGATCGCTGCCACCCCGCTCAAGGTGACGCGCGAGGGCTTCCAAGACTCGCACGCCAAGCGACGACAAGGCTTCCTCTCAAGCGGGCGTTATGACGTAATGGCGAATCACGCTGAGGACCCCGGCGCCGCCGCGAAAGAGCCCCGAGCGCCACTCCCGAGATTTAGAAGACTCGGCCGCCGCTGAGGCGCCAGTGAAGATGGCAGGCGCATCGGGGTCGCGGATAGAGCTCCTTCGGCTACGCGCGGTCGGTCAAGTCGGCGCGCCGCGATCCGCAGGTTTTCGCTGCTACCAACGCCAAAGCAGAAGCTCCCGGGCAAGACGCGCTGTTCTCGATTTTCCTCCCTACTACGTGGAAACTCGACGTAATGGAGAGCCACTATCTCAAGCCTTGCCGGTGTGGCTAACAAAGACGTAACCGAAGTCCCGTGGAGCCCCCGGTCGACGCCCGACGGAGTCCCACGCACCAGTGGCAGTGAAAGCCGGGCGCCGCCGGTAATTATGGTGCACTCGCCTCATCGGTCGGCATCATGGACGCCAGCCTCTGTCAGCGATGTTACGCGACGCATTTAAATCTCCATAGCATCGTCTGACTCCATCGGGCCCACCGTGACTGCCAGCGCCAAGTTCTTCGAACGAGAACATGAAGACGCCGAACCACTATCGAAGCGCGAGCGCGCCACCAATCGGGACAAAGTAGCGGCTCGCCGTGAGCTACCCAAAGCACCGGAGATCCGGAGGCCTACCTACGAGGTAGGTTGTCCGGCTTTTGCACGCATGAGCTGCGGCAGGTAGCCCAAGTGGCCCACCCACCGTGACCTTCAAACCCGACGTAAGGAAAAAGTACATGTTGGCAAGACCCACCATTCCCGAAGTTCCTCATCATCTACAACACATCAAGGCTGATGCAAGCTGCCACGGAGCCCGCGATTTGTAAGGTGCTTGCGACCATTACTTCCATGGCTTCTAAACCCAACGCCATATGTCACATACGACTTGCAGGTAGACTCGCTTTCCTCCTGGTCGGACCAGCTAGCCATGAGTTCGTGTGCGCCTTTTAACCGGAGGCCACCAAGCCCATGGCCACGCAAGCGTTTAATTCATGTCATTCCCCGTATGGGAGGCGTTTAGAGTCTCCGCAGCGGCATAGCGGTAGAGGTTCGTAGCCGGATACAAGACAATATCCCCTGATAATGTTCACCTCGCCGCCATCATCGTTGCTCCATCGTGAACGCATGAATCGCAAGATGCGCCAAGAGCCGGCAATGAAACAAGGTGAAAGATCTATAGTAACTCTATGTTTTCGCCGATGTGTGTGCCCGAGCCGAAGAGGGAAGGAAGATACTCGCGAAGATGCCGGGCGGAAACCGACTTTCGATAAAGAGGATATTGCCACCAAATAAGAAAGGCCGGGCGCCCACAACAGAAGCGCAAAGGTAAAGCCGTGGCTTGCCGTCAAGGATCTCACATGACGCCACTTCCACTCAAGAAAACTAAGGCAGATGACTTTGCAAGGAAGTTAGCCGTGATAAGTCGTCACCGAGGTTTACGGGTTTAGTAGTTGTGAAACTCAGACAAGCGAGCATCGCAAGATCCATCGCACCAAAGGCTATGTTCTCCAAGGATCAACATAGACAGTTGAGCTCTCACGAGAAGCTGTAAGAGGGCTAAGTATGAGAGGCGGGACAAGGAGAAGGGCCCAGACGGTGTTGAGGGGTTCAAGAAAGAAGTGTGATTTCGGCCAAAGGTGGGCCGTCCGCGGCAAGGATAAACAATGTCAGAGAGATCACGCCCGGGCCGTGACAGAAGCCGTAAGACGATGATCACGTAGAGGACGCATCATTAATCCGGCGATCAAGAGTTTCAGAAGCTACAGAGGCTATAAAGGGCCGACGGCGAAGGCGCCGCATTGACATTTTCACCACGGCTTAAACAAAGGCGCGAGATTATAACGGCAGAGCTGCCGATGCCCAAAGGTCCGCTTGAAGTAGTCCAAAGACACCTATCATTTTTGACACCGAGGATCACCCTTTATCGCACTATCATGTCGCAGCCGCCATTGTTGGTTTCACTCAATACGCAACCTCAAGGTGACGTAAGATGCTAGTCGATGGCGGGGCTTGGCTCAACTTGATCTCGCCCGCCGTGATCGAGAAACCGCAGATTCCCCGAAGGAGACCTCAAGAGACGCGCACGCTTTCAGGGGTCAACCCGTGAAGAAGCTAACCAAATCGAAAGGTCACGCTGCCCGTGATTTTTGGAAGCAACTCGAATTCAAGGTGACGGAGAGGATTATGTTTGATGCCGCCAAGATCCCCTTGCCCTACAACGGATCCTTGGCCGCCCAGCGCTGGTTGTCTATGGCGGCGCCACACCACGCCTACAACACCTCGCCGAAGATGCCAGGACCTGTGACGAACACCACCATCCCTTTATAAGAAAAGACATGCGCTTGATTTGCATCGACCACCTATAACAAAGAAGCGGCTGGCAGCACCGCCGCCACTAGGGCACTTGCTCCTCGCCGGGCCGACCCCAGAGGGCGAAGAAGAAGGCACGGGTGAGACTCGACACCCACTCCGCAAGCGCACCTCTTGGCGTGTAGCGCTGCCGCCGAGGACGTGCTGCAGAGCTCCACCCATGAAATAAGAAGCCTGTGGCCATATGCCGCCGAAACCAAATAAGTAGTTTCTCGCCACGAGGACGGCACGGGAGGAGCTTTTTACCATAAGCTCCACCCTTGATGACAGCCAGGAAGACGCGCTGCCACCTTCCCGCAGAAAGCGGTATCGTCGATGTAAGCCAGCAAAGCTTCCCGACATCCCCGTGTTCCTGCAGACGGTGATTGAGCACCACCTTGCTATTCCGCTTCGCGCGCGCCTGCCAAGAAGAAGGTCGTAAAGCAAGCTTTGGAACGGCTAAGAGTTCATCGCGTATGGGATCCGAAATCGGAAGCAGCGGGTTTGGTAAGAGGATTGCCCCATCCAACATCATGGCTGGCCAATCCGCCAGAAAAGCGCAAGGCAAATGGGAAGCGGAGACCGCGGTATTTATTACACGACATCAATAAGTGCTTGCCATAAAGACCCTTTCCCGCTGTCACAAGATCGACCAGATTGTCGACGACGGCCATGTGATCTGTTGTCATTCCTCGCACGCCTACTCTGCTACCACCAGATCTTCATGCGACAAGAGAAGATCAAGAGAAAACAACATTCATCACCCCATGCGGCACGATTGTTTCATGCGGATGCCTTTCGGGTTGAAGAGTGTCGGTTCGACGCTTGTAAGGGCGTGTGTCCAGACATGGTTTTGAACCCCAGCCCATAGAAATATGGAAGCTTATATGGATGAGCATAGTGGACAAAACCAAGGACAGTGTGGCACTTTCATACTTATCGGCAAGAAATATTTGCAAACTCAAGCAAGAGGATCAATCTCAAGTCTGAACCCCCGAGAAGTGCAAGGCCCCTGGCCCTAAGCTTCTCGGTTCTTGGTGTCACAACAGGATAGAGGCCAATCCGACAAAATCAAAGCTATAGAGTGATTGAAGCACCCAAGTGAATACATGATGTGCTGCCATTGTCATGCGCGCCGCCATGGGCAGTGTTCATTTGAAACCGCTGAATAAGACTCCTTCCTTCCCTTTTTCAAGATCCTCAAAAATCTGGCTTATGGTTTTTCAAAAGCCAAGTCAAGCAGCATTGCAAGGTTTGAAGAAGTACCTCTCCACCGCGCCAATAATGGAAGTTGCACCTAGGCCACATGGTGAGCCGCGGTTGCCATAATTGCCAAGCAATGGCATCAGTGGTCGGGCCGCACTAGTGGCGCAGAGAGGTTGAGGACGAGGTAATGGCAGCGGCAAGAGTCTTATTTCACCACCAATGCAGAGAGATCTATACAACCATTTGAAGTGTCAGCCGAAGAAGAAAATGATGCAAAGCACCCGATCCATTTTGTTAGTCTTCCTCTCGCAGGCTAGCTAGATCAAGGTAATTCCTAAGATGCGGCAGTAAACCTTTCTTCGGGCTTTCTGCGGCCCTTCGAGGAAGTCAGCATCACTACTTCCGTGCACACGTAGATCACTGTCACATCAGCTTCTCTCTCTCAACGGATATTGCACAATCCTGATGCAACGGGAAGAATTGTGGAACGGGCAAATCGAGCTGTCCAGCTTTTGGTCATTCCAAGTTTGTTAGTACATCGACGATTCAGAGCCGAGTCCTAGCCGGAGTTCATTGCGTATTGACCGTGAACGCCTCGACGAAGAAGCCCAAGAGAGACCCAAAGCTTCTCCCCGCAAGGAGGCAAGCGTGATCAATCATCTACTTTGATGGAGCTTTTCTCTCATACAAGTTGGCGTACCATTTGTCAATGACCACGGAGAACACCTCAAGCACGTGATCCAGATGCGTACTTCCCTGTGGAGGTGTCACCAAACAATACGACAGAGTACGAAGGGGCTGCTTGCCGGTCTTAGGATCGCGGGCGACCTCGTAATCAAGAAACTCATCGCCAGGAGACTCGCGTACTTTGTCGCCAAGCAAGTCAACAAGGATTACCAGAGAGACCGCTGATGAAGGCCTACGCCGATGAAGTGAGAAAATGGAAGAGCCATTCGACCAAAGATATTGTGTCAAATACATTCCTCGAGCGGAGAATGATATCGCCGATTTCATTAATGCGCTGCGCCTCAAGCTACCCACACAATAGGGAACCAGTACCTTTTGTGCTTCATCTAACTCAGCCATCCATTGATCCATCAACAGAGCGTATTGCGAGGAGGAAATCGTATTCAAGAAGTATTTCCTTCTCTCCCAATTAAGTTCCTCTGAGTCAGCCGCAATGATGTTGCCGGGATATCGAGCTCCGCCACGGACGATCGGGTCCGCGCAGGGCTGCTTCTTGCCACCGAGATAAAATTGCCGCCTTATAGCGGAGGAAATGTTTTTAGTCTCCGCCACGAGCTCTGTGCTCAAAGGCCCGTTACAGCAGGCCTCGGCCCGATTCCTCCAACAGGGAACTTCCCGGTGAGCAGCTAGAAGTGAGTGCAGCTCTGCATGCTTACTATATAAACAAGCTGGCTGATGACGCCCTATAGGTAAAGAGGTCAGAACGGTGTGAAATTGAAGTGTATCCTCGAGAGGAAGGACTGGAGCAAGGCGGAGATACTTGGGAGGCAGTATATGTGGATCCCAACATTATCAAGGCCCTTTGTCACAAGGTATTTTGCAGAAGGCTTTCTTCTCGCCCACCGCCTCCAGATGTTACGACATCAGTCACAGTGTGAAGGTTGTCGCTTCCATTCAAAGAAGCTTTATCAAAGAAGCGCAAGACCTTCAAACCATTCCTCTCTCTCTTTCTCGTTCAGTCTCGACATATCATTCTTTTCTGCTGGCTGTTTGGGGTTGGAGTACTTGGTAATATTGCAATCGCATAAGTTCACAAAGTGGCCGGAGGTGGAAAGTGCTGGAGGAAGGTCACAGCTCGCCAGCCGCTGGGTTCATCAGGACTAGTGTGCCGCTTACGTATCCAACAAAAGGTTATCACCGATAACGGCATTGGCTCACAAGCCGTTCCTTCGGCGCAATATACCCAAGACCTCGGCAAAGAAAGTCTGCCAGCCTGCTGCTCACCCGCCGCTGGCTAAATGGTCAAGCTGAGAGGGCAATGTCAAGCATCATGTAGGCTTAAGGACCAAGACCTTTGACAAAGGCAGAAGAGCGGAAGGCGCTGACGATTGATGAGTTGCTCATGGTTCTTTGGTCGATCAGACGACGCCAACCCTGAGCCACCCCTGCATGTATACCTTTTGCCCTTGTACACCGGGCGTACAGCGTCTCCCCACTTAACTCATATATATCGGGTCACCTCGGAGGTGCTCGCCATGACGATTTTTGAGCAAGAGCAATCGCGCAAGATGACACAATGCTCCTTGAGGAAGATCGCTCTTCGGGCGTCAGTGAGAGCAACACGCCACTGTGTTAAGCCTTTGCGCCGCTTACCATAGCCGCCACAAGGTTCATGCCCGTTTTGAGGTGAAGAAGCGAATCATTCTGCTTCAATCGCCAAGAATTCCAACATGTTGACGCCAAAGTGGGAAGGCCCTTATCGGGTAATACGAAGTCACCAGTTCCCGGCGCACCGCCGGAGATCAAGATGCTGCCCGTGAGTAATTTCCGCAGAACACGGAGCATCTTACCGCAAGTTTTACCCAGTGAGGCGCTGCTGCTTGCTTCAGTCCCCGGCAAGCCACCTTCTGTACAAGCATTGCCGGCGACGCATGTAACCCTTGTACAAAGCCAGCGCAGACTCGAGCATAAATAAATGAAGCGCCGGGCGCCTCTAAGTTATAGCAAACCTGCTAGGTCGAGTCTCGCCCTTGGTTAGGGTTGATAGTGCTTAGCGGCGACTAACCCTAGCTTAGAGGTCGAAAAGGTGCCTCTTTTGCCGCTCTTTTGTCTTCTTTGCCCACAGGACTCCGGCGAGAATATCCTTGCCGGATCACGCCTGATACCTAAAAAGAGAAGAGGGATGATCAAGATTCAGACCCCGCAAGCCAAGATTGCCGGGGGCCGTAAGTGCAAAGATTCACCCACGGCAAACCGTAGTTGCTCTGGCCAAGAAGCTTCGTATAAGTTCTTTATCCCTTATCATGGCATTCCTCGCGGATCGAGAGATGTGAAACCTCGCTTTCTCCCAAAGCTACCAGGCTCCCCTAAAATTCCCAGGGCCCTAGGGCTCGCTCTCTGGCCAGGTTTGGTCGTAGTCGCGGCACAGGCTGGATGAAACGAGGAGCTCCGAACTCCACCTCATCCCCGCCTCCGCCAAAAGCGTGCAGAAAGGTCGTGGCGGAAGACGGCAGGCCTGCTGTCACGGCAAGGAAATGTTTATCTTAGGTATATCAAGGATTTACTCCCTGCCGTGCCCCTACCCGCAAACAAAATTTAATTCATATCCCTTTTTCACTAAAAAGATCTAATTTGTGTACAGCCCATGGGGAATGAAAACATGAATGATGTGATTACAAGTTTTAAATTCAGCCAAGGCCCAAAGGCTTACATAAGCTAAAAGAGATAAGGTGCTCAGAACCCCTTTCTTGTCCCTCTCTTAGGGGAGGCGTGTCAAGGAGGAAGTAAAGGGCGTAAGGGGCGCTTATGCGAAGCCAGCAGCATGGTGGCAGGAGGCACTAAGAGAACATCTCGGTGGGCGTCTGGCTGGATGGTGATGGCGGCGCTGAAGCGAGTAGCTCAAGAGACGAGGCGGTGATCGTCAAGACGCTGTCTGGCGCCGCTGCTCACAGATTCGATTTGACGGCCTTGCCGCTACCACTTCCTCTTCCGCAGCCTCCTAACGCCAAACAAATCATATTTAATTTTAGAAGTTCAGTGGAGCCGGGCAAGGACATTTGATGATGGGGTCACCGGTACAAGACGGAGAGCGGGCGTCGATAATTAGTCCACCTGGCCATCCTCGCCGCTATCTCGCTGTCATACCTGCCGGTCTTCACGTTGTCCTTCTCATACTTCCCGGCCGACAGGGTCTTCGCTATCGTAAGAGTTCTCCACGCAGCACCTTGCCCGGGTCAAACTCAAGAGCTCAAGACCTTGACGGAGAGGTGAGGTCAAGCCTCCATCGCCTTGAAATGGAGAGTGAGCCCTCTCCGCCAAGCGGTGGATATGAGCGAACGATTCCAATCCTGCCTAAGATATACATCACGTGAGGGGCTCGGAAGTCGACGCGAACTCGCTGCATCAGCTGATCCCACAAAATTTCTCGTTATGTGCAGCCGCAATGACTCGGCGATCCAGCTCTATCTCCCCCGCGAATGGAGTCGGGAGACGAAGGCGATAAAGGAGGCGGTGTCAAGTAGGCCTCGACGGGTTAAGAACTCTGGGTAAGGGTCATCTCTCAACATGGGCCTCCATGGGGGAGGAACTATCAAGTGAGGCGAGACCGCGCGCCGCCTGCCCTCCTCTTCCCCGAAAGCGCTCGCCTATGGCTCTCGCCCCATGGCTCAAGACATGGCCTCGCCTCACAAGGTTGGATCTCACACCGCAGGTGCAGGAGAAGGAAGGACGTTGTCGAGCTGGCACCCTCGCCGCCACCGCTCAAGGGCCAGATTCCTCTCCATGGCAAGGATGGAGGGGGAGCAAAAGTCTGAAGGAAGGAGGAGATGGAAGAATGCGGACGCCATCCCCCTCCCGCCTTTTATAAAGGAACGGGTAGGGCTCGCCGCCTAGCCAGCCAATCAAGACGCTGAAGGCGCAGGAATCGGGACCAACCTACTGCCCACCTCAAGCGACGTCTGATTTCGCCTCCACCGCTCGCCACCCCAAGCGCATGAGAACCACGTGGCAGTGCAAGGGACCATGGCGAGAGGAGGGGCGACCTCTCCCCACCCCGTGATCGTGGGGGAGTGGACGCTTGAAGACCATGCTCAAATTTCGCTTCAAGCATGTTGCACCTGGCCCCTCCACTTAGGGGGAAGGCGCGAACTCGCCTTTACTTGTGTGACGCATGCACGCAGAGCTCAGCCCCACGCATGTCGTGCCACGCCACGCACGCCCCTCATGCCGAGACACGCTGGAGGTATGGGAAGCGCAAGGCGCAAGAGACTTACCACCAGAAACCACACCGCCCGCTCACAAGACTATTTTTTGCTCTAGCCTAACCACGCCACTGCGCTTTACGTGGCCCAGTTCCGGGGCTCTGGCTGGTAGACAAAAAGAGAGGTACACTTTTTGTACCCCTATAATCAGGTACCTGCAGTCTCAAGTCAGCAAGGCACCACAATTGCACCGAGCAAGGCAAAAAGTGGAGGAAAGCTGCAGTCAAGCTCGAAAGGAGCAAAACGACGCCAAGATCAAGACCACAAAGAGCAAGGATTTATGGACTTCCCGCAAGATCCTTGTTGGAGGCGGTTTTAGCAAAACCGCAAGACTCCTACTATGGAAGTCATATTAATTTACGCGAGCGAATCACCTTTTATTCCATCGCCTTCTATGGGGGTGATTCGGAGATATCCTCATAGGCATGCAGACTTTTGTGAATACATTCAAGACTAGATACACACTATAGAAGATGATTTCCACCCTTGGCGGGATCCCAAATGCCAAGGAGGACCACAAGTGCCCCCGCAAGAGCTTTGCAGTTTCGGATGAGATACAAGAAATGCTATGGCAAGACCTTGCCGGGCCACGCCAGAAGACCGTTGGCTACGGCGAGGCCCTTGCCAAGAACACCAGTAGGGCCACCATCGTGCCCACGCCAATCAAACCTCTCCACTTCACCGCTTCAGATGCACGGCCGCTTAACTAACCAATTGGGTAGGCACCTGCGCGGCAAGCGGATCTTCGTGGAGACTCCACCATTGCGCCTGGTTCGCCGCCGCCTACATGGCACCACGGGCATCATTGCTGTGGCGCAGGTCGCTTATCGAAGTGAGCGGCGTCGCACGAGACAGGTTTCCCCCGCCCCCGGAGAGCAAAGCCATACCTAAGCAAGACGCATTAAAGGCGCTTTGTCATGTAATGCGAGGATACCGCAGATCATCACTGCCTTTCCACCTCCTTGTAGCTACTATGGCATCCCCTTTCCCTATAAAAAGAGGCCCAAGGCGGCTCGTGAGGATGAGATCTGGACTTTTTGGATTTCATCACGCCCCATTAAGTTCAAGAATTGTATAAACAAACTCACCAAAGGTGGAGTAGGCTCATTACGATCCTCGCGTCTTAACCTCGGATATGGAAACCGGTGCTATATGTTTCATCCGCTTTTCTCACAACCCCGCTACGCGACCGTAGTAGGGACTTCCCAGGATCCCATAGGTGTCGCTCCCAATGGCTAATAATATGCATGACAGAACATGACCCATCGCAGGATAAACACGTATCATCACGAAGTATGTATTTTTTGTAGTGGATGGGTTCCCCGGTCACGGCGGTACAACAATGGGGGAAGAAGCCGGGCCGCAATGCGGGAAGAAGTTGAAGAAGAGGCACTGCATGAGCCCGCTGGCGATCTTTGGTCGGGTCATTAAGCCGGCGTGCAAAGAGAAATCAAGCAAGTGAAAAAGAGAGGGGTCAAGGTTGTAGCGCATGTTAGATGATCACAAGAAATATAAAATTGTACCCAAACGGCGGTTGCCAAGAAAAAGCTGGGCACCATAATCGAATTGTTGTAATGGAAGGCGTAGAAATGGTGTATCCGGCAAGGCGATTTGAAAAAGATGCTGAGTACGTTAAAGAAGATGCTTCCAAAGCGACAAATTTAACGTCTTGACCGAAAAGATGCATAAAGCAAAGAAGGTTGTTCCTCGCTTTTCGCAGGGATTAGAGGTGCGGGAAGATACAGGCATGCTCTAATGAACGCATTCTCTACCGTGGCGGCATTTATGATTTG
This sequence comes from Aegilops bicornis, assembly GCA_021605145.1. Lineage (NCBI taxonomy): Eukaryota > Viridiplantae > Streptophyta > Magnoliopsida > Poales > Poaceae > Aegilops > Aegilops bicornis. The sequence goes on along the minus strand of JAHIAL010000143.1, from coordinate 64 downwards.
AATGCATGCCCGCAGTGCGCGCTTATAAGATCTCGGCCGCGATGAGCTCGGTGATGTTGAGGGC